>CM029023.1:8300380-8627880 GCA_016801055.1 Panax notoginseng | reverse complement strand
ATGAAACATTCCTTGAAGGAAGAGAAATACCAACATGATACTCACGAAGATATCCAGGTGCTTGTGTAGCACGTGTCATCTGCGAATGAGGAATGTGTGTGGCAGGAGATGTCATTGGAGAATTTGGGGCAGCGGAGGGAGTTGGAGAAGAAGGAATTTCCAGAGCGATAGATTCCACTGAAAAAGGTTGTGTTGAAGGTGGGAGAGGGAGGTGAATTTGAGATGTCATCATCATAGGTTGGTGATTGAGTATGGGGAAGCACCAGAGGATAACTTGCAGCGGAATATGGAAAAGGAAAAATAGTCTCATGAAAGGAAACATCTCGTGAGACAAATATTTTACCGGTTGAGAGATCATAAACTCGATATCCTTTTTGACCGTATGGATACCCTAGGAAGAGACATCGTGTGGCTCTGGCATCAAATTTTGTGGGGCGATGATGGTGTGTAGATGCGAAACACAAACACCCAAAGACTCGTAAATGATCATAGATGGGTTGTTTATGAAAAAGCATCTCAAAAGGAGTTTTTCCTTTAAGTACTGGTGTGGGAGTTCGGTTGATGAGATAGGTGGAAACTAATATGGCATCTCCCCAAAATTGTTTAGGAATATTAGCTTGAAATAATAAGGATCGTGCCACATTAAGAAGGTGGCGTTGTTTTCTTTCGGCAACTCCATTTTGTTGTGGGGTGGAGACACAACTAGTTTGATGAATGATTCCTTTATCTGAATAAAATTTTGTCATTTTGAATTCGGAACCATTATCACTACGAATAACTTTCAAGGAAAATTGTGTCTCAATCAAATTGATGAATGTGGTGATGTATTTAGGGGTATCAGATTTATGATGCATCAAATAAACCCATGTACATTGAGTATGATCATCGACAATAGTGAGAAAGTATCGTGCACCAGTGATTGTAGGAATATGATACCCTCCCCAGATATCAACATGAATTAATTCAAATGGTGCATGAGTAGTAATAAAACTTAATGGAAATTGAGCACGTGTTTGTTTGGCTAATGGGCAAATTAAAAAATCATCAATATCATAGAAAAACATGTCTTTAACAGATTTAGAAATCAAACGAAGACTCTTATTTAAAAGATGACCAAGGCGTTGATGCCAAAGTCTCGGGGAATGAGAGGTTGCTGCGGTGACTGAGCTGCATATGGGTTTCTTCGAAGTATCAATATTCTACACTCACTTGTTTTATTCATTGGAAGAAAGGACTATATATATACAGAACAAGGATCAATTTAGGATCCTCAATTAAAACATATACACTGTCATTGCCTAATTTACGTTCCTACATAAAGGAAAATCAAACAATAAAAACAGATTGGACATGAATCAAGGTTGGGCATAAATCAAGGAGATCACAGATTTTATGCATTAATGTATTCACATTCCTTAGCATTTGGTATAGTGATTATAAGTCATGAATGGTCTATGATTGTAAATTTGAATATGGAATACTTGTTTTGATAATATAAAGGTTCCACTTTCTTTATTAAATTTATAATATATTTTTGATTGTCTTTGTCTGCATATGCTTGATTGTCTTTCTCATGAAGATTGAATGGCTGCCCTGTTATAAGGAGATGTTGCCCTGTTATAAGAGTTTTCGGTCTTCTGCTTCTCTTTTTCTGCTCCTACAGTACCTTGTGCAATGTTCATTATTGATACTTCTGCTAAATGACATTTCGACACCCAAGGTTTCTAAAAATTTCAATTTAGCCCCTTAAGTTTTTGAAATTTTCAATTCAGCCCCTATACTTATATACAATGTCTTCCAGGTTTAACAATCTAGACTTTCTTTGGGCCAAGATAAAGCAACATGAGCATCAAATCATATCAATTCTCTATAGAGATAGGTACTCTTATTTCTTCTTCCCACTTTGTCCTACATCAAGTAGGCGCTAAGGCCCATGGGCATTGGTGTGGGCACATGGGGGCGGGTGAATTGGGGAACAGAAGAAATGTGGTGCATGGAAAAGGCGTTGGGAACGCGGTTAGGTTGGGCACACTAGCGCGGGTGAGCAATAGTGTTGGTGCTTCGGGCAACGAGGCAAAGGACAATTAGGTTATGGGGCTAAATGTCTGCGTGAAAATGCATACCGTGGCACCCAATCCCTATCGCGGTTGTTAGGCGTTCGAGGACATGCATGCGTAGGCGCGCAAATGCTAAGTCATTATAAGCAAAATTGGTGCAATTAATAGGGCGTGGAGCATGCACGCGTGGGTATGAGAGTTAAATGGTATTGGGCTCAAGTGTGGACAGAGATGTTGAGTGTCGCACATGTGTGAGGGCGAGAGCATGAATAGGGGGCGCGATTTCAAGGGCGTGTGAGTATATGGGTGCTAGTGGTCCTGGCGATGAGGATCATATGCATTAGTAGGTCGAGCGGCACTGGGTGTGCTAGTGTCTGCGTGCCCCAACACTATCGTCACTGTGTCTATTAAGTGTCCACGCGCCTATGCCCCTGAAATAGTGTACTATGCCTTCATCTTTTTTTATACTATAAGTTTGATCTTCATGTACATTATCATAGTAATATAAACCAGAGCATCACAAAATTCTGTTCATACCGTCATATCCCAACTCAAAAATTGGTGGTCAATAGACAACCTTGTATGCTACAGTGCAGTAATATGAGGCCAAGCTTAATTGATCTACGGGACGTATTATTTATTTTTTGAGATTTTATAAAATTTAGTTTCTGATTGCGAATAGAACACGGAGACCAAGAATTGAAGTCTATGCTCAGATATTCCTTGCTGCTGTTGAATCGAACATACAGTCTTCCTTGTTGCTGTTGAATCGAACATACGATCTTCCTTGTTGCTATTGAATCGAACATACGATCTTCATTGTTGTTGTTGAATCAAGAAAACTTGACCCTAACAAGGTAACATGTTCTTTTATCTGTTATTTGCCTAAATTTTGGAATTAATTCCGACTGATTTGGATTTTGGGTAGGCTGGTGTTGTTGCAGTTTCAGAATTTTGTTTGGGGGGTGTTTGTGATGTAAAGAGCTGGTTCTTTTGTTGTGGTATAAGTTTCAAACAGTGAATGTTGAAATGCTAAAAGATGGAATTTTTATTTGTTACTTTATAGGGTTTTTGAATCTTGGAATTAATTTGGAGTGATTTGGATTTTGGACATATAATCTTGCCCAATTGGATCCCCTTGACAATGCTGCGGCTGCAAGAATTGCTTCTGTGGAATTTTGTTGAAAGTTAAAGACCATTACAAAACTATCACCAAAATTATGGTATTATGCTAGCTTACTAGGCTAACAGTCTAATCAAATGGTTGCATTGTTCCTATCTTAATGATCATAATTGGTCCAGCACCATGATTCTGAAATGACTGCTCCACTAAATGATCTTTATTTAAGCCAACTATATATGCTTTGGTAATCCCAGGAGCACTTTGGTCTTTGTTTCTCCCGTGTTCTTAAAATGCCATTGGAGTTGCTTGCATCTCGGAGGTGTTCTTTGGTGGTAAATATGGGCTTTTCTATCTCCTGTTCTATATTGAGTATAATTGATGCATTTAGAGACTTGTAGAATGGTGGCTTGCCACCTTTAGTGCTTAGGTTTTTCTCATCACAGTTCCTATTGATTTAGTTGGTAATTTTGCTTGTTGAGACTGTCTGGCTGACTTCTTTTATATATACTTGTACAACTTGTGACGCTTTGCCATTATCAGTCTAGTAGCATCTTCTTTTGTAAATATTAGCTATTTATATAGGATCTTCATTGAGGTAATCTGGACTCAACACAGTCCAAATTCCTGACAAAACCAGTAAGCTTAGTTTAAAACAAAATTAAGAATACTAGCTTTTATCACTAAGTGGACTACCGACCTCTCATTTGCCATGTGTCTTCTAGTTATATCCTCTCTCCTTAGCCTTCTGTTAGATGCCAGGCTAGTGTTGGCCTTTTAATGTTTCCTGATATAAACTGAAGTTCTTGTTAAGTTATTTGACAAAACATTTATTTGAAAGTATGTGCTTCAGAGGATTAATGTTTCTGTTTTACATTTCAGCATGCAGATGAAGAATTTAAAATTAGTTGAAAGCGGGTTGCAATCACAAACATGTTTGGTCTTGGTTTCATTGGACCATTTTGCCACTTCTGGTATCTTTTTGATTGTTTGTTTATTCCTATTCCATTATGAATTTCTCTGACTGTGACGTTCTTTTTACAGTTTTTGAGTGTTCATGTAAGACCCCAACTTTTATAAATAAAGATGAATTTTCTATAAATATCATTTTTGAATATTATGGAGTTAATTTGATATAATGTTATAGTTGTGGGTAATATTTATAAATTTTACAAAGTACGCAAGTTGTTATATAATATTCGATTGGTCGGGGAATATTCGTTTTAACAGGGAATATTCGTACAACGGCACAATCATTGGTGGACCCCACAACGGAATTATTGTCGGATTGAGAAAACGACAAAAATATTTTATTAAAAATAACGGCGGAAGTTTTACCATTGATACTGTTGAACTACTCGGTAGTAAAAGTACAGTAATACGTGTGGTTGCATAGTAGCACACGGTATTGATTATTAATACTTATGTGAGAAATCACTCAGTTTGATTCAATTATTGTCAGTTAATAATATGAATTATTTAGCGATAATGACGTTTTGTTTTATTCGTATTATTAACGTAATAAAACAGAAACATCTTTTTATATAAAACAGAATACTTTATTAAGGTTATTCTATAAATAGAATATATTATATTTTATTTAAAAGATTTTTCTTTAAATATGGACCGTCAGATTAAAGTAATCAATCTGGACCGTTCATGGATTAGTTAATATGCATTCTATTTTTCTATAAATAGCAGCTCATTCTTTCATTATTTCTTACGAATTCACTGAACTCTAGAGAGAGAAACTATAGAGAGAAAGAAGAAGAGTATTCTGTTACTTAACTACTTCCTTATTTCAGCTCTTCTTTAAAACGGTAAGGGGTGTTATTCTTTCTTATTCATGAAGAGAACTTTTGTTATTCCATTTCTTATTATTCTGTTGGAATAACCTGTATACGCGGTCTACCCTATACTTGGTGATATTCTTCTATTATTCTGTTGGAACATCCTGTCTGTGTGTTTTACACCGGACCTGGTTCCGTTTTTATTATTATTCTGTTGGAACATCCTGTCTGTGTGTTTTACACCGGGCCTGGTTCCGTTTTTATTATTCTGTCGGAATATCCTGTCTGTGCGTTTACGCCGGGTCTGGTTCCCTTATTTATTATTCTGTTGGAATAACCTGTCTGTGCGGTCTATCGCATGCATGGTGATTTTTTTTGTTATTCCATTCTTTATTATACTCGGTTGGTTAAGTTTTAACTTCTATACTTCATGATATTAGTGGAATATCCTTGATAATTGCGGTTCATCCAGTATCTTTTCATGAAAATATTCTTCTAAGCATTCTTAAATTTTACTCCACAAAGCAGTATCATGTTGACAATTTGGACGTTGTTAATTCTTGGATAAATTAATTCTTGAACTTGTTTTATTGAATTCTTATATCATTGTCATCATCCTCATGTTTATAAAATGTTAAAAGTCATCTGTGGCCTGTAGTGCATAGATGGACTTGGTATGATTATGACCATGGATTATTCGGTATAATCATGACCGTAATATTACAAATGATGTGGTAAAAGTCCTCATTGGCCCGTAGTGCGTTGATGGACAGTTGTCGGCATGATCATGACCATTAATGAATACACGAATATCCTTGGCCGTAGTGCAGGGGTGATTCGATGATGTGGATTATTTTATTAAGCTGAGTCCCAGCGATCACAGTGTTGAAAAACCTTTTAAATCATAAAAGATAGTAGAGTTTATTTTCTACTTGACTCTTTTAATGGATTGCTTGTTCCGCTGCAGTTAAACTTGATGTCTATTATATTTTATCAGTTTAACATTGTTGAAGGCTAATGATAACTTATTCTGCATTATCTTAGTCATAATATTTCTTACTGGGCTAGTTGAGCTCACTCTTTCTTTCACTGTTCTCTTCAGGACATGAGAATATAGCTGGGACGAGTCGGGAAACAGAGTGATGGTCCAGAGGATAGCATTAGTAGTCCTCACTATTCTGTGAAATAGTGTGATAATAATTGTAATGAGGACTCCTTTTGAGTATGGATACTCTCTAGAAGACAATATTTGTATTCAAACTCACAGATTATGTTTGGTCGTATTGTACACGACAGCTGTATTATTAAGTTGTATTTGTATTCAGTACCATATATCTGGCGACCCAAGATGGGTGATGTATACCTAATTTTGGGGGCGTCACAGTTCACTTTAGTTTGCATACCTTTTTTTCCTATGGATGATTGTCAGTGGTTGTAAAGAGTTCTGAGGTGGTTCACCACGACTTTGCTAATAGAGGTCCTCTAACACCTTCTAACTTCTCTAGTAGTGCTGTTTTGCATTCCCTAGAATGATTCATAAGTCTGCTGAAGGGCTTTTAAGTGCACAAATACTATTTCAAAAATTTGCAAAATATTTGAGAAAATATACGTATATATTACAGTAGAATTCAGTCATAAATATACGTATATATACTTGAGAAAATTAAGAGCTTCATATGGAACTAAATATCTCTACATTCCTAAAAAAAGCATCTCAACATTAAACGTGTTTCATTTAAAACAACGGGAATTACAAACACAACTCTATTATTTATAGATATAAGTTTCAGATACCTTGGTGGATGCATCATATCTTTTCCAAAAGGGAACTGGCTAATTCGAATTTCACAGCGTAGTTGACAGATAAAAATTGAATATCTTACTATCTATGAGATGCATGTGTTGTTATGTTCACTTGTGGGAGGATTTTCTTATTAATATTTTCTCCTTTTTTGTGGTAGGTATGAAGGTATGGACCTATTTATTAGGGTTGGATTCAAACTACAGCCTAATTCAGTTCGGATTGTGGATACTAAAGTGGCAATGGATGACCTGATTTTTGGACCCTTTGATTTGCTTGTATTCCTCAGTTACATGGGATTCTCCGGTGGTAAGAATGCTACTCAAGTGAAGGAAGATTTGAAAAGGGATTTCCCCCCTACTTTTATTTTGTAAGGTGGGGCATGGCCGATTCTTCTGGTTGCCAACTTCCGATTTGTTCCTCTAAGGTACCAGCTTCTGTATGTCAATGTCTTCTGCTTGATATATAGTGCTTTCTTGTCTTGGTTGGAGCAGCAACAAAGATGCTTGGAAGCAGTTGTTCACATCATTTCCCACTTTCAAAGGCCTTAACAAAATATAACTACATCTTCCCTGTGTTGTACTCTTCGTCAGTTATCGGAATTGATTGCAGCTCTGGTATGATTGCTCTATTACTTGAACAACTGAATCTTGACTTGGTGGGTATAGGAACACTTCACATAAACATAATCATTTGGGATTTGAGAATAAACAACATAGCATACATTTTTGAAAATTTTAAAATGAGAGATCAAATTTGATGAAGTGGGTAAACCCAAGCATCTAAATCTCTACCTTGTATTGGTAGCAGAAGATCACTTTGGTTTGGATCACCACAAGAGATTTTTAATTATGGTAGTATATTTTAATTACGAGAGTTTTATTGTAGTAGTAGATTTTAGTTAGGAGATTGTTTCCTTTTTAAATAATGAGTTTTATTGTAGTAGTAGATTTTAGTTACGAGATTGTTTCCTTTTTAAATAATGGTTTTCTTTTTAAATAATGGTTTTTTATAGGGAAATGATATTTCCACAACAGTTTTTGATATTTCCACACGAAAAGTGTCGCTATAGATCCTATAGCGACGATTTTTACATCTACAGTGACACTTTGCGTGTGGAAATATCAAAAACTGTTGTGAAAATATCATTTACCTTTTTTATATAGTCCCCAAGTTTACTTGGGTTTTCTATTTAAGAATTGTGATACTTCATTATTAGATAGATTATTATATGAATTGATTTGAGATTGAAGTTGTGTACTATTGTTTGTGTTTCTTTTACTGATTCTTTGCGGAAATAAGTACTCTTATTCATTCTTTTCACCTTGTCCTACATCATAATGGTATTAAGAGTCAAAATTTTTGATATCTTTTGATTTCAATCAAGTCCTTCCTACCCTAATTTTCAAACCTCCACCAATTCTCGAAGAACGCTAAATAATCGACATCAATATCCGAGACAATAACATAGTCTCAAACTTATAAAAAAAAACTTGCTACAACACTACTGCTACAGTACCTTGTGCGCTGTTAATCACTGATTCTTCTGCTAAATGACATTTTGATACCCAAGGTTTCTAAAAATTTCAATTTAGCCCCTTACGTTTTTGAAATTTTCAATTTAACCCCATAGTCCTGAAAATTTTCAATTCAACCCCTATACTTATATACAATGTCTTCCAGGTTTAACAATCTAGACTTTCTTTGGGCCAAGATAAAACAACTTGAGCATCAAACCATATCAATTCTCTACAAAGATAGGTACTCTTATTTTTTCTTCCGACTTTGTCCTACATAAAGTAGACGCTAAGGCCCATGGGGGCGGGCGAATGTTGGGCACACTAGCGCGGGTGAGCAATAGTGTTGGTGCTTCGGGCAACGAGGCAAAGGACGAATAGGTTAAGGGGCTAAATTTCTACGTGGAAATGCATACAGTGGCACCCAATCCCTATCGCGGTTGTTAGGCGTTCGAGGACATACATGCGTAGGGGCGCAAATGCTATAACAAGTTATTATAAGCAATATTGGTGCAATTAATAGGGCGCAGAGCATGCACACGTGGGTATGAGAGTTAAAGGGTACTAGGCTCAAGTGTGGACAGAGAAGTTGAGTGTCACGCATGTGTGAGGGCGAGAGCGTGAATAGGGGCGCGATTTCAAAGGCGTGTGAGTATATGGGTGCTAGTGGTCCTGGCGATGAGGATCATTTGCACTAGTAGGTCGAACGGCACTGGGCGCGTTAGTGTCTGCGTGCCCCAACACTATCTTCACTGTGCCTATTAAGTGTCCACGCGCCCATGCCCCTGAAATAGTGTATTATGCCTTAATCTTTTTTATACTATAATATAAGTTTGATCTTTCCTTCATATACATTATTATAGTAATATAAACCAAAGCATCACAAAATTCTGTTCACTGTCATATCCCAACTCAAAAATTAGTGGTCAATTGACAACCTTGTCTGCTACAATGCAGTAATATGAGGCCAAGCTTAATTGTTCTACGGGACGTATTATTGATTTGAGATTTTAGATTTTGTCTCGTGCACGAATAATCTCAGCGGAGTGATCTCAAACCATCGTACGTCTAGGGAGATTGGCATCCATCTAATCTTGGTTGGAATCAAGGAATCCTAGTGTTTAGGTGCGGAACCTTACCCTAGTTATTTTGTGTGTTGTCCTATATCATTTGACTAGTCAAAAGTATCTTATGGATCCACCACTTTTCTTATTTGGTTCATTCTATGCAGAACTCATTTTTTGTGTACCACATTCACAAAACCTTGTGGTGAAGATTTTTACCTCTTTATAGGATCTAAATTCTAAACAGTATAATCCTTGATTCAGGCATGAACTATTCATTGATAACTAAAGAAATGATTGTGGGCTCTCAGCCTCAGAAAGGTGAAGACATAGATCATCTAAAAGAGGAAGAGAATGTGGCCTACATTCTTAACTTTTGCAGCAGACAGAGACATTGAATATTGGGGAATAGACGGTCTGTAATAAAAAGATGTCAAAGAGCAGGAATACGTCACATGAGAAGGTCTGTAAGCAGATCTTTTTTTTTAGTACCAACCATTTCATGTGGAAGGAGGTTATAAAGTAACTTATAAGTACTCCTCCATTCCAAATTATAGGATTGTTGACTTTTGAAAGTCAATTTGAGATATTTTTAAACTCAAAATAGAGATGATTCATTAAAAATTATAAAATAATAAATCTTACGATGAGTAGTACTTTTGAGATAATTTACAATATTCGTCAATGTATTGGCTTAAATAAAAGGAATCTATGTCAATTTTCAGTTTGAAAATGTCTTTCGTTGGCTTCAAAATGCCAATAAGGATCTTATATTTTGGTACGGAGGTAGTTAAATAAGCACTGCACCCTTATTATTGTTAAATTGCCCCACAAATAGTGTACTATGCCTTCAAATGATTATTACTATCACGAATCTTTGCAACCTTCATTGTTTTACTCTATTGTTATTATTACTCAAACTTGCAAAACTTGAACATGATAACATATTTCTACTATCGTTGTAGTAATTCACAAACATAAGAGTAGTATTTAATTTTCTGAGATTTCAGATCTTGGGAGTTGTTATGTCTAATGCCTTGTCCATCTTAAGATGCAAGTGTAGGTTTGTAAATCGAACTGCTGTAACAATATAGCTGGTTTTCATGTTCGTAAACTAGGCTGCTATAACAATGTATAAGCAAAACTACACAATCCTTTCACAATTGCTAAAAAACATGGTGTATGCATAGCTAGTTTTTCATGTTCTGTATACCAAGTTTTGGTTATTTCTGGATGCAGATAGCAACATATCTGTGTAGAGAAGTTCAATAAACTTCCAACATATAAAGGACTCATGGATACTAGTGAATTGACTGGTAGAAAACGCACTAATGCTTTATTTGGAACTTGGGAACTGCATGGGGGAAAGAAAAGAAAAGGAGAATCATTACTTTCATCATTATACATGGTTGAACTTATATCCAGTAAAAAAAGTTTTTTTGGGGGGGAACTAATATTACCACAAGTGAAAATGTTTGTTCCCCACAAAGTCCTCTCTCGCATAAGGGTGGACCTCACTATTCATGTGAGTAGAACTTGTGGAACTAACTTTTTCATATGCGGAAATATCAATTCCCTCTTCTGTTTTTCTCTAAATTTACTTTCCTTTTTGTTTCATTTCACCTCAACTTTTTGAGTATCAAAAAGAATAATTAAGGTTATTACTGTTGCTTTACATTCCCTGATTTATCATATGCGTTGACAGGCAAGAGATTTTGATCTTGATTCCTTGAGATTTGGATTACCAAAAGCTGTCTCCTCACTAGATTGGGCCATTTCAGAGGGCAAAGGAAGAGTATACATACATTGTACCACTGGATTAGGTAGGGCTCCTGCTGTTGCAATTGCTTACATGTTCTGGTTCTGTGACATGGATGTAAGTCCTCAAATCTTCACTTCAGTATCAGCCCTAATCTCATTTTTTAAATCCATTGTGGTCATGTCCTGAAAATTTGCAGCAAAACTACGAGTCTCTTACTTTTCTGGTTTTGATTTATCGGAGCAGTTGAACACGGCATACAGTATACTTACCTCAAAGAGACCTTGTGGACCCAATAAAAGAGCACTGAGGGGAGCTACATATGATTTAGCTAAAAATGATCCTTGGAAGGAACCTTTTGAAAATCATCCAGAACATGCTTTTGAGGATGTAGCGGATTGGGAGAGGAAACACAGATTCAGGTTCGTGTCCTACGTGGAACTTGAAAAATACTATCTAGGCTTTTTTACATTTCAAAATTCATCAAATATTGAGGCAGAGCTTAAAATCAAATGTTGTAGGCCTTCTATGCTCAATCTAGGGGTATTGGAAGGAATCTATGTATTCAATGTGGCAGAGTGTGTTGCTGTTTTGAGTTTTCTTAAAGATGGATTGAATAACATACTAAATCTGCATGGCTAGTCTGCTAGAAGCTTATAGCTTATTTTTTGGTCTCGAGTGTTCCTTGACAGCGTCCCTTAATAGTTTGACATTAACTCTTTTTATTAAGATAAGTAAACTGGTCATATTATTAAAATATCTTTTGGAAAAGCTTAACAATAAATTGGTAACCATCCCTGGCTGTTCATGTTCTCACAGACTCTCACTGTACCACAAAAAGAGATACTTTGTGAGATTGTTAATAGTCTCTATTCCAAAAACAAAAACAGTCTCATTTGAATGTTTCAGGTCAATTTGTCAAATCCTACAATTGAAATTATAATGTGAACAAATATATATATATATATATATATATATATATAGACAATCAAAAATTTTATTTCATGCTCAAAAATAATAAAAATCACCCAAAAGTGAGAAAATTGTGAAAAATAGAATTTCAGGTTCTAAACAATAAAACCAGGAAAATCAAGGGGTTTAGGAGAGAAAAAAGACATCAAACCAATCCATGTGTCTGTCCTAAAATTCCACACCCAAAGTCGTGCACCAAATGACAGCTTGGCCTAGCCACGGTCCTATATGCGGCTCAGCCCCTGGAAACAATTTTCAACATATATACTCATTTGTTCCTTCATTTCATGCATATAGAGAATTGGGTATCTCTATTTTATCTACAACATTATCTCTATTTTAATTGTTATATGTGAATTGGGTATCAATTTGAAGTATGTGAAACTTTCTTTCTATGCTTAGTGCTTAAATTGCTTGGGTAAATTTTGTAGTATAATTTTGTGATGTCCTAGGTGAATCTAAGGTTTGTGGTCTTCTATCCATAAAAATTAGACTTAACCCATTATGGTGTTTAGAATTCATGCAAATGCATTGATTGAGCCGTTTCCTCGATTGCGTGCCTCGAATGAGGCCCAAGGGCTCCAAATACATATTTGGAAGAATTGTGGCACTCTTCCAATGGGATTTTGAAATTAAATTCTATCATTTTTGTTTGAGTAAGATTTATGCAAATTGATAATTTTTTGTTTGTTTATTTGAGGTAACAATGAGATCATAAGTTTGATTGAAGACCCATCTGGACCATCTCAAGTGCCAAATACTCAAACTGAAAATCAGCCTCAACTTAATGGTGATTAATGAGATCATAAGTTTTCACTTTATGTCTCATTTTGGTGTGATCCATCTCATACTCGAGCTCGAATAGAAAGGTTCGCGAATTACTCGTTGTGAAAACGAGTCGAGTATGAGATGAGAGTTTCCCTTAGATGAGAGGGCTATGTGGCTGGAGTATTTTTTGAAAATAGTCTCAAACAAGTTCAAAATGTTCATTTACATCCATTTTGTTCACTTTTTTTCTAATAATAGGCTAAATGTTAGATGAACTCGTGTTTAAAATAATAATTCAAAGCCACTTGGACTGGCGTTGAAATATTGTCATGATCATTATTGTTCTTAATCAGTTTTTTTTATTCTTGTTAATCATATTTTTTTAAACAAAAAACTTATCTGAATTTTAAAAAATAACAAATTATTTTTTTAAAAAAAAGAAAAAAATTTGATAAAAAAAATTATTGAGCAAATTTGAAAATAAAAAAATTGAACGCCATTTCAAATGAAGTTGGAACAATTTATTTATTTATTTTTTATAAAAGTTAATGTGTCAGAGCAAATGTTATTAGCGGAAGCCATTTGAGTTTTTTTGAGGCTATTTTCAGAAAATACTCTGTGGTCGAGTCCTCTGTTCACTTTGGTGACTTCTTTATCTCCTCGTCTGTGAGGCTGCCTCCTGCTCTTCAGGTGGTCACGTGCGTGATGATCCTGATTCCTCTTCAAGGGGCTTCTTCTTATTCCATCATAAGATCCTTCCTCTCAAGTTTCCCTCAGTGTTTGTTGGTGGTAAGAAATCCACTGTGCAACTTACTGGACCAAGACCACTTGGGGCACTCGATGGCAGCAGGGTTTGGACTTGATCAAGGCTGAACCTTCTTCTATCCCAATTTGGATCAGATTTCGTAACTTCCCTCTTGCTATTTGGCACGATGATGGCTTCGCATACCTGGCTAGTCGTTTTGGTAAGCTTGAGGTGTCAAGTTTAATCAGCTTGCTCACTTCTAAGTAACCCCTAAAAACTCTATGCTTCCATTACAGATCTATTGTTCAAATTTCACAAGATACGCGTACCAAGTTGGCAGTGTAAGCTCGCCGGAAAGTTGGCCGGAGACGGCGCATCCCAATCGGAGTTGCGACGCGCCCATACGCGCTTCTTTTCTTTGCGTACGGTTCCCCATTCTCTGTAGTGCTGACCTGAATTACAGTTCGTGCAGTACGCGTTTGGTGATTTTACGGTTCCTACAGTTCCGGGTCTGGGTCGGGTGGTGAAGCGGGTTCGGGTTTCATCAGGTTATTTGGTTTCTCTACTATATGACTATTTAAGGCTCGTACAGTTCTAGGTCTGGGTCGGTTTGTGGGGCGGGTTCGGGTTTCATCAGGTTATTTGGTTTCTGTTCTCAGGTTTCTTGAATGAAGCAAATTCAAATTCAAATGAATGAATCGGGTCTTACAATGTGGAAATTTCGCAATACAAGCTGTTAACACTGCACGACCTCCAACACTTGTATTTTCTATCGAGGTGGGTACGGCTATCTAATATCTTCCTTCTATGGCTATGGCTATGGCAATGGCTATACAAGTCAAATGTTCACAGAAACTCCAAATGGGTTTAGGGGTTTATTTGCTACAAGAAAATGAGAGACAAAAAAGACACCAGGCGTTTGAGCAGAGAGTCGGATCTTATGGTCATATGGATACTGAAGTGGGTAGTATCAAGCATGAATTAAAAAAAATTCAAGAGCACAAAACCAAGCAGCATTTGATATCAACCCTTATCCCATTATAATTGTATAGAATTTTGTGCCTCTACCTCTGCCTAATTTTTTGAAGCATCCGTTTTTTATCATCAGAGCTGTTGCAGCTGAAGTTTGTGAAAAGCTTTTTACTCCTACGCCTCCTCACACTGAGCTTGCACTGAATGGTGTTGAAGTATTTCTGAATGCTAGTGGGAGTCACCACTAACTACGAAAACTTGATCTTTGCCTCTGTGCTTTTATAGGTGCTACACATACTCGAGGAGGAGTTTACAAATCACCAAGGATGTGATGGTGGTCGTCTTTACTACGGTAGAGACTTAACCATGTTTTCTAATTTAGTTGTTGATATTTGATTGCTTGGTTTTCCAGTAAATAAACATCCACTTAACATACAGAACTGAAATATTTTGGCTTTGCTGTTTTTATGAGGAGCCACCACCTGTTCTACTAAAACTTAATATCATATAGTATTACAATTAATAAACAAGCTTTTAGAGCAAGCATTTGATATGTTGCAGATGGATGTTCTTGTATTGTTGTGAATGGGGATGTTGTCGCACAAAGTTCACAGTTTTCTTTGAAGGATGTTGAGGTGGTGGTTGCTCAAATAGATCTAGATGCGGTATGTTGTTATATTAATAATCTTTGTATTTCCAGTTATACCTTACTTGCCGGGGGGAGAAAAGTTCTTCCCCATTAATGTCATTGTATACTTGTAATTTTGATATTCTCTGAAGACACATGTGCGCATACAATGCCGGACTCCTCATTTCAATTGTGCAACTTTTTACTTGAAATTTGTTAATAGAGATTTGCTTAGACATTCATATTTTTGGATCATTTTAATATGGTAAATCTGTTTTCTTATTTCAACTCTAATACATTTTTTTCATGTTTACAATGCCAGGTTGCAAGTCTTAGAGGATCTATAAGTAGTTTTCAAGAGCAAGCAAGTAGCAAGCCAAAAGTATTTTCTGTTAAAGTGCCTTACAAGCTTTGCAAGTCTTTTAACCTCCAAATGACCCTTTCAAGTCCTCTAAAGGTCGGTCAATGTTAAGATAAATTCATCCATATCAAGATTATTTGATGACAAGACCACAATTTTTAGCACTCACTACTTTTCTTTCCTTTTCTTCTTTTTGTTGATAAAAGAAGAAATTTTTATAGATATTGTAGCATTAACTACTGTTTTATCTTCGTTGTTACACAAAAGAATATATTTAACATTAATTTTGTATTTTCATCTTCATCATCTAGCATGAGTTCTATCTTCTTCTGCCACTCACCTCCCCTCCCCATGGCAATAAATGGGTTTCTTGAGCTGTTTTAAATTACGGACAATGTCTATCAATTGTGGTTTTATTTGGTCAGATTTCTGCTGTTTTACTTTTTTTTTTACCATTTTTAGATCAGATATCACTCCTGAAGAAGAAATAGCTTTCGGACCTGGGTGCTGGCTATGGGATTATTTACGAAGAAGTGGAGCTTCTGGATTTGTACTTCCCGTTTCTGGTGGGGCTGATAGCTCCTCTGTAGCTGCTATTGTTGGTTGCATGTGCCAGCTCGTAGTAAAAGGTCAGTTTTTGCCTCATACTGGCAGTGCTCCAGTAATATGGTTAGTAATCATAGGTGCTGCATGGTGAGTGCCACTATATAAAAGCTAGTCATTTTTGGTATTCTCTGAAGACACATGTGCGCATACAATGATACTCACCAACTAAAATATCTTTTAAACATTCCCACCTGCAAGTGAAATGATACTTACCAAATTCAGTTCCTCAATCATTTAAAACATTCATAATATAGATAAACACAGATTGAAGTAAGAAACTTACGCATGCGTAACTGTGTCGAGTTCCAAGAAATGGTCTTCGCAACCATAGCCAGTAATTTCGAGCTCAGGGCCAAGCCTAATGACAGAGCCTGTTTCTTTAGCCCTAGTTATGAATTCCTTGATGTTTTTCATATTGCAATCGAAATCCATAGCCCATTGATTCAAATTGCAGGCTGCAACCTTCAACAACCGCATTTTCAATCCTCAAATCTCCAATTGCAGTGGTGCTTGCTTATGGAATAGTAAATAAGTGACGACGTGGGTTACAAGGTGCTGAGTTGCAGAAGTGGATGAAGATGAGATTGTGACCGAGAGATTGAAATCTTTATGGAATTAGATTCTCTATGAGTTCGAGTATTTTGGACTGAAAAGAAAAGACTGGATTTTTTTTAATCAAGACTGAAATTTTTTAGTGAAAGTCACAGATATGAATAATTCAACAAGTGACCACTGGAATTGCAGGGTACCAAAGTGTGATTTGCCCAGCTGGCCCTAGGGGTGAAAATCGGTCCGGGTAACTCGGTACCCGGGTCGGATTCGACCCGAAAATATGATCCGGGTCTCGGGTTCGATAGCCTTCCGAGCCGAATAAGAACCAAGGGTTCGTTTTTGGGTTATAATACAGATCTCGAATTTGAGCAGAGTACTGTTCGCTCATTTGATGGTTCGAACTAGCCTCTTTCATCTGAACCTTACTCGATGAACCTTACTCGTTTAAGGGTTCGGTACTTACTCGATAAGGAAGTGGAAAGGTTAGTCGTTTTTTTAATTAATCTCGAGTCTTGATTCAGATTTCTCACTTCACAGTTCACACTTCAATCGCGGAAATCGGAATCGCCTCTTCGTTTACATAAAAATTTATTAAGCCCTATTCCCAAAAGACGATTGATGAAGCTGAAGCCTTGAAGATCGAAGTGTAAATGCAAGTTGTGCAAGTCAGTTCTTACTTATATATATATATATGTATATATATATTTTTATTTTATTTTTTTTTTATTTTTTTTCTTCTTCTGATTACTTCTATAGTTTTGTTATACCAAAAATCCCCAATCAAAAAATTAAAACCCTAATTTTTAGTCATCTTTTACTCGTGCCTAATCCTTCTATTAATAGTCTGTAGCTTTTAAAGAGAAAGTGGGGTTAACCCATGGAGTTGCTATACCATGTTCATTAAGATAATTCAAATATTGCACTTGTGGATATCTTTTATTGCATCTTTTAGCTTTTCCCTTGAATGAAGCTTTTCTGTAAAGGGAATGAACCTGCAGATGGCACTAAGTATAATAGATCGATTCATAAAAATGATTTCAATGGAACATGAGTTTAAACTTTCTCACGATTCTCAAACTTCAAGTTTTACTAGAGTGATGAGTAATGAGCTATTGGCTGAGATTGTTTCAGTGACACTAATAGACTGAGAAGTCATACGCTAAAGTGTCTTAATATTGCTTTTCTAGTGTAGTTTTCCCTTGATTTTCCTTGCCTTGAACTTCCACCAATGATTAGTTGTAGAAACTTGAGCGTTCTGTAAAATGAACTTACAATTGCCATGCTCCTGTTACTGATTTTGTAGTGTTATTAGAGTAGCTATAGGCCTGTAGCTTATTCATCTAACAGTATAACACGTCTATTGCAATCTAAGGTGTTACTTTCTTTCTTTTTTGATAAGTTAATGTGTTGCTATTTTCTAGGATGTATTTACAGTTTGTGCATTGTTCTTAGGCTTGATAATAATTTTGGTTCTAGAAGAATGTCTGCTTCAAGCAGTGAATTAGTGTTCATGTCATGGTAGTGCAGCTTTTTCGATTGATTGTAATTTTGCTAAATAAACTTTCATCTGTTGTTGGTCAGAAAGTACAAGAATAAGTGAGATGGCTTCAGTTATTACATCACACTTGAACGTGCAATGAAACTGAATGGGTGAATGCTATTAAATTCGCCTCTCGTCCAACCTGTCATTTACAATAAGTTTATATATTTTTTCTGAACTAACTAACTTGTAATTATATTAAATTGTGACTCATTTGCTTGAGGTATTAAATGGGTTGGAAATGGATATTATTGACTATCTGAATTGGTGTTGTTTGGTTTTTCACTTTAGTAGTGAGAATTGATCGATAAACAAACAGAGACTTTCCTTGCAAAATAATCAAGGAGTCTGATTTTTTTGTTTGTGCAACTTACATTTTGCCACTACAGTTCTGTTAAGATTTTTGTATGAGCTGGACCAGTCATATTATCTAAACCATTCATTCCAGGAGGGATTTATATCAAAACAAACATAAACAAAGAGAAGCAGCAGTTAAAGAATGTGATAGTCAGCAGTTAAAACAGCACTGAAGCATTTGATATGCATAGAGGATAACTGTTCTAACTATTAAATTGTGAGCCGCCATTTCAATGAATATATTTAATAATAATAAAAAAAGGCGAGACAAGAAAGTAGACAGGTTACTGGTTCAGCCGGCAGCTGTAATCATGTTGTCAAAACACGTTTTATCCTGTGCAACTTACATTTTGTCACTACAGTTCTGGCATACCTTTATTGAATGCTAAACTTAAATAAGTATATATATAGTTCTAGTTTTTACTGGATATTACAATACTATTTTTATGTGAGCATGACTGATTGACTGTGGTATTTTAATTTATTTGACATTGTATTTCAAAATATATTTAGTTGAATGTAATACTCAATAAGGCAGTTTTATTGTGCATGCATATGTTAAATCCTTTGTCTCTAATTCTGAATATCTGATAATTTTTTGTTTGTTTATTTGAGGTAACAATGAGATCATAAGTTTGATTAAAGACCCATCTGGACCATCTCAAGTGCCAAATACTCAAACTGAAAATCAACCTCAACTTAATGGTGATTCTCAACCTGAAAATGCTACTGAGGTTGAGGCTGAAGTTGAGCATGGAAAAAAAAAAGACCTCAAAAGCATGGGATGAGTTTACTGTTGTGACATTAAGAGATGGAGTCAAAAAGGTTGAGTGTAAGCATTGCCACTCAAGGATTGCTCTTCAGAATACGGGGTCTACCAGTTATTTGAATAGGTACATGAACTCCTGCTCTATTCGGTTGGCTTCAATTTCTGGTTCAGGAAAACCCAAGCAACAGGTATTATCTTATCCTACTTTAGAAGTTGAAGGTAAATCTGGTAACTTAAATTTCTTCAAGTATGATAAAGAAAAAGTAAGGGAGCTTTTTGCTAAGATGATATGTGTGCATGAATACCCTTTTCGTATGATTGAGCATGAATTTTTCATACTATTTTTGAAAACTTTGAATCCAAGATTTGATCCCATTTCTAGGATGACAGTAAGGAATGACTGCATGAAGCTTTATGCTTTAGAGAAGAAAAAAATTAAGGCTCTACTTGAGGGTATTAGTAGAATAAGTTTGACATCTGATTTGTGGACTTCTAATCAAACTATTGGTTATATGTGCCTCACTGCTCATTTTTTGGATTCGGATTGGAACTTGCATAAAAGGGTTATTAATTTTTGTAGCATGACACCTCCGCACACTGGTCTTATGATTTCTGATTCTATTTTACATTGTATAACTGAGTGGGGAATTGAAAATAAAATATCAACTGTGACTCTTGATAATGCATCTGCAAATGATTCAACTGTAAGACATCTTAGGGATAATTTTACACTGAAAGGTGGCCTTTATTTTAGTGGTAAAATATTTCATGTTAGATGGTGTGCCCACATTCTTAACTTGATGGTGCAAGATGGTTTGGGGATTATCCAAAATGTTATTCAAAACGTTCGTGAGACTGTCAAGTACTTGAAAATGTCTCCATCTCGTCTTCATAAATTTGGTGAGATTGTGAAAAATTTACAATTATCATCTTCAAAAAGATTGATCTTAGATGTCCCCACTAGGTGGAACTCCACATATGCCATGTTAGAGTCTGCTTTGCAATTCAAGGATGTGTTCCCATTGTACAAAGAGAGAGACTTTCATTATAACTCTTTGCCTAGTAGGGAAGATTGGGACAGGGCTGAGAGGGTTATTAAATTTTTAGAAGTGTTTAATGAAGCAACAAATGTGTTTTCTGGTTGTGAATATCCTACTTCCAATCTGTTTTTACCTGAGATTTGGAAAATCAAGGAGTTGTTGAATGAAAATATTGTTGATGGTTGTGAATATATGAAAGAAATGGCTTGCAAAATGAAAGAGAAGTTTGATAAATATCGGGGACAATGCAACTTACTGATGGCTATTGCATCTATCTTAGATCCAAGATATAAGATGCAATTAGTTATATTTTGTTTTCCAAAGATGTATGTCAGTGAGTTTGAAGCAAAAAGGAACTTAACACTTATTCAAAATGCTTTGCAAGAACTATTTGATGAATATGTGGCAGTTTACAATGCAGAACAAGTTGTTAATAATCAATGTGAAACTTCAAGTGCTAGAAATAGTGTTAAACCAATGGTTTCTGTTGGTGGATCTAAGAGTAAGACCAAGAGTAGAGCAGAGTTTGACAGTTAGGCTCAAAACATGGACATTGCATCCCCATGTTTGAAGTCTGATTTGGAAATTTACTTGGAAGAAGGGAGATTGGTTTGTAATGTTGATGATAATTTTGATGTTTTAAAATGGTGGAAGGCAAACACTTTAAAATTCAAGGTTTTGTCTAGGATGGCAAGAGATATATTGTCCATACATGTGACTACTGTGGCCTCTGAATCAACATTTAGTGCTGGGGGAAGGGTTCTTGACTAGTTCAGGAGCTCTTTAAAGCCTGACACGGTTCAGGCTTTGATTTGCACAGGTGATTGGTTGTGGGCTGAGTATAGGATTAAGAAAAGCATGATTGTAAGTATTAATTTGTTTAATTTTTTTTACATAAATAAATATATATGCAAATATTATCATGGATTAATATTAATTGTTTGGCAATGTAGGCTGATGAAGATTCAATGCAGGATGTGAGCTTGGAGACTGAAATGCTAATGCAATGAAGAAAATATTGATATGATACATTGTTGTTTACATTTTAGTTTTTAATTTGAACTGTTGAACTGTTTACTTTGTTTACTATTGAACTGTTGAACTTGGACTGTTAGACTTTGGTTATTTTGTTTGGACTTTGGATTTTCAATTGAGTATTTTGGAATTGGGTTTATGAAATAGTGCCAAACTACTAGCTTTAGTGCAAGAGTTTGGAATTTGGAGTTTAAATATTTGACTTGCAGCTTTAAGTTGATAGTGCACAACCATCAAGGAAACTAGTTTGGTGTAAAGTCTAAAAAAAAGATAAGTTTCTTATCTTTTTTATTTTGACATTTTCTGTTATTTATTACAAGTTAGTTTTTTACTTATTTCTAACCCATCTTCTATATTTATATTTGCAGGATTTAAGAGTTTGCAGTTGCTAACCCAGAACAGTTTTGGTGCATACCATGTGCATACCATGGACAAAAATGGAGCAATACAGATGCTATGTTCATTTCCAACAGCTTTTGCTTGCCGACTCTACTCGTTACTTGTTCTTGACTGTTTTCTATAGTGTACGCAGGTTGATGAATACTCTCGCACATCAGTCCCCTCAATTTGATCTGATTTTCCTAGTTTGTATTAACCAATTTTATTGGGATTTCTGTTGTTTCTTTTCTGTGTAGTCATCCTATGGATTTATTCACTACTTCGATCGTAGATCTGCTGCACTTGCTATATTGGCACTCAATGGAAGGCATTTGTAAGTAGAATTAGGGTACATCCTCTACAATTTCCTGGCTTGATTGTTGCCTTGTATCTTATTCTGTAAATGGCAGGTTTGGGCAGCCTCTTAAAGTTAATTGGGCATATGCCAGTGGTCAGAGGGAGGATACATCAGGTAGGTCCTTGTTCTGTTTTGGGTATATGTTCTGTTTTGATGGGTGATTTAAGGATCATATAATATTTATGAAAGATAATTTGTCTATATCAAACATTATATTCCTTGAGCATTCTACTCATGTTTGGAATTGGGTTGTGTATCACTAAGATGAACAATTATGGTTGTTTTAGACAGGCTATTCTGTTGTAGCAGCATGTGTGATAACCCTCCGCTGGACAGATAAGACTGCAAGTCAAGTTTCTGTGAGGTGGTGCTCAAATAGGATGGAAGGTGTCTTGTGCCTTATTATAATTTCCTTTAGTGGTTTCGCTGCTGGACTCCTCTACCGTTTCAGTGCTTCATTTGCATCTCTTATCATAGTCATATTTACTGCAGTCCTTGCTATTGCGGGTCTTTATTTTCGTCAAGTAGTAAAAGTTAATATTTTGCATACAGGAGATTGTAAATTGATTTGCTAAAGATGGATGTGGCAATTTTATTATCGGATACTTCATGTGTTATATACTTGAAGTGGAACAGAAAACTGAACTTTGAATGTTTTTATGGCATGAGATTTTGGAGGAACATGCATATCTATATATCAGAAAATATGACTTACATAAATGGTGCGAGCTATGGTCAAGCTATGAGTTCTGAATCCCCTTTCCCTAGTTGCAGGATTTGTCACACACAGGTTCTTATGTGTGGGAAAACCTTTGTTGTATAGGTGCCAATAGCTTTGTTGATAAAACATTTTTGTCTTGCACTAAAATGCTGATTCTTAATTTATTTTAGATTGCATGCTTGTTATGTTGTGTGTAGGTCACTTGTATCTATTGATTTCTTAATTGTTCTTATAAGTAACCTTTTTATATCCTATCCAGGATGCTCAGAGTGCAATTAATGATCAAACTGGTAATAGCGATGTGTAGGAAAATGGCTTGGCAGTAAACAGATACGTTGTAACTGGGCGACAAAAGCTGCTGGTACTAATGATGACAAGCAGAGTTCAGATCCCTAAAGTGTTGTAGAACTAACAGTTGGCTCTTCTGGTGAGTAACAGCTGTTGTATTTGAATTATTAAACAACAATGTGATGATGTTTGTTTTTTCCTGACTAGTATATAATGATGGGTGTAAAATGACTAAATGAGAAAAAAGAATATCATTGGAATTCTTTTCAGTAGTCAAATATGATATAGTGTGGTTTTATGCTCTTTAAAGTGCTATCAACTTATAGACTTCTCTTCTTTTTTTGTTTCCTTATATTTATTAGTCAGTTGTCGTTTGCTGATTGTTATATGTGGATGTTCTTACTATGAGTTTTTTTTAGTTTCCCTGGCTCACAGTCCACAGACATGAGTAAATTTGGGAGGAGGGCAATTCATTATATGCATAAATTGAATGCTGCAAATATTCCCACTGATTCGTTAGAGAAGAGACAAAACCGTGTTATAGAGGTGTCCCTCACTCTAATTCGTGAAAGGGCAAAACTTAAGGTAAATCCTGATTTTCCTAATATCTCTTTTTTTTGGCTGTCTATGTGTGAAGTATCCTTTATCCACATTTGAGACAATTATATAACTTAATACTATGTATTTATAGTTCCGCATACAGAGCATGGAACAACATTTGCTTGAAGATTCCTTGGATTAGAAAGAACTAACAGTTGGCTCTTCAGGTCTTCAGCTGTTGTTCTTTTTCCCCTTATTTATTTATTTATTTATTTTATGTGTTTGTTTGTGTGTCTAGAACACGTTCTATCAAACTTTATGACTGCACACAATAGTTTTCTTTCATAAACATTTACTTTCGTTCTATTTAAAATTTAGAATTCACAAATCACATTTGGTGCAATCTAGTTGTGTTGTTTAATTTATAATCTATATGTTAGGATGCTTTGGCCACAATTTTGAGTGCTGCAGTATTATATTTTTGCAGGATCCATTGTGGAGTAGCATTTACAGACATTAATTGCATGACTTTCTTTCGACTTGCCCTATACTGCAAATGGATTATACATCTTCAAAAATTGGTGATGTGTATGTAAGAGATTGGATAAATGTAATGATGTTACTAGAAATTGTATCATAGAATAGTTAATATTGTAAATTTATCATTGTAATATTTGTAACATATGTATTTTTATATATAAATCAAATTGAAGTTTTTCTTAGTTTTCACTTTATGTCTCATTTCGGTGTGATCCATCTCATACTCGAGCTCGAATAGAAAGGTTCACGAATTACTCGTTGAGAAAATGAGTCGAGTAACTCCGAGCCGAGTAGTATCGAATAATTTACGAGTCGAACTTGAGCAGCCTTATAAATTATCAGTTCGAATTCGAGTCGAACCTGAACACAAATTTTCTGATCCGAGTCGAGCTTGAGCATTAGGATGTTCGGATCGACTCGGGCTCATTTTCACCCCTAGCTGGCCTGCTACCTTAGACCCGAACCCGAGTGAAATCCCTACAATTTAACAAAATTTCTACACAAATCCTATTTGATGATGATGAAGAAAAGAATAAAGATTCTCTTAAACTACAACCGATGATGAGGAGAAGAAAGAAGAATCACTAATCTCGATGGAGTCGGAGGAGGAGGAATTGAGGATGATGATATGAATAGTTTGATGAACATGAAAAATGAATATCATCCTCTTTTTGTGGAAATTAAAGAATTTGCTAAATTACCAATTGAGATTTCAATCACAAAATCAAGTACCAGGTGATTTATGGCAAAATTACATTACCTTCTTCTCCAAGGAGGAAGAAAAACGTTGATCATGTCAAGTTTTAAGTTGGGATGGTGTTGAAGTGGAGGTTGAACTGTACTTCCCGGTGACTCATTCCATTCGAGGTATTGATTATTGTTCAATCTTCTTATATTATTGTATCTATTTAGTTAAACGAGATTTTATGTGTTGTGAGGGGTTTTACATGTGCATTAAGCACAGATTGCCAAGCCTCAGCACATAGTTTTTTAGCCATTGCTAGTTCAGATTTTTTTAATTAAGATAGGAATAAAATGCTTCATGTGTAAGCAACAAGATCAGATTAGGAGTAGGAGAAAAAAAAAATCAAACTCTAGCTTATGTATGTGGCACACTTTATCAAGAGAGATTTAAACTTAAATACAAGCCTCTTCCCCGCCACTCTCCTGCCCCGTCTTGTTGTGCATCAAGTGTTGGTCACCTAGATGTGACTGAAAATTAAATAAATATGTCCAATAATAATGTAATTTAAGGATTATTTTGATAATTAACTGTGTTGCACTCCAGAAATATTAAATATTTTCTTTAATCTGATACTAATACCATGCTTGAATAAATGGTAAAAGTAATTTTGATAAGATAACCTATAGTACTTAGTAACATATGAGACGTATTTATGGAAACTAAATGAATAAATTACCATTCGGAAAAGGGGGCAAATTGTAGACGACCAAACTGTGATTTCTTCTTGTTACTAGGAGTGAGCCTAGATGGTCCTTTGCAAGTTATTCAGGGGTTGGCTGCGGTATGCAACACAGACATCATTTTCTTTTCCTCAGAAGCCAAATCGTGAAGGGAGATGAAAGAAGATGATTGAAGTAGCTAGCTCAGTTGTGCACAAAAATTGACGGAATGACCAGATCGGAGCTTTGACGCGCTCAAACGCACAACTTTCCTTTGCCTACGGTTACTCCTCTCTGTTGCTCGGAGCTTCTTTACAGTGCGTACAGTTACAGTTTAGTAACTTTACAGTTCGTACAATTCGGGTCGGAGCCCCATTTTGGGACGGGTTTTCAGGGTTCCCTCAAGTTATATGGGTTCCCTATGGTATTTGAACGTTTTCTGTCCGCTGGGTTTCTCTTTTGCTAATTTGTGAATTGCAATCAATCAATCGGGTCTTACGATGTGGAAAATTCGAAGTAGCATCGCAAATACAAGCCGTTAACCTCCAACACTTGTATTCTTGATTGATCGAGGTAGGTAGGTATATCTTCCTTAGCATTTTGGTTGAGCTTTTGGCTATGGCTTATCAAGGTGATCCTTTAATCCTGATGCTACTTTTCTATTTGATTTTCGGATGAATCGTTTTCCTATTTTCTTTTTTTGGCTTTTAATTGAAGTTGTTTTCTTAGATTTTTATGGTGATAGCTATTGTTAAGCTTTGCTTCCTTCTAAGGTTTATGTTCTCATGTTCTCTCATTTCAATTTAGTTTTGTTGATGATGAATTCTGAAATTTATCTTTATATCATCTCTAATTTGTGGCTTGCAAGGCTGCTAACTTCTTTTGGGTCCCTTGACTATATCTTTCTGCTTGCAGTCTCATGCAAGATATATTCTTATATGCAAAATTTGTTTCCCTGCTGCAGTAACTACCATTTTCAAAGATCGATACTTGTGATTGTAGCACACTCTACACTCTAGCAGGTGACGGGATCACAGAAGCAGAGAATTCTATTGATATTTGGGAGGAAATTTACACCCAAAAGTGAGAAAGGTGTGGAAGATATATGTGTATGGGTGTGTGTATGTACACACACACACACACACATATATATATAAGCTTGTGAAACTAAACAAGTGAAGCTTGAGTATGACATGCTCACAAACCTTATAGAGTTGAGCATGTCATACTCAAGCTTCACTTATTAAGTTCGTCCATTTGTTAAATAAATGAGTTTTGAACAAGTTTTATATGAACTGAGCTCGAGCTGTTTCGTTTGAACTCCTAATGTTTAAGATTGAAACTTGAAGTCTCATTTCAGATTAGAACGTTATACTCGTCTTTGTATTGCATTGCTACTTCTTTGCCTCCTATTCTTTGATTACAAATGTGAGCATTTGTTAATTCTGAGATTACGAGTCCTGGTGGACCGGTGGTTGGATATTGGTAAAAGAATTTTTTGCATTTGGACATTCGATCCTATGAATTGAAGAATAAATTTATATATCGATAAGTCCAAATTGTAGAATATTTGTATTTGATACAAGTTCAACATTCTCATTGTTATTTAATTTTTATACCCTCGACAATGACCAGATCATGGTGATTCCGAGAAAGATTCCTGATGAGACTAAGAAAAAACTTGTTGGGAAAGGATTCTTGGTTCAAGATGGGTATATCTTGCAATATTTACAAGTCCCTCCAAACTGTTTGTCCGTGCCGAACATCTTGGATGGAACTAGTGTCATTTCTTTAGTTAATCATTCTTTTCATACACGACTCTTAGATTTGATCTAGTACTATTTCTATTTTGATCATTATTTCGATAATATCTATTCAGGATCATTCTATAGAAGTTCTAAATAAAGCGCTGAAGCAAATCGAGATTATCAAAAGTAAAAGGTCTGGGACACCAAATTTTGATTCCCATGAAATTGAAGCTAATGATTTGAGAGCAGCAGTTGCACAGTATCTTCAAGTTAGGGGTATTGCTAAGGTACTCATACAACTTGGTAAACTTTACTTGGTGTACGAGTAGGATCACTCAAACAAATTTGAGAGGAAAGGTCCTTAATGCTTCTTCAAATGATATTTTTATTTACTCATTGTCATTTTGTTATATGCATTTATTTTCTCGGGTAAGGTGTGTTGGCAATATGGTTTAGATTTTGCTTGACTTGAGGAACTTTGTGTTAGTATTGCTTACTGTAGTGTATAATTAGATTGTCCCAAGAGAATATCTGTCATATATTGGTTTGCTATTATCACTGGAGAATCTTTTAGAGATCAAGTTTTTTTTTACTATATTTATTATTATTATTTTTTATTTGGGGGAGGGGTTTCTGGGGAAGATTTTGTGGCTAAGTGCTTGTTTAACTTAGGAAAAGAATTGTATAGCTATTTTGTTGCGATGTTGGATTGAAACGAACACTAGGATTTTCAACAAAATTCTCCCTTTCCTCCTTATAATGGGACAAATTGTCTTCCCTTGCATCTCTTGGTTGTTGGTTTTTGGGACTTCAAAGGTGTTTTTATTCCGGATCTCCATAGGAAATTGGGGGCAATCCTTTCTTATGACTTTGTAGCAATTTCTAGTTATTTTATTTTTATTTTTTTTGGGAAATAATTATTTTCCTTTATTGGATCTCTCTTCTTTCTAATAAATTATTCATTTTCTATATAGAGTAATGAAAAGGATAAGCATGGCAAACAATAATGTGTTCTACAAGATGACGTGCTATTTAACTAGTTTAGTTGTCGGCTTCGTACAAGCTATGATGAAAAATAGTGTCCAAAAATCGGTTTAACTAATATGAGTAAAGTTCTAATAATGCTCTAGATTTTTCCTTCCACTAAAATATTATTATAGTTCAGTCAACATGTTATATCATCAACAAGTTATAAGTATGTCTGTTAATAAACTGTCCTTGCTGTCGCTGATTCAAAAAATTTCTTTTATAAGGCATCTCGTGATGGGATGGATGTTTCGGGATAAAAAGAGAACCCAACGATTCTTCTACAAAAGTATGGCTGGAAAAGTATGGATGGATGTTTCGGGTTTGTCGAGCGTAAATTATTTTTTGACAACAAAAATATAATTTTTGCATTAGGCAGGTTGAAATTTGGGGCCGCAAGGAAATTAGATGTTGGTCAGATTGATTGGACCCACGACTCACCTCATCTTTATCTTAGATCTAGCCTAGATCTACTGTTTTTTGTAAATTATTGTGCTTGGGCCTTATTTATTTATATTTAATACTTCATTTGATGCTCTCCTAGCATTTTAGATCATATCTAGATGTGTTTGGATCCTATTTTTGGAATGCCAAAAATTCAAAGTGGAACAAATTCAAAAAAAAAACTTGAAATACCAAAAATTCTAAGTGGAAAAATTGAAGTGATTAATGAGCTAAAAAATAAATAAATGGATTGAGATGGGTGATAGCGTGATAGGGAAAACGCGTCAAATCCACGCCCAAAACGCGGATTGGACGCGTTATGAACTCCAACCCGCGTCAAATCCGCGTTCAAAGTATGTCCAAAACGCGTCCAATCCGCGTCCAATACGCGTCCAATCCGTGTTCGAAACGCGCCAAATCCGCGTCTAATTATAACTAAGCCACTAAGCCAATATAAAGCATGAGTTGGCAAGAATAAGTGTTCTCATTCCATCTCAAATCTATTTCTTATCTTTCTTGATTACTGAATTTATGCACCCCAAAATTCTATCAAAAACTTCTCTTCTTTGTCGGCTAAACTAGCAAATTGAGCAAGAATGGAGCAAGATAGTTTAAATGTAAACTGGGCTGGATAATTTGGATAGCAGGGCAGCAAAAAGAAAGGGTTCTAACTGAATCATAAGTGTCAATTTCAGCTTATTAAACTGTTAAAGCAAGGTAAGTTTTAAATCTTGATTTTTGAAGCAAAAATTAATTGTTTTATATAAAATTTAGAGTATTATAACTGTGCTAATTGGGTTGTATGTTGGATGGAGTTTTCAAAAAAATTAACTATTCTATATAAAATTTAGAGTATTATAACTGTGTTAATTGGGTTGTATGTTAGATGGAGTTTAGTTGTTGTGCGGAGAAATTAGGGAGGAGAATGTGGTTTAAAACATGTGCCTAGACCTGTTTGATTGTATGCTTCATAGAACTGTTAAGACCAAAATGAGCAATTGAGGTACTGTAGTGAGTAAGGTATCCTTCATATATGTTATGGAGTATACATGGAATGTTTTGCATAAGCTAAGTGTGGTTGGATTTAAAGTAAAAGTCATATTGGTGCATAACTTCGAAACTGTTTCGGCAGAGCAGTTTCAGAGCTCTATAAAATCCATCTAAACTGATCATTTTAGCTATTTTATATTTTCTAAAAATAGATTGCTATACCAGTTATAGCATATTAGAAATTGACTTTGATTAGATCTATGGTTTGAGAATTATAAAATAACAAATCTAGCAACTTGGCATTGGAGATGGAGTAGTAGCAGCAGGCGCGGCTGCTGCTGCAACAGTCTCAATTGGGCAGCTTTGGCACCTGATTTACCTGTGTTAGAGTGTCCATTTTAGCTGAGTTACAATTTTTAAAAATACTATGCCATGCCTATATAACCTGTTAAAGGTTTGGTTGCATTTAATGATGCGAGTTGTAAGATAGAAATTAGCAAAGGAGAGCTGTTGAGGCTCGGCTGGCCTGGCCTGCTTGTTGACTGTTTTGCTTCTGTTGTAGTCATCTTGACAGTTAGTTCATGTAAGGTGGAAGCCAATTGATAAATGCATATAACTTGATATATTAATTATAATTAGTATATAATATTAGAAATAAATGTAAGAAATATAATAATTAAAGTGAGTTGTTTAAATATGAGGGAAAAAAACACAAGTTTAAAAGGAATTTGTGAAATATAGGCGCTTTTCAAGAACAAAATGTTTCGGGTTCACGTAATCGCGTAGAATCAATTGCTTTGCACCAAGAATGCAAGTATTTCAACTTTCCTCCATAATTAACATTTGGTTGAAAAACTTTATTCAATGACAAGCCTTATTGCAAGTATACTAACTTTCTTCTTTGAGTAGAAATCTTGGATCAAAGTTCCTTTTGAAGCTTGAAATGAATAATTTGTATCTTGAATTGATAATTCCCTTATGAATTCATTATCTAAATATTATTGAAGTTTCTTTTGATTCGTGAATTTATATTGACAGTTTATGCTGTACTTGATAAGTGTTCTGAGATTCATCATGAAAGATAATAATAGACTCCTGCCTTCTTGTAATCCATTTAATTGACACGACTTGATCCATCCCCCATTCAATAAAATAAGTTCAAGAATTACTTGGGATGTTTTGTGCTTTTGAGCAAGCTATTTAAGACGTTGGTAGGGCGCATTTGCGTGAAGTTATACGGGACATTTAAGGCAAATTTTTCAGAACTTATTGTTATGTGTTACATGCAAATTTGCAGTTTTATATGAAATTCTTATGAATCTATTTTAATGTGCAATAATGTGATAATAACTGTTGATATTTAAGTTAATTGTTCTACGTGAATTATATAATTTGAGAAATGCGAAGTATGAGTATTATGAAGTATGTATAAAATGCAAAGCTTGAAAAAAAATATGAATTATGTGAAATGTGTTGAATGTTAAACTTGTTGAGCCGTTGTGCTCACTCTTGCACACTGGCGGAACCAGGGGGGCCAGGGGGGGCACCTGCCCCCGGTAGCCGGCCGATCGAGGGGCGGGGCGGGGCGGGGCGGGGGCGGGGGACGGCCAGTCACACACACAAAAATAAAGAAAAAATATGTAAAATTGGTTATGTAAAATAAGTTTATAGAAATTGGATAAAATATATTTGTTATTGATTTGAAATTGGTTATGAGAGTTTTGATTATGGAACCATGAAAGGTTTAGATGATATAAGGATGGAATATTGTATGGAGGTTATCTGTTTATATGTTTGGATGTCATGAAACTAGGATTTTTAAAGCTTGCATACCATGTGTTTGTATAAATGCCATAAAGAGATTAATTTGGTTAAAACATGAAAATTAACGGGTTCTCTCTGTAAATTGATATACATACATGAGTTATAAGTTAACTCAAGTTGTTTGAGTGCTTCATCAGTTAAAAAAAATCACTTTAACGGCCACTTTTTCTGCCAACCGCTTCAATTCCTACACGTCGTTGCTCCGGACCTCCATTAATCGCCCTCAAATTTTGCCCCCCCTCAAATTTTGTTCTGGTTCCGCCACTGCTCTTGCAAGTATTTTATTTGCAAATTAAAGATTGAATTATTTGGTGCTCATGGCAATAAAGAAGTGAAGCACATATAGAATGCATCACTCTTGAAAACTTGCATATTTGTTTTAGAAAAGAGAAAATAGATTATTCAGCTTTATTTACAGATGTCTAATACCTTTTGCGAGGTCTTTTTTTGTGTTATTCATTCTATATGCTATTCCAAGTTTAAAAGTTGTATACATCATTATTTAAATATGAAGTTCTTGATGATAATTGATGGTATGACTTTAATATATGTTGTTTATACTATTCATGGCAGCGATCTGGAGTTGAATTTCCCCAACGTACATCAGATTCAGCTCTGATATTCACACCTCCTGTTACCCACCCAACAATTGGACATGCTCATGCAGGTTATGGGATGCCAAGCAATTCTTCAACGACGCTTGATGAAGCCATGTCATCTGAGATGGAAACATTAAGGTGAGGTTTTGACTCATTTTACATACTATTTGATCCATATTCCATTCATGCTATATAACAACTAACCTTTTTATTTGTTTTATTCTTTTCACATAAGTTTGTCAAGCATAAGCTCGATGCGCGAGGTTCTGGATGTTTTATCTTCCATGCTGCAGGCTGTGAATCCAAATGACCCTATGGTATGTGCAACAGAATTACCTTTTTCTTGGTTCATTTGCCGAGCAACATTATATTGTTTTCATCTTTGCTATAGGCTGTGAAGGATGAAGTCATAGCTGATCTAGTTGACCAATGCCGTTCCAACCATAAGAAACTGATGCAGATGTTTACTACAACCGGGTAAGTTCTCATCCTTTTATTACACATTGCCAGAAATCTCCAATTATTTGGTGTTTGGTCCTCTTGAATTGTCCATCAAAAAAGTGGAACGACAATAAAATTCCATTACTCTAGTATGATGGACAAGTCGCAACAAGTTATAAAATTCAAAGAACACGCTTGAGTCAACTTGTCAACATCTTAGCCACTATTTTAAACATCTTAGCCACTATTTTAAACCAAGTCTTGGATTTTAGTAGTTGTTGCTTGTATTGTAGTAGTATCATTTTCACTTTTAAAATGAAGCCAAAATGTTTTCCAGTTGGAACACGGGTGCTTGTAAACTTGGCAATATCCTACACATGTTCTAGCAGATATAACTTCGAAGAGGTTTTCCTTCATTTGATAGAAAGAGTTGTGATTGCCCTGGTAAATTAAATATGTTCTGAATTTCTGATAAAGTAAAAGATAAAAAGTGAAATAGGAAGACCTATGAGTCATCAAATGTGTATTAGGGGTTTAAGGCTATCTATTTCACATTTACACCTCTTGGAAGGATACTTATTTGTGCTTTATACATTTAGATAGTGTGACCATTTAAATCCAAACCACATAACTCATATTAAATACAGATAATATGGTTTTGGTTCCAAAACCAACCCAAACCTATTTTATGTAACCCAAAACTAACCTAAACCTATTTTTTTCCAGGTCTAATTCTTACACGGAAGCTTATAAAAGCAGCCACAAAAAATGAATCTGATCATATGTGTACTATGTTGTTTTCTGATCCTCTATGCTACCCCATTCTAATTTTGAGTTAACCATGTGTTTTTTAACATTCTTGCAGTTATTAGCTGTCCGACATGAACTTGAAGAGGCGAAGTAAGCAGTGGTTGGATCTAAGAATAAACTTAAATTCAAAGAAGAAACAATAGATGTTACCATGGTATCAAGAGACACAGTTGAAAAATCATTGACGTTGGCTAATCTATCTTCGTCTTTATAAAATTTCCCTCGATTCCTGTATCTGTCTGTATGTAGTCTTCCAAAAGGGAAACATTTACAAAAAATAATAATTTATGTTTATATTTTTTAATGGGATATAAGTTTAGTGATAATTTATTACTTAAATTGTTATTAACACACACTTTAAAGCAAAGTTAACATCTGTTGTGTTCATTGGCTTCCTTGATGACGGACATTTCATTTATTTATCAGAGGTCATATAGTTTTGACAACATTATCTCATTTGAATTGGAATGGTACATGGAACATGTGATATTATTGTATGAGTTGAACAATTAGTTGCAACAAGAAGGATAAAGATAAGGATAAGCTACTATACTGCATTCCACAAGAAGATTATACTCTCTTCTCATTTGCCAAATTTTTGATTTCTAACAATATTCTAATTTTATTTGTTTATGGTAGTATATAAATTTGCATCATTTCCTCAGTAACACTAAAAATCAACAGACTAGGATTAAACAAATATCTATGCTTAAAATTTGTATTTTTTTGTAATAGAACACATTTTATGGATACAATTAGAGCTAAAGTGTTACCTATTTTTACTTATTGTCGTTAGCCACACGTTTGATTAAAAGAATCAAGACCCACTACACCATCACTTTAGTTGTGCGATTTGGTTTTTAACTCTCTATTTTGGTTGTCAAATCTGCAATTTTCAAGTTCTCAAATCTCAAAATCAGATTTTCTAATAAATGTATGTGCTCATTTTATTTTATTTTTTATTTTCTTCATTAAATTGGCAAGATAGGTGAGGAATCACTTTGTATTACAATAAATTATGCCTTAGAATGCTAAGACAAAACTAATGAAATTCTCAATATTGTTTGCAGTTTTAACTGATTACACAATTGAACTTTTAATTTTTCAAATTATCACACTAAACTAATTATTATGAAATTAGGTCATTCCCTTAAAAAAATATAAACGGACGTTAATTTTTTATCGACAAAACTAATAAATTACACACTATAGTTAGTACGTTTTACTGATTACACCATTAAGCTTTTAATTTTTTAAATTACCACATTAAATTAATTAATATTTTGAAATTAGGTCATTATGTTAAAAAAAATTAAGCAGAAATTAATACTGCGGACGGGACCTTTTAATTTTCATCTTAAAACGACGTCATTCTTTATTTTAGAGCATGCTTAGCGTCCGCAGTATTATACTGCAAATTGGGGAATTGCAAAGGATGGACAGTATGATCTTCTGACCCGTCCGCAGTATTATAATGCGGAATACTGAAAATAAAACTGAGGACGGGTGGTCTATTTAACCGTTCGATCTTTGGATAGAGGGTCATATTATTGTAAGGATAAACTTAAGTTGATAATTTTAATTATAGATCAGCCCCCTATAGAGAGAGAAATTTGTATGGGAGTAAATGTGTATTTAGATGTACATACAGCTAAGAGCCAACAATAAAGAAGGAAGTGCGGGAAATATTTAGTCTTTTACGCGGGATCGACCAGCTGCCCAGTACCGTAGTACGTAGCGTCTCTTTCGTGTATATAAATAACCCTCTCTTAATTCTTCACGATATATCTATATGAGAAATTAGAGAGAGACAGAGCGATCGAGCGAGAAGAACTAGGACTAGCCATATATATATATATATATATATATATATATATATATATATATATATATATATAATATATATAGCTACTTCACATTCACGTAAATACAAACCTCTCCCTCCCTCTCCCTCCCTCTCCCTCTCCCTCTCCCTCTCCCCAACATATAGATAGATAGATCTGGTGGGCGGATCGATTAGAAAATGTCTCAACTTCTAAACATGAGAGGCAAAGACAAAGGCAGTGGTGGTATCCTGATTATTTGGGCCATTCTCGTAGTATTTCTTTTGGTCAATAATAACAATATTAGTATTGTTGGTGCTGAGGATCCTTACCGTTATTTCGACTGGACAATTACTTATGGTGACATTTTTCCCATGGGTCTTAAGCAAAGGGTGAGTGAGTCACTAATACTGCATCATCACTAAACTCTCTCTCTCACACACACACACACCCACCCATACCCCTCGATCTCTTCTTTTTTACTTTTTTAATTATGAATAATTACTATTCATGTATAGTTGACCATATATAATATTGTTATGACATGGTTGGTTACATATGGCGGCTGCAGGGTATTCTCATAAATGGTCAATTTCCTGGACCTAATATTGAATCAGTTACCAATGACAATCTCATTATCAATGTCCATAATCACGTACCGGAACCATTTCTCCTCTCATGGTCAGTACCCACGCACTAATTATTATCCCCCCACCCCAATATATATATATATATATAGAGCAAGAATCTTAAGCTCATACTTATTGAGCTCGTTCACCCTGCGTTTTTTTTATAAAAAAAATATAATTAATAAAAAATGTATAATAATTTTTGAAATTAAATTTTTTTAAAAAAAAAAAGTGTTTTAGGTGTGATTTGGGTACATATAACAAAACAGTCTGTATAACACTGTTTTGTTATATGTACCCAAATCACACCCTAAATATTTTTTTTAAAAAAACTTTCAATTCTAAAAATTATTATATATTTTTTATTAGTTATGTTTTGTTTTATAAAAAAAAAAGACAAAGTGAGCTCAAGATGAGGTCAATAAAAATAAAATTAAGAAATGAATTATATATATATATATATATATATATATATATATATATATATATATATATATATATATAGGGTATCAATCCACAGCAACAGTTAACCCAATTTCTTCCCCTGGCGTGTTTGGATTTTTTTTGCCGGGCCTACACTAATTAAACATATTTTTGGTCTCCTTGTGTACTTCCATATCCAACTATCATTTATTATCATAAAAGTATATTATAAAAACATACAAAATTTTAGTTTCCTCCGATATATTAAAAACTTTAGATATATTTTATTTTTAATTAGTTAATTTATGAATTACTAAAATATAAAAAATTAAAATTTTAAAAGTAACAAATATAATAATAAATAGTATCATATTAATAAAAATTTATTAATATATTAATATTAAATTTATTAATATGATACTATTTATTATTATATTTGTTACTTTTAAAATTTTAATATTTAATATTTTAGTATTTCATAAATTAATTTCAAAATAAAATATATCTAAAGTTTTTAATATATTGGAGTAAACTAAAACTTTGTATGTTTTTATAATATACTTTATGATAATGAATGACAGTTGGGTATGAGATAATGAATGACAGTTGGGTATGAGAGTAATAAGGAGACCAAAAATATGTTTAATTACGTAACGTAGGCCAACTTACCTTTGCCAAAAACTGCCGCTACAGCGGCAGAGAAGAAATTGGGTTTTCATAACAAATGGTTGATGTGGATTGATACATATATATATATATATATATATATATATATATATATATATATATATATCAATTTAGAATTATTTATTATAGAATTTTTGAAAAAGAAACTATAACACCTGTTAACGCCAATATCTTCGGTGACGTCCCAATCACGTAAGACGCCCTAATCCTGCACAGTAAACACAGTCAACACCAAAAGCTTGATGGCTGGACCGTCGGGGGATAGTTCCGACGTGAGAGTCAGTACAGGCCGTTCAAGGCTTAACAATGGAGGATAAAATATCTAGTGTCTCTAGAGAGATAAAAATCGTGGGTCGTGTGTATGCGTACCTTTCCTTAGAAATTTCCTTGCTAGGTTATACTCTCTTGCCTGGTTTACCGTGCCACAAACTCTTATCTGACACAGCTCCCTATCCCTCACTGATCTCAGCCGGATTCATGCAGGTTGTCACCTTTTCTCCACTGTGCATGCCGCCGGCCGGATAAAATCTCATCCACATTAATGATTTTCAGACTTTTGGTCAATAGTCACCTCCTTTCATCATTGCAAGTCAAAGACTTAGATATTAAAAGATCTAATGGACCAATCCATTGACTCGGCCCAATATTAAGGAGATATAATGTGAAAATTAGGCCCAATCTTCAAGACCCAATAGGGAAGACCCAATAGATTAATTAGATAATTAAACCCAATCCACAAGGCCCAATATGAGAAATATCATGACCCAACATTGCCCCCTAATTTTTTATTAAACAGAATTTTTTAATAGAAAAATATAAATGGTTCATGATAAGGGGTAACTAAGACATACCCGATTTGATCCATAAGATAAAGCAGAGGATGTCCGGATGTCCAACGTAAAAGGCCCAAACAGTTAAGGATTAAATTTGAAAAAGATGGGTTGAACACCGGAAGTCCAAACGAGAGGCCCAATCTGATAAAATATCTAAGGATTAACCCGGACGCTCCCCATTCGAATTCTTATCATTACCAGAAATTAAATGTGCCGCCTTGGTAATTCGTGTAACCGCCAGTATAAAAGATAAACTTTATCAAATTTGACAGTTTTACCTGCCAATTTGAATTTCAGACCTTTGAGCTCTTTTCTTCCTTCCATAGCTTTCTTCACCTTCTCTGCAAAATACGATCAATGGCAACCCTTAGCACTAGTCGAAATTCTCCAATTCGGGCGACTCCTATTACGGCCATTCCACCAAACCCAAACTCCAGCAAAGAAGCCTCATCCTCCCATCCGACAACTGCAATTTCTAGTAAGGATCTGGTAATAAAGCCCCTTTCCAACCCTTCTGCATTCTATAGGAGCAAGGAACGATATGCACATGCCAATATTCCGTCGACAATCACAGAGGTTGATCTGAAGAGGATTCGAACTCGCTGCCATATTCCGGATACCCATCTGGTGAGAGCTCCCCGATCTGAAGAGCGAATGTACCAACGTCCTGAAGGATGGACGGCTGCTCCGGTGACCATCTTGGAGAAGGGAGTTCGGTTTCCTCTCCATGCTTTCATAGTGACCCTCTTAGGGTTTCTGGGTGTTGGGTTCGCCCAATTGGTGTCGAATTCTTATATTCATATCCTAGGGTTCATCGCTTTCTGCCATGAGTTAGGTATAGAGCCTACACTCGACTTCTTCTTCACAGTATACAAGATCGGTCAATCCAGAGAGAAAGAATTTAAGGTCATAAGCAAACATTCCTCGAAGACAGGGGAGAAATTCGAGAGACGTTCGTTGGTTAACACCCCTTCTAGTAATAGGGGATGGCATGAAAAATGGTTTTACGTCAAGGGACCTGAAATTTCCTCCTTACCGAACTGGGCCACGGATGAGAAGATCTCTGCCGATTTTGGAGACATTTCCGAAGAACGCGAGGTTGAAATGATAGAACTGTTTGACAACTTCCCGAAGGAAGAATGGAAATACGGACTTCTTTCCAAGCAAGCGTGGTTATACGACCACAAATGTAAGTATGAATTTACTTTATCAATATTTTGAAAATTGCTGTGGTATCGATTTTAATGTAAAACTGTTAATCTTCTGCAGTAACTTTGATCAAACCATCGTCTTCGGAGGTGAAGGAGTTGGAGGATTTTCTAGCTGGGAAGTTCGAAGTTACTGCCGAATCCTCCCAACAGGAAGTCCCTTCCGAAGGTAACATAGCCGGAAAAATTGTAGAGGTCGATGCCGACCCTCCACATCCGGAAGCCTCTTCCAAGTTCAAGCCCCCCACTGAGATACCAACTGTTGAAACTCACATTACTGAGCCCCCAATCCAAGCACCCGCGGATGATGAACCTATTATCCCAGAAGAAGTCCTTCGACCTCGTCGAAAGAAAAGAGCCACCCGAGGACCTCGACCAATTTTTATCCCATCTGACTCCGAAGCCCTTTTGGAAACTGAACCAACTGTCAATCCAACACCCTCAGCTATTGATCCGATACCACCAACTGTCGATCCAATGCCACCAGTCGTCGGCCCAACTCCGCCAATTATCGACTCGACACCACCGATTGTCAACCCGATTCTGCCAGCCCGAAAAAGTCTGTTAGATCTACCTGTAGGTGATCGAAGGCAACTTATTCGAATCAAGAAGTTGAAAACCCAAGTTACCCCCTTAACCTCCGACGAGCTTAGGGTACCTTCTTCGAGTGTTCTCCCCCCAATAACCCAAATGGAGACTCGAACCATTACTGAGGAAGAGCGAACTGAACCCACTGTAACACCATTTGGAAAGAGAAAGCAACCTTCTGACAGCGTCCCGTCCCCCGCTCGATCTCCTTCCCCAGAAAATATATATACGGATCCCTCTCCTCCCCAAGGCCTTCGTCGCAAAATTTCCATAGCGAGGCTACTGGAGCACCAACTTTATGGCCTCAGTTCAATGCCAACTTTCCATTCCGGCTCTTTGATGCATTTGTCCAGGAAACCGACAATCGTCGATTCGATGACCATACAAACGGGAACTTTCTGGATGAAGGCATGAGTTATTTGGCAAAGGTAAATGACAATTTTCTTGGTTAAATATTTCTTTTCTCGTTTAAATATCTGAGATTAACTGGATACTGTCACATATGTGCAGGCAAATGCAGTCTTCAGACGTTTACGTCCCAGACATATAAATGCCGAATCCGATGAGGAGACTTTGCGAAGGGAGAACAACCTGTTGAAAGCTACATTGATTCGGGAGAGAAATGAACATGAAGCCAATCTTCATGTCAATGAAAGCCTTCAGAGGGAGTTGGCACAAATTAAGGGGGATCTGAGGGAAACATACGAGGTGCTGAGCTCGGTCAGAGAAGAGCTGAAGACGACAAAAGATAGTGAACAGAAATTGGCCAATATGAATATTAGATTTGTTGCAGAAACCGAAACCCTGAAGACTACCAATGAGGGTCTTGCTGCAACAAATCAAAACCTGTCAATACAACTCGGCAAAGTCCAGACGAAGGCTCGGGGTGATAGAAAAATCCATAGGGCCAAACGTCGCAAACTTCGTGGCAAGATAAAGGTACTTGAAGAACGAGATCCTCCTCTGACCGAAGAACTGCGTAAACAGATACAGGCGGACTATCGTGCGTCTGACGAGCTTGGCGCAGAGATTCTAAAGGTATATTACGAAGGATACGAAGATTGCCGAGGTCGAGGCAAAGAAAAGTTGGCTGCTGCCCAACTAGATCCAGCTCTGATCGACTCCGATGGTGAAGGTGGTGCTTGAACGTCCTTTCTGCTTTCTTCTGACATTTTAATGACTTATGAAAACTATCTGTCTTTTTTGAGGTTATTTTGAAGAACTTCATCAAGTAAATTTTTACTTTGTGTAATAGTTTAATGTTAGGACTGAATAGATGGGTGAATGTTTGAATTTATCAATGAACCACCATTTATGTTTGCTTATGACTTCTGTTTTGATTCGTTTCTTGTCAATTATTCAGCATCAATTAATCTGTATGAACTTAACTTAGATAGTGAATCAGATAAGGCATATAACAGTTAAGTTAAAGAATGAAATGAACTGAATTAAGTGAACTGAACCGAACTCAACACTTGCATAAAATAAAGTGATGTATATTTGTCGTTACCGAAGTGTGAGATCGGTCATGTATAAGGTGAATTCGGCTGATCCTCTTTGCACCATCAAGATCTTGCTTACCGCTCGGGGTAGAACAAATATATAAGGACATTTGTTTACCACTCGGGGTAGAATAATATAAAAAGGACCATAGGATTTGTCTACCACACGGGGTAACAAATAAATAGGCTGCCATCGAATGGCCAGCGAGTCCGACCATACCTCCTTACTTCGGTGCCCATTGATTTACCACTCGGGGTAAAAACAATATTAAAAGGACCATAGGATTCGACTACCACACGGGGTAACGAATAAATAGGCTGCCATCGAATGGCCAGCGAGTCCGATCATACCTCCTTACTTCGGTGCCTATTGATTTACCACTCGGGGTAAAAATAATATTAAAAGGACCATAGGATTCGACTACCACACGAGGTAACGAATAAATAGGCTGCCATCGAATGGCCAGCGAGTCCGACCATACCTCCTTACTTCGTTGTGAACTTAGTGCCAAATAGGAAGAACATCAGTCGTGAAAAAGTGAATTTTATTGATTTTGAACAACCATATATAGACTTCTGGCAAACTGACTCGATCTCTACTGGAAATATTTCCGAAGCCTTCCAGCGTGCCAAGTATTCTTGATTTCGGACCCATCTAATGCCTTTAATCGATAAGTTCCTGGCTTTGGTACGTTGACCACCTCATACGGCCCTTCCCAGTTCGGCATCAACTTTCCCGTGTTCTGAGACGTAGATGCTTCGGCTTCTCTGAGGACAAAGTCCCCTACTTCAAATCTGCGAAGCTTGACCCCCTTGTTGTAATGCTTAGCTACTCTTCGTTGATAAGCTGCCAGTTTGACCAAAGCCACTTCTCTGACTTCTTCCAACAGATCCAGGTTGGCCTTCAGTCCTTCGTCATTGTAGATTTCTTTGAATTGACTGACCCGAAGACTTGGAGATCCAATTTCGACTGGGACTAAGGCATCAGTACCATAGGCCAATCGAAAAGGTGAATCCCCTGTGGTAGTCCTCGGTGTGGTCCGATACTCCCATAGCACACTGAGCAGCTCCTCTGGCCATCTTCCTTTAGCTTCGTCCAGTCTGCGCTTGATTCCGTTTAGCAGTGTTCTGTTTGTCACCTCAACTTGCCCATTCGACTATGGATGAGCCACTGAAGTCTTCCTATGCTGAATTCCTAATTCTTTCAGAAATCCTTCAAACTTTGATCCCACGAACTGGCGTCCATTGTCCGATATCACTACTTTAGGAATTCCAAAACGAAATACTACAGACTCCTTTATGAACTTCAAGCACTCTTGCTCCGTTATCAATCGAAGTGGCTTCGCCTCTACCCATTTGGTCATGTAATCGATAGCAACTATGACGAAACTGACCTGCCCTTTAGCTTTTGGCAACGGACCCAATATATCTACCCCCCAGACAGCGAAGGGTATTGGAGATAAGATCGAGTATAGCTCTTCGGGTGGCTGATGTGGGATCGGACTATTGAGCTAACACTTGTCACACTTCTTCACATACTCCGTAGCTTCGTTGAAGATCGTTGGCCAGTAGTACCCCTGCCGAAGAACTTTGTATGCCAGTGATTTAGCAGCCATGTGATCGCCGTAGATGCCTTCATGAACCTCCCGAAGGGTATACTCAGCTTCAGACGGAACCAAACACTTCAATAATGGTGACGAAAATGCCCTTCGATAAAGATCTCCATCAATAAGGACGAAGTTCGCACTCTTATACTTGACCTTCTTTGCAAACATCTGATCCGAAGGAAGAACGCCATCTGTCAAATACTCGATGTAGGGAGTCATCCAGCAGTTAGACCGCTCGATACACATTACCGCTTCGTATTGAATACTTGGTTGCTGCAAAACCTCTAAGTAGACTGACCCATTGAAAACGACGGCATCCGTAGTGGCCAACTTTGATAATGCATTGACAATGGAATTGTCGTTGTGCTCTATACCCTGAAATTCATAAGAGACGAAATACTGAAGCCGATCCTTCAACTCTGCCAAGTATTTGATCATCCTGGTCTCACGAGCTTCATAATCTCCCGATAATTGTTTGACGACCAGCTGGTTTCAGCATCTCTTAGGACATGGCTGACATAATAGACCGGATGTTGCTTCCCACTGAACTCCCGAACCAGTACTGCTCCAACTGCCAACGAACTAGCCGCCAGATATAAATATAAAGTCTGTGCTGGGGCAGGCTTCACCAGTAGAGGAGCCGAAGACAGATATGTCTTTATGGCTTGGAAGGCGTCTTCATACTCTGAAGTCCATTGGAATGTCTTCGCATTTTTCGGCCCCTTCAGTGTGTTGAAGAATGGTAAGCATCTCTCTGCAGATTTGGACATGAACCTCCTTAAAGCTGCAATCCTACCGGTCAGACGTTGAACGTCTTTGAACGACTGAGGATTCTTCATGTCTAGAATAGCCTGGATCTTCTCTGGATTGGCTTCAATGCCCCTCTGACTGACCAGATAACCCAGGAATTTCCCTGCACCGAGTCCGAAGGTACACTTTATAGGATTGAGCCTCAACTTGCGATGGCGGACTGTCTGAAAGCATTCCTCCAGATCATCTAAATGCTTCTGAGTCGTCGTGCTCTTCACGATCATATCATCTACATACACCTCCATGTTCCTTCCTAGCTGCTTCTGGAAGGCAAAATTCATCATTCTCTGGTAGGTGGCTCCAGCATTAATCAGGCCGAAGGTCATTTTCTTATAGGCGTACACCGAATGGTGTATGATGAATGTTGTCTTTGGAATGTCCTCCTCGCACATGAAAATTTGGTGATAACCTGAAAAAGCATCCATAAAGCTTAGTAGTGCATACCCCGAAGTCGCGTCAATAAGTTGGTCAATATGGGGTAAAGGATAGAAGTCGTTCGGACAAGCTTTATTCAGATCGGTGTAGTCGATGTAAACCCGCCATTTCCCATTCTGCTTCTGTACCAACACTACATTTGCCATCCACTCCGGATAGTCTATCTCGAAGATGAAGTCAGCAGCTATCAGCTTCGCGATCTCATCATCAATGATCCTTTGCCGTTCAGGTGCAAAGATCCGCCTTTTCTGCCGAACTGGCTTCTTCGACGGATCCACATCCAGCAGATGTTCGGCAATCTTTCGACTGATCCCGGGCATGTCCTGTGGCTCCCATGTAAAGATATCCACATAACAGCGAAGAAGTTCCATAAGATTTGTCCGAAGAGGTTCCGGCAAACCTGAACCAATCTTCACTGTCTTGTCCTTCTTTCCAAGGACCAGCTCGATCTCTTCTGTCTCTCCTGTGGGAATAACCAACGGCTCCGAACTGCTTTCAGTTAAGGGCTCGATCTCAATTGTCATGGTTTGCTTCTGCTTGCTGACCCCTACTCCTGAGAAAATGACAGCATTCCGATAACAGCGTTGGGCCAGATCCAAATCCCCTGCTACCTCTCCCACTCCATGTGTCGTAGGGAACTTGATTTTAAAATGAGGGATGGAAGTTACTGCTTGGAGAGCCATCAAGGTAGGTCTTCCCAGTATGGCGTTGTAAGCTGTGAGACCCCGAATTTTATGAAATAAAAGTATTCAATTTTCTATTTTGGTAAATGGTTAAATTGATAAAAGGTTAAAGTTAAGGGTGATATGTGAATTTTTTTTTTAAGTAAACAAGTTGTCATAAAATACCTGGTTGATTCACGAGTTACTATTCACCCAAATTACTATTCACTCTAGTATCGTTCACTCGAGTATTTGGGACACTTTGTGTCGGAGTACTATTCACGAGTTACTATTCACGGGTTACTATTCACAGGTTACTATTCATCCAAGTTACTATTCACTCTAGTATTGTTCACTCGAGTATTTAGGACACTTTTTGTGTCGGAGTTACTATTCATGAGTTACTATTCACGAGTTACTATTCACAGGTTACTATTCATCCAAATTACTATTCACTCTAGTATTGTTCTCTCGAGTATTTAGGACACTTTTTGTGTCGGAGTTACTATTCATGAGTTACTATTCACGAGTTAGTATTCACGGGTTACTATTCATCCAAATTACTATTCACTCTAGTATTGTTCACTCGAGTATTTGGGACACTTTTTGTGTCGAAGTACTATTCACGAGTTACTATTCACGGGAAATATTCGTACGACGGTACAATCATTGGTGGACCCCACAACGGAATTATTGTCGGATTGAGAAAACGACAAAAATATTTTATTAAAAATAACGGCAGAAGTTTTACCGTTGATACTGTTGAACTACTCGGTAGTAAAAGTACAGTAATACGTGTGGTTGTATAGTAGCACACGGTATTGATGCTTATGTGAGAAGTCACTCAGTTTGATTCAATTGTTGTCAATTAATAATATGAATTATTTAGCGATAATGAAGTTTTGTTTTATTCGTATTATTAACGTAATAAAACAGAAACATCTTTTTATATAAAACAGAATACTTTATTAAAGTTATTCTATAAATAGAATATATTATATTCTATTGTGCATAGTATTTTGAATAGTAAAATCTTTTTATATAAAACAGAATACTTTATTAAAGTTATTCTTTAAATAGAATATATTATATTTTATTTAAAAGATTTTTCTTTAAATATGGACCGTCAGATTAAAGTAAATCAATCTGGACCGTTCATAGATTAGTTACTATGCATTCCATTTTTCTATAAATAGAAGCTCATTCCTTCATTATTTTCTTACGAATTCACTGAACTCTAAAGAGAGAAACTATAGAGAGAAAGAAGAAGAGTATTCTGCCACTTAACTACTTCTTTATTTCAGTTCTTCTTTAAAACGGTAAGGGGTGTTATTCTTTCTTATTCATGAAGAGAACTTCTGTTATTCCATTCTTTATTATTCTGTTGGAATAACCTGTAAAAGTGGCATACCCTATACATGACCTGTATACGCGGCATACCCTATACTTGGTAAAATCCTTATGTTATTCCATTCTTTATTATTCTGTTGGAATAACCTGTATGCGTGGTTTACCCTATACTTGGTGGAATGACCTGTATATGCGGTTTACCCAATACTTGGTGATCTTCTTCTGTTATTCCATTCTTTATTATTATGTTGGAATAACCTGTTTATGCGAAGTACCGCATACTTGGTGAAATTCTTTTATTATTCCGTTCTTTACGATTCTGTCGGAATATCCTGTCGGTGTGAATTTTACCTGACCTGGTTCCATCATTTATTATTCCGCATTTATTATTCTGCGGAATATCCTGTCAGTGTGAATTTCACCTGACCTGGTTCCATATTTATTATTCCGCATTTATTATTCTGTTGGGAATAACCTGTCTGTGCGGTCTCTATCGCATGCATGGTGAATCCTTCTGTTATTCCATTCTTTATTATTCTGTTAGAATAACTTGTCTATGTGGATTGCCACATGCATGGTGAATGATCCTTTATATTTATTCCTTATTAAATTATGAAAATGATCTGTTACGTGGATTACCGCATGGCTGGTGAAAATCCATTTGCAGTTTCATATATTCTTTATTATACTCATTTGGTTAAAGTTTTGATTTCTACACTCCATGATATTAGTGGAATATCCTTGATATTTACGTTTCATCCAGTATCTTTTCATGAAAATATTCTTCTGAGCATTCTTGACTGTTACTTTACAAAGAAGTATCATGTTGACAATTTGGATATTATTAATTCCTGGATAAACTAATTCTTGAACTTGTTTAATTGAATTCCTATAACATTGTCTTCATTCTCATGTTTATTTTATGTTAAAAGTCATATTTGGCTTACGTGCATAGATGGACTTAGTATGATTATGACCAGGGATCATTCGGTATAATCATGAACTATGATGTTATAAGTGGTGTGGTAAAAGTCCTCAGTGGCTTGTAATGCATTGATAGACAGTTTTTGGTATGATTATGACCAGGAATTTTTCGGTATAGTCATGATCATTGATGATTTAATGAATATCCTTGGCCCGTAATACAAGGATGATTAGAAGATGTGGTTTATTTATTAAGCTGAGTCTCAGTGATAAAAGTTGATGAAAACATTTTTAAATCATAGAAGATAGTAGGTTTTATTCTCTACTTGACTCTTCTAATGGATTGCTTATTCCGCTGCGGTTAAACTTGATGTCTATTGTATTTTATCAGTTTAACATTGTTGAAGACTATTGATAATTTATTCTTCATTATCTTAGTCATAATATTTCTTACTGGGCTAGTTGAGCTCACCCTTTCTTTCAATGTTCTCTTCAGAAAATGAGAATATAGCTGGGACGAGTCAGGGAAAGGAGTGATGGTCCAGAAGATAGCATTAGTAGTTCTCACTATTCTGTTAAATAGTGTGACAATAAATGTAATGAGGACTCCTTGAGTATGGATATTGTCTAGATGACAATATTCCTATTAGAACTCTCAGTTTATGTATTGTCGTATGTTACACGACATTTGTATAATTAAGTTTGTATTTGTATTTTGTACCATGTAAGTGGCGACCCAAGATGGGTGACGTATGCCTAATTTTGGGGGCGTCACATAAGCCGAATCTTCATGCACAACATAAAATTTACATGTTATTTCTACCTGCTGAGGAGCTGTGCCGAAGACCACTGGGAGTTCAATAGTGCCTGTAACTCTTACTGGATCGTTGCTAAAACCGTACAAAGGAGCCTCCTGCCCAACCTCCATCTTTCGCCCATCGAGATGCATCCTATGATAAGCATGGGCATACAGAATATCCACAAAAGACTCGTTGTCTATCATCATTCGTTTCACATCCATCGAACCCACTTGTGCAGTGATCACCAACGCTCCTTCATGTGGCTCGATGGGCTCCGAAGGATAATCTGCATCGGTAAAAGAGATAACTGTAAGACCCCGAATTTTATGAAATAAAAGTATTCAAATTTTCTTATAATTACTATTCAGTAAATGGTTAAATTGATAAATATTAAAGTTAAGGGTGATATATGAATTTTTTTTTTCAAAATATACAAGTGGTTATAAAATATTCATTGTTGTCGGGGAATATTCGTTTGGTCGTGGAATATTCTTTCTGTCGGGGAATATTCGTACGACGGCGCAACCATTTGTGGGCCCCATAACAGAATAACTGTCGAATGAAAAAAACGACAAATTTGAGCTTTTACAAATAACGGCGTAGTTGTTACCGTTAACACTGTTGGAATGCCCGGTGGTTAAAATACAGTAATACGCGTTATTGCACAGTAGCACACGGTATTGCACAATATTTTTGAAATTATTGATTCTTACGTAAGAAGGCACTACTCAATAATTGTTACAGTAATTACTGTTTAATATTTTATTGATTCAATAATTGCTACGTTGAAATTTTATATTATTGTTGTTCAATAATTTTCACTGCACAGTATTTCCCATTATCAGATCAATAATTCATATTATTTGAATAATATTATTAGATAGCATTATTGGCAATGTCTAGAATGTTCTGTCTAAGGAGAGGTTTGGTCATCTAATTGCGCGCTAGTAAGGAGAAATCCTTATTGGAAAGCCCCCTCTTTCCTGGGAACGACCTGGTTGTCATAAATGTGATTCTGTAATATTATTTGTGAATAATTAATTATTGATTCATATGATAAGGAAATATTTATTTGATGTAGATATAAATGATGGATTTATTTATGTGGTTATAAATGAAAGAATTAATGTTAAGGTATTTTATCTGTATTTTTGTCGGAACGGAGGTATTGAAAATCAAATTAGGGTTTTTGAGATATTTTGCGAGGGTTATAATTTTTAATCCGACCGTTGGATCGTGGTAATTTTTGGATATGTTATACATATATAAGTTGAGTATATGTCCATAAATTTTGAACCGTTAAAAATGAACGTATGATTTGTTATGAATTTTACGAGATGACTGGTTCAGAAATTGTTGAATTTTCGGAGTTAATCATTTTGGTGGAAAATTCTAGAATTGGTGGGCCCCACTCTTGGTTGGTAAAAAAAATATACTGAGATTTTTGTTCAAATGTGGTGGGTGGGAATAGTACCAGGTAAAGCCATCAGGTTGCAGGTTAAGTCTGCTTCGGCGTGCTAATATTTTCCTATAAATAGAGGGCTAAGTTAGAATTGAAAATCACACCAGAATTCATAAGTTTTCTCTCTTTCTCTCTCTAGATTATTGAGTGTATTTTGTGAGTATTTAGATACTCTGTGAGTTTCTATTCATCAGTGCAAGTTTCCTTCAGCCTTATACCGATCAGAAGTACTGCTCTTTTAAGGTACGGGATAGTAAGGGATTTTAAGGGTTGTTATGTTTTTCAGTTTCGTAATTTTTCTGACCTTAAGAAAATTCTGAAAAAATTTGAAATGATATTTTGATGAGTTTTATTGATTGTGTCCAAAAATGGTAATTTTTGGATGTATATATTAAGAGTTATGAATTCTACGGGAAAAGACTATTTTAAAAGTAACCGCTTATAACTCCTTGTGGTTAACTCCAAAATTGATGAAATTTTTATTGGGAGTACATGTATATGATAGGAGTATACTCTGTGAATTTCAGAATTTTTAGATAAAAGTACAATTTTTGATAAATGTCTAAATATTCGGCTGTTTTGGCCATATGAAAAATAGTAAATGACTTTTAAAAATTCTGAGAAAAATATTTGTTCACTATGGGACTATATTATGCTAAATTCCAGAAAAGAAATATTTTTGGAACTGATTTGGTATTTTTCATGAAAATGGTCTAGTTATGAGTAAATGAATTAAATATGTTTTGTGAAGAAAAAAAATTGGAAAATAGGATTTTATGGCTTGAGAATCCTATATGAGGTATATGCAGATTTTTGATGAGGGTTTTGGTTATTGATGATGAAATTGTAAGAGTTGACATTTTATGATGATTAAATGCATTAATTAGTAAAGTGTAAATAATTTAAATAAATTGTTTATAAGCTTAAGAAATATTATTCTTTCAATATCATTATATCGAAATATTGGTATGTATATTATTGTGGAATTTCTACCTTTTTCATGTCGAGATTACTATTCATGAGTTACTATTCACGAGTTACTATTCACGAGTTACTATTCATGAGTTACTATTCACGAGTTACTATTCACGACAAAATTAGTTTCTTTTTCTAACCAAATTATAGTTGATTTATGAATATTGCTCCTGAAATTAAATCCATGTTTTGATCATATTATTTTTATTATCATATATAACATTTTTATAACCTTGATGTTGAAATTCTCTTTCGCTTGAGTGTAAAGATGGGTAAATTATTGGTATGATCATGACTATGGGTTCTCTTTGGCCAGTAGTGCAAAGTTGAATTGTTGACTGGTATGATCATGACCATTGAATTTATAATTGAATATCTTTAGCTTAAGTGCAAAGGTGAAATGATCAACATGGTTATAATTATTATTTATATAAATTCTGAAATGATTATATATTTCTTTGAGATATTAATATATTTGGCCTGTAGTGCAAATATGAACTGTTGATATATTTGACCTGTAGTGCAAATATGAACTGTTGAGGAATATCTTTGGCTTGTAGTGCAAAGATGAATTGTTGATGAATATCTTTGGCCGTAGTGCAAAGATGAATTATTGATGAATATCTTTGGCCTGTAGTGCAAAGATGAACTGTTGTTGAATATCTTTGCCCTTTAGTGCAAAGATGGTCTGTTGATGAATATCTTTGGCCTGTAGTGCAAAGATGAACTGTTGTTGAATATCTTTGGTCGTAGTGCAAAGATGGATTTATTAGTATGATTATGAACAGGAACTGTGATTTGGTATAACCATGATCTTTGATGTTTCAGGTAAAGACAGGTGATGAAAATATTCTTCGTCCTGGGTGCGAAGAAAAATTTAGAATCACAATTATGATTATGAGTTATTCATATGATTGTGGAAAGGAACTGTTGATTGATGTTACAGGGATAAAACATTGTTGGTGGATTTTTAACATGGAGAAGATAATAGACTTTATAGTTTATTTGACTCTTCTAATGGATTGCTCGTTCCGCTGCAACTATGGTTGAAATTTTTATTATTTACCATATGTTCTAAATCTCTGATTTATTATTGATGAAGGCTATTGATAATTTAATTATCTTTAGTCATGATATTCTATACTGAGCTAGTTGTGCTCACCATTTTGCTTCACAATTCTTTTCAGGTAATAAGAGTGTAGCTGGGTCGAGCGAGGGTAACGGGAAAATAGAACGGTGGTCTCTAGCTATGGATGTTCTCCCGAAGCAATATAGAAAAGTTCATTTAGTAGTTTTATTTGGTGAATCCAATAGGGTAAGGTGTACCCAACGTTGGAAGGGTGGTTTGCCACTATCATACAAGATGTCTAACGACATACAACCTGGTGTCATCATAAGACAGGGATGTGCTCATCCACTTGCTGAGTATATATACGAGCATTACCTATATAATCTTGGTGTTTGTTTGAAGTATAATTCTCAATTAGAGACAGTAGAGATAATGATATGTCAAGAGAAGACTCACCATTGGGAAGAATATGATAGTAATCTTCTCGTTTTTCTTTGGGGTCTATTGGGTCAACCAAGGATAATTCTGTGGCCATATGATATCTATCATAACCTAGACGCATGGCCTCCCATGTACGAAGGTTTCCTTGAGCACTTCCCAAAGAATCTAATTTCTAAAACAGTTTTTGACTATACCTTTATGTAAGGTGTCATTGTGAGGTGATGTTCACAGTTGGAACATGAGTCACATTTGGTATATATTTGTATCCAAACTCACAGCATATATGTTGTTGTATTTTGCACGACAATTGTTGCAATAAAGTTGTAGTTATTTTCTGTACCATGTATTTGGCGACTCAGAATAGGTTGGATGGAATGGACCTATTTTGGGGTTGTCACAATAACAGTTCCGAAAAATGCTCTGTCGATCTTCGGGGGAGCACCCGCCACGGACATGACTGAATCTAAATATCCTCTCCTCTTCTTCCCTACTACTTTCCCTGCTGTCCCACCGGTTATCACATCAACGACGTGCCTTGGCGGTGGTATTGGAGCATTTTGGACGGATGGAACCATTTGAACCGTTTGAACAGTACGGTCCACATTCTACTGATCTTGTTGGTCCCTCCCGGCCACATACTGAACCAGCAAACCGCTTTGAATCTTTTTCTCCATAAAATTTTTCAGATTGCAACACTCATTAGTATCATGGTCTGCGGCTTGATGATAACCACAATATTTCCGAGAGTTGCCCTGCCCCGTCCTATAATTATCACGAGGTGGCTCAAAGAATGGCTGGTTCCTGATCTGGTCCAAAATCACCGACCTATCCGTATTCAGTCTGGTGTAAACCTTATTCACCTTAGGGGCGGACGCAGGTGGACGACTACTCCCCTGTCGCCATGAGTTGTTGTACTTCTTCGAACTGCCCTCTGGCCAATCATTATACCCTCCCGTCTTCCTCTGATCGCCCTCAGTCTTTGGAATATCTGCCTCTTTCATTTGGTCCGAAGAAGGACGCTTCAGGCTATTCATGGCCTCTTCTACAACAATATAACCTTCTGCCTTGTCGAAAGCCTCTACCAAGCTCTTCGGATGATGGAACATCAATTTCTTCACTAGCTTTTCAGACTTCACCAGATCTAACCCATTCTGAAACAACCCTACCGCCTGGAGATCATTTAAGTCGGACACCTGACCAACTACTTCTCTGAATCTCTTCACATATTGGCCTAAAGATTCATTGGTGAACTGTTTGACCTGGGATAAAGAACCCGTAGGTTTTCCTCTTCTTCGGTTGCTCCCAAAGCGGGCATGGAACTTGTCACAGAGCTCGATCCAAGAGAAAATTGAATCTGACGGTAAAGTTTCCATCCATTGCCTCACATCTTTTCTTAGTGTTGTGACAAACGTGTGACACTTGGCAGCATCGGTAAAGTCATAATAATCCATCAGCCGGTCGAACACCTGGCTATGGTCATAAGGATCTCCAGATCCGTCGTAACTCTCCATCCGTGGCAGCTTCTTAGTGACGTCTGCCTTTTCCTTAAGAATGTTCGAGGAAAAAGGAGATGCCTTCTTCCCCGGGATGTCCTTCGCCTGTTGGAACTCTGCTAACTGCTTTCTAAGCTCTTTCAATTCTTTCGCCAAAAAATCTACACCTTCTGGCTGCGAGGAGACTTCTATCTCCTGGGCAAACTTCTGATCCCGAACAGACTAACCTCTTCTACCTGACCCTGCTACCTTTGTTGGACTCCTGAATCTACTCCGGAGTACAATTCTATTCTCATGTTGAGAATACTCACGCTGGTGCTCTCTCCTTCTGGTTTCTGGCGCGATCTCCCTTGACCTGCTCATTTGCCTGTCGTAGTCTCGATGCTGAGAATCAACGACCATTAGTGCCTTCTTCGAGGCCAAGGGAGTTCTGCTCCTTGACCTCCTTCTGTCGCGAGAACGATCCCTAGATATGTGTACAGAATGCTCCGGCTCTTTCCCCTCTCACCGTTGTATTTCCTTATGCCTACTCCGTCTTTCGGACTGTACATGCCTGGATGTTTCGTCCCTCAATTCGGCCATCCGAAGCATTTGTTCGGCTATATCTTCTCTCTGTTTTAAAAGGACTTCTAAGGCCCTATCCGCTTCGTCTGCCATCCTCGCCAACTTGGCAGCTCTGTCCTCCTGACCACTTCGGCGATGAGTCTTGGTCGGTGAACCTTCTGCTCGCCCTCGACTATGATCTCGCTCTTTATCTGTATCAAAAACCAGCCTCCGTCTGGCTTTACCATGAATCTTCGGACGAAGATCTCCCGAATCTTACTTGGAGGCTGTACTATCGTGAGCACTTTTAGAAGGACCCAGACGATCCTTTATCGAAATACGGGCCCACGACGAGCTCACAGCCATTGCCTGCCCTTCGGGTGTTGGCGTTCTACTCTTCTCCATGAACACTGACGTAGAACGACCACAATGTGTGTGATTGAAAAATACTCGGGACACTAGAACTCAGCCCTCCTTCTAGCGCCAATGTTAACGCCAAGATCTTCGGTGACGTCCCAATCACGTAAGACGCCCTAATTTTGCACAGTAAACACAGTCAACACAAAAAGCTTGACGGCTGGACCGTCGGGGGATAGCTCCGGCGTGAGAGTCAGTACAGACCGTTCAAGGTTTAACAATGGAGGATAAAATATCTAGTGTCTCTAGAGAGATACAAATCGTGGGTCGTGTGTAGCGTACCTTTCCTTAGAGACTTCTTGCTAGGTTATACTCTCTTACCTGGTTTACCATGCTACCAACTCTTATCTGACACAACTCCCTACCCCTCACTGATCTCAGCCGGATTCATGCAGGTTGTCACCTTTTTCCCACTGTGCATGCCGCCGGCCGGATAAAATCTCATCCACATTAATGATTTTCAGACTTTTGGTCAATAGTCACCTCTTTTCATCATTACAAGTCAAAGACTTAGATATTAAAAGATCTAATGGACCAATCCATTGACCCGACCCAATATTAAGGAGATATAATGTGAAAATTAGGCCCAATCTTCAAGACCCAATAGGGGAGACCCAATAGACTAATTGGATAATTAAATCCAATCCACAAGGTCCAATATAAAAAATATCATGACCCAACAACACCAATATTAATTATTATGTTACAAAATAAATCTCACAATTTTCATAGAACAGTACTCGCGATTTTTCATGATGGATAGGATCGATCCAAATATCAGTTATAATAATGATATTTTGTCATGTTATCTGAAATTGAAGAATAATTAAATTGAGTGCTTGATCATCATTATCATCTCATGAAAAAGTTTTTGTCATTAGCCTAAACAGAATGAATGGGTATGTTGCTGCTTGTGCATGCTAGTTAGTTGATACCCTTACGTAATTAAATATATGATATATTTTAAAAGGAATTATGTAACGTTTCCGACTCAGTATGACATGATATCTAATTATGCCTCTTTAGTAGGCGCTCTCTACAACATCACATGCACTTTATGAGGTGGTAGTAGTATTCATTCACGTCTAGTGCGAAGTGGTTGTCTACCTTGTTTAAAGTTTGAATTCAATTCTCATCCACAACGAATAATCGGTAGTAACTTGCCTTGTTAGGAGTTTGTGGGATATATTTTTTTCCAAAAATTTTTTTGTAGCTATTTCCAGATTTTGTCAGTTTTTAGGCTTCATACGTCACAAATTAAAAGTTAGTTTGTTTATCCTGAATTTGTTAAACTAGAAAAAAAAAACACTTTTTTATTTCCTTCAAAAGAAAGTATATATAGATGGTCTGGTTATTGTTTGGAAGAAAGTATAGATTTTATTTATTTATTTTTTCCTTCAAAAGAAAGTATAGACGATGGCTTGGTTTTTGTTTGGAAGAATGCCAACTTATGTTTGGAAGAGTGCCAACTTATGTCTTCCAAATTAAAGACCCATAAAAATTGGGAAAGCCCTTATTTCTTCAGGTTTGCCTTGTCTCACCCATATAATTACTGTGCAACCTATCGACGATTAAGTTTAACGAAAATGATATATCATGAGATATTGTATGTCAATTTTTTTGTTGCAATACATAGATAATTATAATTGGTATTATAATTAATAATATTTTATCGATGTACTTGACATAGTAGACCAATTTTATAATCCTACCTAATGTATTGATATATATCACAATCGTACGCAATACATAATGGATGATATTGAACCCTATGTAGTAGTGGCTTCCGATTTTTATTTTTCCTTTCCTTTTTTTTTTTTGTTTTTAAGTAATATTTTAAATCATTAAAAATAACTTCTAGATCACCCTCAATTTGATGTTAAAAATAACTTATATATTTTCTCTCATCTCTGATATTGTTAAACTAAAATTTTTGTCCCAATTAAAAATGTAAGTGTTAAATTAGTTGTGTGATACGTGCATGCATGCAGGAATGGGGTTCAACAGCGAAGAAATTCATACGAGGATGGAGTGTATGGAACCACGTGTCCCATTCCTCCTGGCAAGAACTTCACCTACATAATGCAAGTCAAAGATCAAATAGGAAGCTTCTTTTATTTTCCTTCCCTGGCCTTCCACAAGGCTGCCGGTGGATTCGGAGGGATTAGAATCCTCAGCAGGCCTCGGATTCCTGTGCCCTTTTCTGATCCCGCAGGGGATTACACCCTTCGCATTGGAGGTTGGTACAAGTTAAGTTGTTGCACGATATATGCAGCTCACTAGTCTGTTTCAAGTAAAACACTAGCATGCCTTACAATTAAGGTTACGGCCCATGTTAATTAACAAAAACTTCATTATTATACCAAATAAAAATATGCCACAACTGATTTTTTTTATTTTTTTTAAAAAAGAAAATTTGTTTTCTTCAAAGTACAACTGAAAATTTACATATAAAGAATGAATAATTTTATGCGCAAAAAACTATACACAAATAATAACACTCATGTAATGCTGCATACTAATAAACATGTGTATAAATTAAAAATTCAAATTGTAGGTCTCATTTCCTAGCTATTTTTTCTCTCGTTTTTTTATACTATCCTCCATTCCAATTTATTACTGTTATAATACAAAACACATATATAAAGAATGTTATTGCTTCATAATTAACATAGGTCTCAATTTTCATATTTGTCCCTTTATGTTTTTATTGGAAAACATTAGTAAACAAGAGAGGAAAGAGAATATAGTAATGTTTTTATGAGAATAAATGTAGGAGTAAAATTAGGGGTATCATAAGAACTATCTTGGATAAGAGAGAGAAAAGTCCTAAAGCTACTAATATATTGGAATAGAGGGAGTATTTGCTCACAATTTAAGAAATTGATCAATTAAATTTATCTTGAGTTTTGGTGTATGCCATGTTTTTTCAGAGATTGAAATCAATTTTAAACTACGGTAAGATGCTGCATTTCCCAGATGGAATATTAATCAATAGGCACGGTACAATGGTGCATCTTTCACAGTTGAGCAAGGTACCTACGGCCTACCTACCGTACGTATTATATATATACACTTATGGCGCCTAATGAAGATATTGATCATTAATTTTGGATGTTTATAATAATGTACGTATATATACAGGAAAAACTTACAGATTGAGGATATCGAAGGTTGGGTTAAGAAATTCCCTAAACTTTAGAATTCAAGGTCACAAGTTGAAGTTGGTTGAAGTGGAGGGGACTCACACCGTACAAACCTCATATTCATCACCGGATGTTCATGTTGGTCAGCCTTACTCTGTGCTAGTCACCGTAGACCAGCCTGCCCAGGACTATTATATCGCTGTCTCTACCCTCTTCACCACCGCAAAGGTCCTCACCACCACGGGCACCCTTCACTATGCCAATTCTCACAAGGCGGTTTCGGGTCTGCCTCCCGCTGGTCCCACCAACCATATCCGTTGGTCACTAAACCAAGCTCGTTCTATCAGGACTAACCTTAGTGCTAGTGGACCAAGACCAAACCAAGGGTCATACCATTATGGGCTTATCAATGTTAACAGAACCATCAAGCTGGTTAATTCAGCGGCTATAGTTAATGGGAAGCAGAGATATGGTGTTAATGGTGTCTCCTTTACTACATCTGATACACCCCTTAAGCTGGCCGACTATTTCAAAATTCAAGGCGTCTTCCGTGTTGGAAGCATCCCTGACAAACCCCAAAGTGGCCAGCCAATGCACCTCGCGGTCATGGGTGCCGACTTCAGGGCATTTGTGGAAATTGTGTTTGAGAATCGTGAGAGCATCACTCAGAGCTGGCACCTTGACGGTTACTCCTTTTTTGTAGTTGGGTACGTGCGTATATAAGAAGAAGAAAATAAACATATATACCCGGGCCGGCCATCTTCAAATTCAAATATATATTTATGCATGCATGCTAGCTAAAAGTGTGATTTTGACAAACATACGAATTTATGTATATATATTCCTGTTGCAGGATGGATGGAGGTTTGTGGAGTCCTGCATCGCGGAATCAATACAATCTTATAGATGCAATCTCGCGTTCAACCACACAGGTCAGTGCTAGTTGCATGCATGCATTAATTGTCACGCCATGCAATGCATGCATGTCCTGTATAATTAATAATATTTATTTATTTAATTAGATGATGATGCATGCATGGTGGTGCAGGTATATCCTAAATCATGGACTGCTATTTACGTAGCGCTTGATAATGTGGGAATGTGGAACTTACGAAGCGAGTTGTGGGCACGACAGTACCTTGGACAACAATTTTACGAAGCGAGTTGTTGACTCCTCTAGGGATGAATACCCCATTCCCAAAAATGCCTTGCTCTGTGGTCGGGCTATTGGCAAAGGCACATCACCTGTTTAAAACAAACTACGTACGTACGTACCAAGGGAAATGATCGAGGAAGTTTCATTACCACATTTCGGTAATGACCCTCAACTAACTTATGGTCTTATATACACTTTTCACAAGAATTGATTTGATTTGATCTGATTCCACTTAGTAGTAGTATCTAGTAGAAACAATTTATATATATATTAAACCATGCATCTCATGATTTCATCTGTATTATGCGTACTCACATCAAAGGGTCAAAGATTCTGTAAGTTTATTTCATCAAATAATAAGTTACAACGCAACAACCATTTGCTCTGATCACTCGATATCAAAAGGACTTCAACGCAATTTTTTGTTGCTTTATTTCAACTAATTATTATAGTACAACAAACTAGTGAGAAGATGAACAGAGGGATTTCAGTATAATTTCTAAGGAGCATTAATTAATATCCTTGTTTATATAACAAGAAAATCATGTGTACAGTTTATTAGCATGCAAAGAAAAAAAAATGCATGCAAGAAAATCCGACAAGGAAACCATTCGAACATCATTGTTGTTTATACACTCGATGAGAAAAAACAATATAATCACTAGGATATTTAGTCAAACGCACAACTTTTATTAATTAATTGAGAAATGCAAATTTTGGCCAACAAATGAAAACGTTTGTAGACACTTTAGGGCCCAATATTAAGCAAAATTAACAAGCAAGTAATTGGATCACAAGCAGAGGAAAAATGAAGAACAGTTGTATTGATTTTCTTATCTTGTTATTACAATGTGTACTGAGCTATTTATACTCAGAGATCATCTTACAAACAAAGCTAACTAACTAACTAACGGTTATTTACATACACTTGCCATTTAATATTAACTAACATACCAACAACTTCCTAACTAACTAATAAAGCTATCAAGTCAGGTAGCCTCCAGTTGGAGTGATGAAAGAAATTGCACACTCCCAAATAATATCCCCCCTCAAGTTGGAAGGGTGAAAGCAGATGATCTCGTACAAGATGACAATCAATGTCAATATGTTTGGTCCTCTCATAAAATACTGGATTGGAGGCAATATGGATTGCTGCCTCATTGTCACAAAATAGAAGAATAGGCAAAAAAGAAGAAACAGGAAATCCCGTTGAATTGCTTGCACCCACCTAAGCTCATAACACACAATGGCCATAGACCAGTAGTCTGCTTCTGCAGAGGATCTAGGTACAGTAGTCTATTTCTTGCACTTCCAGGAAATTAAGGACTTGCCCAACATCACACAATAACCAAAAATAGACCTCCCTATCATTACAGGTAGCCTAATCAGCATCACAAAAACCAAACAACGTTAAGGAACTATTGGATGGGAAAAACAATCTCCGACCTGCAGCTATCTTTAAGTACTTAACCAACTTAACAGCCACATCCTGATGAGGTACTCTAGCGGCAGACATGTATTGACTAAGAATGTGTACAACATAGCTTAGATCATTCCTTTTAATAGTAAGGTAAATAAGCCTCCCTATAAGTACTCAGATCAAAAATAAGATCACCATGTCAACACCATGATTTTGGTCCATAAGCACAAGAGCAGGTTTGGCCCCCTGAAGACTTGTGTCTTGCAAAATATCAAGTGTCTACTTTCTTTGATTGATATAAATGCCTGCACCACTCCTAGCAACATCTAAACCCAGAAAATACTTTAACACACCAGGGTCTTTAATCTTGAATTTAGAGCTAAGAAAGTCCTTAACCATAGCCAAAACAGAAGAATGTGAACCAGCAAGAACTATCTCATCAACAAAGACCAATAGAGTTGTAAAAGAGTCCTTGTAGAAAAATGTAAATAAAGAGTGATCAGATTTGGACTGAACAAAGCCAAAAGTGAGTAAGGCTGAAGAAAATTTACTAAACCTTTGTCGAGGAGCCTGTTTTAGACCATATAAGGACTTCACAAGTTTGCATACCACAAGAGCTGAAGCAGTACAAGTAGAAGGAATATGAAACCCAGGTAGGAGCTGCATATACATATCTTCAAGTAAATCACCATGTAGAAATGCATTAGTAACATCGAGTTAAAATCCAGCCCTTAATTAAGTGGAATTGAACAAGAAAATTCTTATACTAAACCATCACTTTATATTAGATAATTGTTTATTGTCGGAGAATTGTGATGTCCTCAACAGTATTGACCTTGGCCTATGAACCCTTAGAGATTGGGAAAACAATAATCTTTTCCCTAGAAAGAAACTTGATTGTATCCTCTTTGAAAAAACTAGGGGCTACCCTAGGGACTATCCTGGGGACTTCCCCGAAACTTGAAATGTGAATAAGGGATAATATTTTATAGTGATCTTTATTTTATGAGTACTTTTGAAAGTTTCAAAAGTCGCGGTAATCCTATACTAGTAAACTACCCAATTATGTTAATCTACTGAATGATATTTATCTTTGGAATGATGAGAAGGGTTACTCTAGGATAGGGAGTCCCTTGATTGAAATCAAATTGAGTAAACAACCATCTGGAATTATAACTATAACAATAAGGAATGTGTAACTTCCTAGACCAAAGAGTTCAAGGAACCAGGTGTTCCCGGATTTTAAAAACTCAAGGAATAAATAAAAATGATTAATAAATGTTTATGAACCTTAACCTATCGATCATCTAATAATGGAACATCTATAAACTGCATGACAAACACACACACACACGTATTTCTAGGTATACGAAGGAGACAATGCAGTTTAATTTTGTTTTTAAGTGCACATGTGTTTAAGAGTGTAGACAAGGAAATTGTACCTTGCTAGGGTTAGAGTTTCGTTGTTGGCTGAGGAGGAGAGAAATCCACGAAGAGTGTAATGATTCGGATTTTCGGAAAATGATATAATAAGAATTTAATATATATATAATTCTTATTATGAGATGTAATAAATTTGAACGAGCGATAAATATATATGTGATATATATTTATGTGGTTATGTGATTATATGATCATGGTATGATATGATAACTTGATGTGATAAATATATATTTATTACATGTATGTAATTGTTGAAGACAATTTAGGGGACGAAAGGGGAATAAGAAATTATTTATGTATACTAATTTATTGTGTACATTAAATAATATAGTATTTGATTAATTTATGAATTTAAGTTATTTAAATTAAGAAGAGAGAATTGTATATTAATTTCTTTAATTGATATATAATTTCCATTTTTGGGACGAAGAGTGGGGTAATTAATTTGTGTATACTAAATTAAAGTATACATTAATTTGAGTGGATTAAAATAATTTATGAAGTTCAATTATTTTAATATAAATGATAATAAAAATGCATTAAATAAATAAATTATTTTTATTTAATGTAAGGTATTTATTTTGTGACATATATTATATATTTGTGAATATATAATATGTGTAATATGTGTTATATGTATATTATGTAAATATATGATATATGCATTAGATAATATACCCAGTTGGGTAGCCACTAAGACATCAAATAAATTTCCAAGTCGGTTAAGAGGAAGAAAAACTGAGAAGCAAAAGGAAATTCGTGGGTAGCAAGAAAATTGAGTAGAGCCCAAGAATTGGAAAGCTTATATATACCCAACTCAGACTTAAGTCACAGTTTCTTCATTTTCGTCCAACAAAAGCTTGAAAGTTCAGTCACTGTGACTTGAAGGAATTGGAAATTTGAGGTAATTGAATAAATTGATTCAATTATATGTATGTATACATGATTGTTAGAAGTATATAACTCTAATTGGATGAGATTTGGAGTTATAAAGCATGAATTAAGAAATTTAGTTTTTCACAGTTAAAAGTTTTCTAAAACTTAGAAATTATGATTTAATGCTTGGGTGTGTTTTAGATTGTGTAATTGGGATTGGAAACTATGTTTCCAATGATATGTTGCCATAAGAATGCATCTAGAACCCATTTTAGAATGATTTGGGTAGGGGATTGGAAGTTCTGCAGAAGCAGAACTTGCAGAGACGAAGAACAGAACACTGGCGCCGCAGCGCCAGTGGGTAAAACAATTTGGCACCGTAGCGCTAGTAGGAGAAGTAACCCGTGCCGCAGCGCCAATAGGTAGAACAATCTCAAGCCGCAGCGCCAAATCCTTGCATAATTACGGCGCCGCAACGCCAATGCCGTAGAAAGTCAAGAACAAGGAGCAGAGCCGCGGCACCGCTCCGAGGCCTAATTGGGGCGCCGCAGCGCCGACCTGTAGAACTTGGAAAAAAAAAGATAATATTTTGTTTGTTGATTTTAATATATGCCTAGGAATGTGCTTAGTATGATGTTATAAGCATTCGTGGTTCAAGAGTTGTTAAAGCGAGAAGTTTGAAAAATAGCTTTGAGCCCCAAACCCCAATTGCATTTTACGCTTGGCTTTCAGGGGGCGCTGCCCCCTACAACCCTCGCCAGCTCACTGGCGAGCTGGGCAGTCGCTCGCTCACCGGGAAGCGAGACCCCCGACTACCTTAGCGAAGGTTTAATGAGAAGTAAAGATTTTCAAATGAAGCTAATGATTTCGTTAAGTCAATGTAATCTAAGTGATTTCATTATGTGTATATAACTAATGTGTGCGTATACGTGGACTTGATACATGTAGGATACGCAAAGCACGATTAGTCAGTTGTAATCAATGTCTTGCTCAAAGACTTATAAACAGTTATAAGCTATGAAAAGAAAAGATAAATAAGGTTTTTATAATAAAACCAAGAAACGAGATAGAGTTTAATGTAAACTGTAATTACATTGAATGTATGATTGACGGGTACCTAAAACTGAAACTATGTAGGATGCGTAACTGAAACTATGTAGGATGCGTGCAGTGCAGGTAGCTATACGTTGTAATCTACGCGCAATGCAAGTCTTTCAGTTCCTATGTGTTATATGAATTTGATATTGATTATATGAAATCCTTATCGTAGTATGAATGAGATGTTTAGAAATATGTTGAATTACATATTATGTTATATGAGCTGTGAAAGTCAAATTATGACTAAGCTGATTGAGTTATGGAACTCAATCTATATGTAACATGTGATAAGTTAGACATATGAAACTGTTTAGAGATATAATGCATATATGTTATGCATGATAGAAGATATACAATGTATATGCTGAGCATGAGACTGTGTTATGTGAGCATGAAAATTGTTAGATTTGCTGGGCTGTCGAGCTCAACCTTGTAAAACAAAAATTTTGCAGAAAACATATAAAGGGCGATATTGTTTGCTAGCTGATGATATGGATTAGAAGACATGCAAATGATTACATTTTCTTTATGTAGAAATTGTATTGAGTCATGATAATGATTCTAGAGATATAAATTGACATGATATAAAGATTGGATTATTCAATATACAAGAATTATTTGTAGTAAGTGTATGGAGAGATGAGTTGAATAAACTCATATGTACTCTGATGAAAGAAGTCATAAAACAAACATGATTTCGAGCTAAGCAGGATCGTATTGGTTGTGATTCAGGGAATAGAGAAAAAGGTAAAAAAAAATTTAATTATCCGCATTTTCAGCTATTATTTCATTATGTATGAAGTAAAGCCGAATCATGATAGCATCTAATGCACCAGGTCAGGATTGTAGAATGGGTCTCGATTTTGGGGGCGTTACAAAGAGTACGGAATTGATTGATGAATTGAAGAGGGGAGAAGAACAGGTGAGCAATTACTCCAGTAACACGTGGCACAACTCCTAGGATCCGTGTTGATAAAAATCCAAACACGCAAGTATACGTGATCCACAAGTAATATAATGTATCAATCCCACGGAGAATAAAAATTGTACTTTAATCTAACAAACACCAATTTTATAATTATTTCAGTCTCTTTAAACAAGTGAATAACTTTTTGAAATACCGAATAACTACGAATGCAACTAAAGATCAAGTAATTAAATCAGATAAAGAAATATTGGGAATATAATTTCACCTATTGCCACACTCCAATTATTACACTTCCTGTTAACTCCAATCAATTACTTCGGATTATTAGTCGAGAACATGAATGTAAAATATGTCCATCTCTCGATGTATCATACTCATATCACAATAAATCCACAAATGATAAAATGATTGTGAACACCCTAAATGACCAATACACTATTTCTATGTGAATTACAATCAAAGAGGGTTGAAGATCAAGTTCTCAAATGACTACATGTGATGCTTCGGTATATCTCTATTCTAAGCATGAATTATATTTTCCAACACTTCGCAGAAATTATAAACACATGCCAATGTAATCATATCTAAACCTAAAGTCTGTCTCTCAATTTCGTTTAGGTTATCTCGGTAATTAGTGATCAAGCATGTAACGCCCCCAAATCTAGGTACTTGAAACCCGTACTTGGTGCTATACGATACCATATAAATTCAAACTGCTCATTATATTAAATAATCAAAAAGGTTACATCAGAGTCTATTATCCCAGGTACAAAGACCTTCAACTAATTTATTACATGATAGATAATGTATATTCATATAATAAAACTAGAACTAGTACAAATATCACTTCCTAACTACTCCTGCATCTTTTCCTTGTCCTTGCCGGACCCTTCTATTAGCTCGGGTTTAACTGAAAACATTTAACATCAAAGCAAGAATGAACATTCAAGTGCTCAGCAAGTAATATTAGACAAAAAGCCTCGTAAGAATAAAGTAAATGTTTTCTTCGGAGAACACTTCTACAACGAATCAATAGTTGTGAAGTAACTGAATCAATTCCAGACTATATATCAAAATGCTTAACATTTCCAAACAAATCTAAACAAACAGACTCTAAAATTTTTAAAACAACATATTGACTATAGATGCTGAGTGGTCGAAAGACCATGAACTTTATTTTTGTTTGATAAAAAGGCTCTATCAGAAATTCATCTGTGAACCGTTCTGACTTACGGGCACGGTGGGTGATCAGCCCTTTATGCCCTGTATTGATCAACACTAGCTACTTGTTCTTCATGTTCGCCTTTGGCGCATAAAATTTCCCCATAAGGGTTGTTCATTCTCAGACTTGAATTCCAAACCAAAAAAACCTGGTTGGAAAGCTCTATCTAATCTCAATAATGACTTTTGACTTGCAAAAGGGAAGATATTCAGTCTAGCCGTAACAAAGGCTTAGACTTTTGTTATTTAAACAGTTCATATGTAATAGGAATGAAAAACATATCCTTTGACAAAACTTATCGACATATACCTCAAGGAGAATACAGAAAACTTGCAATAAACTAGAATATTTGAATAAACCGTAAAGAACTAGGAAGCTGCTCAAAGATAGATGAATTTACGATATTTGCAACAATAACTGGATTGCACAAGTTAGGGAACTTGGACAAACGTATAAACATAGATAACTTGCATAACTTTGCGTTCAACGTATGAATAGAGTTAAAAACTTGTTCAAAAGTAAATAAGTTTGGGATTACTTGTATAAATAGAAACAAGTTTGAGATACTTGCTCAACGTATACCGATGTGCACAATATAAAAGTAGTGCATAGGGTAGAGATATTTGCATAATGAAAAAGCAGAGTTAAGAACTTGCCTTGCTCGTAGATTACGAATATAGCTTAACTTTACTTCAAATAGCCTACACAGTTATATATGTGCGTACACATTCATTAGACATGTATAACAAACTTATGCGCGCATATACATTTCAAGTAATCACATAGACACACAAACATTCAATCATTTATTATTTCCTTTTAGAAACCTTCGTTTCGACTAATGGGGCTTAGGGCTTAAAGCTTTGTTTTCAAACTTCTTGCTCGTCTTACTAATTCTAATAGAACATTCATAATCGACACCTAAATTGGCTTAAACATCATGTATATAGGTTAGTTTGAATCCCCGTGTGATTGGTATATCACGTCATGAAGGATGCCAAGTCATTTGCATAATAATTGTTTAGCAGAAAAATCACATTTCTTGGCCAACTGCAGGAGTGGCGCTGCGGCGCCACCTTTTATACTGAAAGTGGCGTTGCGGCGCATCTTGGCAGTAGAGCCCTTTTCCTTGCGGCGCCTAATTTTACCCTATGAGCGGCGCTGCGGTGCTGCTCTATTTTGGTAGATGCTCAGGGCAACGGCGCTGCGGCGCCAGATTTTACACTGAGAGTGGCGCTGCGGCGCCTCGGCAAACTGTCAAATCATAAGGGTAGTGGCGCTGCGGCGCCACGAAAAGGCCTTGCACTGGCGCTGCGGCGCCAGTGCTCTGTTCTTATTTCCCAGGTTTTGCTTCGGCAGAACCTCCGACCTTCCTAACCCAATCATGCTTAAAACCTATTCCTAGCTTGTTTAACACATCATACACATATATAATCATCCCTAACTCACATATGATTCCTAATTTCATATATTCAATATCTAAATTCAAGATTTTTACTAAATTTCCTTCATTGAAACATTAAGTTTAACACTTAGTGGGCGAAACTAAATTCGTCGGGTTCCTTAAAGGTTTATACACGGTTTAGTCCAGATTTCCACATGGAAACCTCTCCTTATATCTCCGCACAACAACAACTATACGCCAAGTCTCTAATTCGAACGGATTATATACACAAAATCAACAATTCAACCAAACTTAATAAAATTGCATAATTGAAATGGTTACCTCTATTCGTCGATTCCAACCAATTCGAAGCTTCTAATCCTTCGATAATGCTTCTAAATACTAGTCTAAACTTTCAATTGTATGAAAAATTAAGAAATTTGAAAATTGAAAATTGAACAGAGGAAATGATCGGACGAAGAAAAGAGAAGTCTTGAGGTTCTATTTAAAGCATCAATTTGAGTAGCCTTCAAGAATTTTTCCTTGCTCAATACTCCCAATTCTTGCTCATCACACAAAAATCTTGCTGATCACCCCTCTTCCTTGCTGCCAACGAAATTTTTTCCTTGGAGGTTACACTCCCTAATTTCCCAACGTGCTGTTCTCTCTCTCAGATATCATATATACATATATTACATTTATTACATATATATTACATAAATAATATATATTCACATAACATATTAATTTTATCAAAATAATTTAATTACTTCAAAATACCCTATTTAAGGTATACATTAATTTAGTATACATAAAACAATTTAAATACCTTTTACAACAATTAATCACATTTAATATATTACATTATATATAATAATGTAATAACATACTAATTATTTAAATAAACATAATCTATAAATTATCAAGGGATATCAAAGTTTTGAATATTTAAATCTGTTCATTTTCTTAAATAAATTAATTTCCTCATTTATTAACAAAGATAACAATAGTAAATATAAATTAATATACTTACCATGCATACATATAATAATTACGAAAATTATTCTTTAACTAAATGAAATAAATTCATTTAATACATATTTAATGGGACGAACCCACTAAATTACAATAATTAATAATCAACACATATACTAATTATCGCATTTACACGTAATTGTGATGTCCAAAATTAGGTATACATCACCTATTTTGAGTCACCAGATACATGGTACAGAATTCAAATACAACTTACTAATACAACTGTCGTGTACAATACGACAAAACATAAACTATGAGTTTGAATACAGATATTGTCTACTAGAGATTATATAAACTCAAAAGGAGTTCTCATTACAATTATTATCACACTATTTCATAGAATAGTGAGGACTACTAATGCTATCCTCTTGACCATCACTCCGTTCCCCGACTCGTCCCAGCTATATTCTCATTTTCTGAAGAGAACGGTGAAAGAAAGGGAGCTCAACTAGCCCAGTAAGAAATATTATGACTAAGATAATGCAGAATAAATTATCATTAGTCTTCAACAATGTTAAATTAATAAAATTTAATAAACATCAAGTTTAACTGCAGCGGAACAAGTAATCTATTAAAAGAGTCAAGTAGAAAATAAAATCTACTATCTTTTATGATTTAAAAGGTTTTTCATCACTGTTATCGCTGAGACTCAGCTTAATAAATATTTTACATCATCGAATCACCCCTGCACTACGACCAATGATATTCTTTAGTATCACGACCACAATTATCCATGCACTACGGGCCAAGAATATTTGTGTATTCATTAATGGTCATGATCATGCTAACAATTGTCCATCAATTCACTACGAGCCAATGAAGAATTTTATCACATCATTTATAACATTACGGTCATGATTATACCGAATAATCCCTGGTCATAATCATACCAAGTTCATCTATGCACTACAAGCCACAGATGACTTTCAACATATTATAAATATGAGGATGATGACAATTCAATAAAACAAGTTCAAGAATTAATTTATCCAAGAATTAATAACGTCCAAATTGTCAACATGATATTTCTTTGTAGAGTAAAATTCAAGAATGATCAGAAGAATATTTCCATGAAAAGATACTGGATGAAGCGCAAATATCAATGATATTCTACTAATTTCATGGAGTATAGAAGTCAAAACTTTAACCAACTGAATATAATAAAGAATGGAATAACAAAAGAAATCACCAGGCATGCGATAGACTGCACAGACATGTTATTCCAACATAATAATAAATAATGGAACCAGGTCCGGCGTAAACGCACAGACAGGATATTCTGATAGAATAATAAATAATGGAACCAGGTCCGGCGTAAAACACACAGACATGATGTTCCAACAGAATAATAATAAAGACGGAACCAGGTCCGGTGTAAAACACACAGACAAGATGTTCCAACAGAATAATAGAAGAATGTCACCAAGTATAGGGTAGTCTGCGTATACTGGTTATTCCAACAGAATAATAAAGAATGGAATAACATAAATTCTCTTCATAAATACAAAAGAAATAATACCCCTTATGAGAACAACAAATAATATCCCCTACCGTAAAAGAAACTGAATATAAAAGTAAGAAAGTAGCAGAATACTTTTTTATAGTTTTTCTATAATTTTTCTCTCTAAAATTTCAGTAAATTCGTAAAAAAATAATGAAAGAATAAATTTTTATTTATAGAAAAATAAAAAAAATACTGTTAAGAAACGGACGCAACAGAAACGATTGACGGATGCCTTATGCAGGGTCACAGATGAAAGAATTTCCATGTAAAACAAAACTATCATATAATATATATATATATAATTTATACACACCAATTTCACCCACGTGAATCCTTTGATTTCTCCCATCCACTGACACAAATGTCAAACATGCAAATGTATTTAATATATATAATACATGTATGATTCATCCTTTCATTACCTGCAACACAAAATCTCGTGAACCATACCATTCTTCCACCAACATATGGGCTCCTACCAACATTATATAAAAATAATTTTTATGATTATTTTGAAAAATGGGCAATCGTGGGTCCAATAAAATAATAAAATTGAGTGACTTCTCACGTAAGCATCAATAATTAATACCGTGTATTACTATGCAACTACGCGTATTACTGTACTTTTAACACCAGGTGTTTCAACAGTTAACGGTAAAACTTCCGCCGTTATTTTCATAAAGTATTTCTGTCGTTTTCTCAATCCGACAATAATTCCGTTGTGGGGTCCACCAATAATTGTGCCGTTGTACGAATATTCCCTGTTAAAACGAATATTCCCCGACCAATCAAATATTATATAACAACTTGTGTACTTTGCAAAATTTATAAATATTATCCACAACTATAACATTATATCAATTTCACTCCATAATATTCAAAATAATATTTATAGAAAATTCATCTTTATTCAAAAAGTTAGGGTCTTACAGTAATCATTTAAACAATTGAATAAATAAATTTTATTTATTATTATTACTATTTATTTATTATCTGAAATCTTGGGTTGTCACAAAGCAATTATTCATTAAATACGAATCACATTAGATAATCCATACATAATCAATTAGAATCAACAAGAAAGCAAAATAACTACAGCTATGCAATAAGATCCATTATAATCCCAAAAGTAAATTTAGTTCATGATCAAAACAAAATCCATCATCCATAATTGAGTATACATTGAATTCAAAAACAGAAGTGAAGAGATAATATAAAGAAATAGCAAACTAGGGTTCTTCTCTTGCTCCTGATATATCCTTCAATGATCTTCTAAAAGTCGTGAATAATAACTTTCGCATTGTCCTCTTCTCTTCTGATGTTCTAGCCTTCTATTTGTGCCTCCATTTTTGCCTTATGTACCCTAAATTTCGTCCCACTAATAAAGTCCAACCCCGGCCCACCAAACTCTGCACTACAACTATGACATAATCAAAAATTCCCGATCCAGCGTCGCCGGCGCTCAGATAGCATTGCTTCAGCGCTGACCGTGCTGAACCTCAGAATCACTTGTCGAATTACACTTTTCTCTGGAATTTCCTATTTTGACCTTCCAATGCTAGTTCTGCAAAATAAACATAGAATAAACGTGAATAGACTAGATATACTTTAAAACAACCGAAGAACTAAGACAATAGATACTCGATTCGTGAGCATAAAACTCACTCATCAAATACCTCCAAACTTAAATTTTTGCTTGCTCTCAAGCAAAACAAACACAAACTATAAAAATTAAATACTTTTAGTGAAACCTCTCTTTTAAGTAACGAGTTAGTAAGCTTAAACCACAACCTCAAAGATTCTAAAACATGAAACTCTAGAAAAACTTTCAACAGATCGCAAGTTGACAATTTCAATTGGTTAGTCATAACTAGCTTAAGATCCTTTTCGTGTGTGTGTGAGTACCCAAAAGCACTAAATCAATTTGTTTGGATGAGCTTATGAAACCACATTACCTTATGAAAGAGATCAAAATAAACTATAAAAACTACATGCCTAACACATCACTCACCACAAATGTGTACAAATCACAATTTTCCAAAAATATAAAATCAAAGAACTATAGGTAAGTGCATTTTATGCTCCATCTTAACTTAAGTCCACTCTTGTGGGTGAGTGCGTTTTACGCTCCATCTCAACTCAACGTAAGATTTGATACAAATAAATTACTATCTTACTTTTATCTTCATTTCATAGGAGAGTGCGTCTTACGCTCTATCTCCCCTAATCATGTGTTTACGAGTGAGTGCGTTTTATGCTCCTTCTCAACTCACCATATGACCAACAAATCAAACTTGGATACATTGTCCAAATCATACAACCAGCTCATTACACATGGGTAAGTGCATAAAGGTGAAAGGATACATAAGCAAATCAATAACTAACAGTTAAGCACATAGACTAAGCAACCTTTGTCCATTTTCCATGAGTTAGAAACTATCCAATCGATTTCTTATCATTGACCATGGATTATAGCTCAAATCCAACTAATCAAACTCAAGAGACGCTTCCTCAAAATAATATATATATATATATATATATATATATATATATATATATATATATATATTTTTTTTATTATCATTGGCATCATATTATTATTATTATTTTTTACAGTAATATACACAAATAACTAACATAATGTAACTATGATGCCAAAGCTATATGATCCACCCCCAAACTCAAAGTGAACAATGTCAAGAAATGAAAACTGAGAACTTCCCTGATTGGCCAAGCGTCATGCTCGACCATAACCTCCTAAACATCTGAGTCTGATGGTGGATAAACTGGTAACGGTTGTGGCTCAAGCACATGCACTAGGCGGTAAAATGCAAACAATGCTTAGAGTGCGCTGACTGAAATTCTTCCAATACCTCCCCCAAACTCGGATTAAACCCTCAATTTGCAGATTGTGCCTTCCAATTCGCGGTCAATAGCTTAGATTAGGGAATTGCCCGTTGATGTCAATGGATTCCGTGGGGAATAGTAGCCATAAATGAACTTTGGAAATTTTTTAGCCCAAGTGATGTGCGTTGATGTGATTGTGGAGGAGATTGGAATTGCTTGCTTTTAAATCAGATTGAAAGTGAAGAGAGGTTGTGGGTAGAGTGCAATTGGAGGTAGGATGAGGTTTGGGTATGGGTGCATGAGAATTGTAGGGAAGGAGTTGGCTTAGAGTTTTAGGGTTATACTAATGTAATATGAGAGTAATGACTGAATGGGTTTGCTGTGCCTTTTCAATTCTGCTCGATTTCAGAACTCAGCGTCGGCCGCGCTGAATTTAGTTCATTTCAGAGCCGACCGTGCTGGAGGCCAGAGAACATAGAGCTGACCGCGCTTAATTTAGTTCATTTTGAGCGCCGGCTGCGCTTGTCGCCAGAGAGTTCAGGGCCGACCATGCTAGATCCTTTGTATTTCAGAGCTGATCGCGCTCGTTCTGGCAGTACCCAAAATAATTTCACTTTTGTGTGTTCCAATGCCATTTTACTGGACTCCTGAGATACAAAATAGGCAAAATTAGTAACAATTACTAACTAATATCAAAACCTTTTAGCGACTAATTTAAAGCTACTCAATACTAAGAAATTAAATACTTAGAAAAATTAAGATGCACATGGAAAGTAAAAGGAATTGGGTTGCCTCCCGATGATCGTTTGTTTATAGTCTTTTAGCCTGACTACTCCCTGTTTTAAGCTACTTAATCGGGCTCTGCTGGGGTCTTGTAGTTGCTCTTGCTCGTAGCTGCACACATCCAACAATATGTTACCATTTGTCCTTTCCTACACACTTTTTGTTTTCTATTTTGCACTTCGTCGCCAACCAGCATTTTCAAACCAACATTTCCTCTAAGGTCACTACGAAGCTCATCTTTGACTTCATTGTCCTGATAACACTCTTCATTGTCAGTTGGGATCTTGATTGCCTTGAACACTTTAAATTTCAGCTCTTGATCGTTTACTCTCATAATCAATTCCCCATTTTGCACATCGATCAATGTTCTTCCAGTGGCCAGAAATGGTCTTCCCAAGATAATTGGAATATCTTTATCCTCCTCATAATCCAAAACCAAAAAATTTGCTGGGAGAATCAATTTGTCGACCTTCACCAAAACATCCTCCACTATACCTATCGGATACGTGATCGATCTATCTGTAAGTTGTAAGGTGACATTTGTCAGCTTTGCTTCCTTTAAACCTAACTTCTTGTATATGGAAAGGGGTATAAGGTTTATATTTTCTCCTAAATCGCACAAAGCTTTCCCAACAAATTGATTTTAGATTGAACATAGGATGTTAAAACTCCCCAGATCCTTCAACTTTGGTGGAAACTTTTTCTGGAGAATTCCACTGCATTCTTCTGTTAAAGCTACTGTTTTGAACTCTCGTAGCTTCCTTTTCCTTGATAAAATATCCTTCATAAACTTGACATGACTCGGAATCTGTTCCAGAGCATCCATGAATGGGATGTTAATTAATTTCTTAAACACTTCTAAAAACTTAGAGAACTGTCTGTCGAGATTTTGCTTTTGTAACCGTTGCGGAAAAGGCACAGGTGGTACCATTGCATTCTGCTTTTCTCCTTTTGGACTTTCCACAATCTTGTCTTCTGCCTTCTTTTCACTATCCACAACTTCTTTATTTTCCTCCTTTGAACTGTTAGTAGTTAATTTCTCATTAGGCTCAGTGCTCAACTCTTTCCTACTTCTGAGTATAACTGCTTTACATTGCTCATTATCGTCTCTCCTTGGATTAACTTCTGTGTCACTTGGTAATGATCCATGTGGGCGATTGTTCAATGCACTTGTTATTTGCCCTATCTGGTTTTCCAAGTTACGAATTAAAACTGCTTGACTTTTCATATTCATGTCCATTTCCTTCATTCTTGAATCAGTTCCTGCCATGAATTTAGCCAACACTTCTTCCAAGTAAGAATTCTTTTCAGGCTGCTGTTGTTATTGAAATTCGAGTGGATGAGGTTACCTTGGAGCTTGAAGTTGGGCTTGATTATCCGTCCAAGAGAAATTTGGATGGTTCCTCCATCCCGGATTATAAGTGTTGGAGATATTATGATTCTGATTCAAATTTTGATTTTGTTGGCGATTGTAATTCCCCACAAACTGTACTGATCCTGCGTTGATGGCACACTGATCGCTTGAATGATTACCCGCACAGAGTTCACACACCATCACCACGTGCTGATTGGGTTGTACTACCATTGAATCAAACCTCTTCGTCAAAGTCGCAACTTGAGCGGCCAAAGAAGTGATTGCGTCAACTTCATACATTCCTACTGCTCGTGGCTGGTTCATTCTACCCGTTGGCCACTGATAATTGTTAGATATTATTGTCTCTAACAACTCATATGCTTCATCATAATTTTTGGCCATAAAAGCTTCTCCAGCAGCTGCATCTATACTAGTACGTGTGTTACTAAATAATCCATTGTAGAAAGTTTGTAATTGCAGCCATGAAGGAATACCATGATGTGGACATCTTCGTAACAAGTCTTTGAATATCTCCCATGCCTCATACAGAGATTCGGAATCGTGCTAAACGAATGAAGTGATATCGTTCCGCATCTTGGCAGTTTTGGCATGTGGGAAGAATTTGGCTAAGAACTTTTGTGCCAAATCGTTCCATGTTGTTATTGAACCTGGTGGTAGAGAGTGCAGCCAACTACGTGCTTTATCTCAGAGCGTAAATGGAAATAACCTTAAACGGATTGCATCTTCAGATACACCATGGAACTTAAAATTGTCACAAATTTCCAAGAAGCTGACCAGATGGTCATTAGGATCATCATTCGGCAATCCTGTAAATTGCACCGAGTTTTGAAACATTTGAATAGTTCCAGGCTTAATCTCAAAATTCGTTACGTTTATAGTTGGCCTCTGAATACTAGACTGTAACTCGGTGACCTGAAGCATTGCAAAATCCCGAAGCGATTTCGGTTCCTCTTCTGCCATATTATGTTGATTTTCTATGGTCTCTTGAATGAAGTTTCGAATTCGACGAAGCTTACGTTCAATGTCGTCTTCACAAGGCAACAATTCAAGCCTCTTAGACTGAGTTTGCATAAACTGTTAAAGAGTTCCTGAAGCAAAAATAAAAATATAAAAAGAATTAAGATAAGAAAGATTTTTTAACTAAGAACAATCTAATTTAAATTGATGATTAAATTAATAAAAATAGTTAGAAAGATTGGTTCAGCGCCGACCGCGCTGAACCTCAGAATCATTTGTCGAATTACACTTTTCTCTAGAATTTCCTATTTTGACCTTCCAATGCTAGTTCTGCAAAATAAACATAGAATAAACGCGAATAGACTAGATATACTTTAAAACAACCAAAGAACTAAGACAATAGATACTCGATTCGTGAGCATAAAACTCACTCATCAATCCCAGTGCCTTCAAGAGTAACCATGATTCAGAGAGTCTTCTCGAGTGTCTAGAGTTTAGAGAGAATCAAAAGGTCCCTTCCTCTGTGGAATGGAAGGAGTATTTATAGGGTTTCCTGGAAAGTGGTAATGTGCCGGGCACATGCCCTCAGGGGAAATTCCAGAAATACCCTTAGTTACTCGAGTAATGCCCAAATCGTCCTGTCCTTCTAGCCACCAATCCAATCCCTCAATCAATTTCCCAAAATGATTAGTCACCTCCATGAGTCTTCTGCCTCGGTGGTTGACCGTTTTTACAGCTTTATCTACGTTTTGTCCCGCCTGGAGTTTCCTCCGTGGCGGTTGATAGCTTTTAACAGCTTTATTTACATTTCTGATCCCCCATGGAGGTTCTTCGTGGTTGGTGATCATGTCTGTATATATATATATATATATATATATATATATATATATATATATATATATATATATATATATATATTTACGGCTTTTATATATATACCTGCTTACTGCTTTCATACAAATTGCGGTATCATGTGAGCCTAGGAATCATGTGATCACAGATTCATCCCATTGGATCTAGATTCGATTCCCGTGATGGACATTTTCAGCTGTAAGCAGCTTGTAAATTATTCTGCGGTGTCTGAATTTCCTCAGATGGTTTCCATACCCACGAGGAAGTCGGCATTATTTTGTACATTATTTTCGTACGGATGCTTCGCAGCCGTCAAATAAAATCAACCAAGCCGCGCATTTAATAAAATGGGAGTGCAAAAGGCCTCAATTACTATTGAGCGACAGGGTTTTAAAAAACCTCTTTTATAAAACATCATTGCCATATCTTGCTAAAATTGAATTTTTACATAAATTCAAACCCTGCGTATACAGGTGCGAACGAGGCCTTGTACCACTTCCAAATAACAACACATTGACCCCCACACACACACATTCAGATAATAGTTTCTTGAAAAGAGGTGGTCACCGTGGTAACACGGATGTCGGGGGGTGCCTAACACCTTCCCCCCGCATAACCAAGTCCCCGGACCCTAATTGAATCTCGGTTTCACCGACCCGTTAAGCAGTGTCACATCACTGGGTCAATGTGCAAACCTTTTCTCGGTTGTGTTGGTACAACCAGTTAAAAAACCAACTGGCGACTCTTACAGTTCAATAGTCGACATTATACATGTCGGACCTTTTTCACTTGTTTTTTTTCAAACAAATCTCACCTAAAATGAGAACACCAAAGAACAAGTAACGGAAAGGGACAAATAAAAATCCCGACGTTGACAGTGGTTATAACAGTTAGGCTTTGTGCATTTATGTTGGGCAGTATGGTTGGTGCAATAATACAGGGTGCCTATGAAATGCACCAGATATCATCAATTGCACACCAACCATTTTATACCATATATCATAAACAAGGTGTGATATTGCACCAATTCACACAGTTAAACATCAACAATTCTTGCAAATTTACAACATCTTCATTCAAAGAAATTGTTGATAAATAACAACCACTAAGTCACAGATGCCCAACAATTACATTTCATATCTGGCCTAATTTCTACCATTATAAGGGCTAAGAAATTACATTCCCAGAAATTAAAGACTCGCAGTACTTGCCAACAAAAACTGCCCTTTTTAATCAGAGTACTACAATACATACATAGCCTAAAAATTTACGTGTGGGGAATTTCATCCTTTGTTGAGATGAAAATGAAATAAAAAAATCACAATCCAAGTTGCAGTTAACAGACCCCATCCAATCTTTGCCCTAATTTTGTACACTTTCACTTCATCTTTCAGATCTTTGATTTCAGCATCCGAATTCTCTAATCTTCTAATTAATCCAGGTATTACTACCCTTGAACGCTCACACATTAGAGGATCAACCCAAGCAAAGAAATTACAACCACCGTGCCCATCTTCACACCAATCTGGACAACCAAGGAATCATCTATCGTCATTGTTTGAGCTTCTTCAAGCCGTCTTCATCACTGAATTCTTCATGCACCAGCAATTCCGATCCATAAGCCCGAATTTTCCCTAATTTTTTTGATCGTATTTACTGAATCTTGGGATCTAATCGAGCTGCGTGAATTGTGTTCTGAATCAGTTTGACCTTTAGTAGCTTGAGCTTTAGTAGGTTTAGAAGAAGATATGAAAAAGACTTAAAACCCCTCCAGATCCACATGTGTGCCTTAACCGGTCACTTTTTACCGTTTCAGTGACTAAAGTGTGCATTTTGTTACGTATGTCTGAAGTTTGGGGTGTACTTAGATACCTTTTTTCAGTTTGCGGTGCAAACCTCAACATGTGTAAAGTTTGGAGTGCAAAATGTCTTTTAGTCTTTAACTTTAAATAAGGTTATAGTTTTGTCGAATAATACGTTTAATCAGTTCTGACAAACATTTTTTTGTGGATAATTGATAAGTGATATTTTTACTCACTTATTGTATATTAATCCCGGCGAATTGTGCCCACCTCGAGTACATTTCTTTGTGTTTTAGTTGCATTTCATGTTATTCTGCATTGCATAAACTTAAAACTCCTTTCGGTGAATAAGTGCAGGCATCGGCGTTATTTTGGTGGAAAATGAGGTATCGGTGAGCGTATGTGCGAAGGTTAGTGGAAAGGCAAGGATGTGCACGGCGTGGGAGCATAATGAGGCATGGAAATCAAGCAAGCAAGAGGTTAAGGCATGAGCAAACAAGTAGCAACAGCAGCAAAGCATAAACCAGACTCAGGATTTGTAGGACACAGACCGCGCGGCACTACAAAGGCAGGCTCGCGCGCCCGCGCGAGTGCAGGGCTGGACATAAGGAGTAGTCTGCAAGTCAAGCGCCCGCGAGGCAAGGACCGCGCGCCCGCAAGGCAGGAGCACGCGACCGCGCGTTAAGACGTCTGGAGGAACTGAGCTTATTGTAAGTCTCGCGGTCGTGAGACAGATACACTAGAGCCGCGCGCGATGTTGATGCTGTAATTTGTTTTATTTTTAATTAAGCAATTTGATGATGTGTAATTGGTATTAAATGATTCTGACGTGTGTCAGAGAGCAGGGAGACTTTTATTACGTAATTTTCATAGGAGGAACTAGGGTTACACCTTGGGAGAGATTCCAACGGAGAACAAAACTACAACGTCTTATTCTCTTCTTCTTCTTCTGGGAGTTCTTCACCATTGTGGATTTATTATTACTGTTTAATGGAATTCTTTGGGGTTTTCAATAGTTAATCATTTATTACTATTCAGCGATTGGGTTTGATTGTTCTTTCTCTCTTACTCTTATTCGTTTGTGCATTGATCATGTTTAGCCTTGATCCCATAATGGCTTTTGGTTCAATCATGAACTAAACTCCATTATGGGATTCTAACGGATTTTAATATGTAGTTTGGTTGTACATCTAAGTGTTCGATTTTTTTTGCATATCATAAGGGTTCTCTATCATGGTTGTTTTACATGTATGAATGACTGATAATCATTCGTGTTAGTATTTGTATGGAATTGGAAATGAACATATAAATATGGAGTGAAATCATGATAGCATGCGAATATGGGGCTAGAGTAAGTCTTGCATGTTTTGTGGATCAGATAGGAATATACTGTTTCACCGTATGAGCTAGAATAAGGGTTGTGCTTAGAATCAATAGGATTACAATTGCGCATAGGAATATGGTAATTGTGATGGTATTGGTGATTACATAGATTCTAACATCTGTAGATGATTTGTGAGTTGGTTATAGTGCATTGGAAAATGGTTATAACTCTCTTTGTGCTCTTGGCTATTATCCTGTGATATGTGAACACTTCTTGCATGACATATGACGATTAAGCAAAATATTGAATGAAGTTAGGATCCCATTGTTTCCACATTATATTTTTATTTTTAGTTGGTAATCATAATTAGTTTAAATCAACAATTAAGTCCATAGTCTTAGCATATAAATATTGTGAGTTAATTAATGCATAGTAGTCTAAAGTTAACAACTTTCTCTGTGGGATCGATACTTTACTTACTCTGTATTACTTGTTGACCCGTGTATACTTGCATGAGTTAGAACTCTTTTATAAGAACTATAAAAGAGGCAACAAGTTTTTGGCGCCGTTGCCGGGGAAAGGCGTTAATTTAGATAATTATCATTAGTTTAAAGCTGTATTGTATGACTTAGACAAATCTATTCATTTCTCATTTCTATTTTTGTTTTGATTTGATTACAGGTACTAGTAAAGTTTTATGCACACACGATCTTCCAATTCAGAGTTAACACCAGCTCAAGCTAATATTAACGGAAAGGGTTGGAAAGCGAGTGTGCGGAGGAATCTGCAAGAACAGTTAGAAAGAATTACAGTCAATATGGCAGAAGAACAAAGGATTGAGCAAAGAGAAGAGCCTCGGGCTCTAAGGGAATATTCCATGCCGAACATAAATGAATTACAGTCTAGCATAGTCAGGCCAGCGATAGCAGGAAACACCTTCGAAATAAAAACGGGCACTATTTAGATGGTGCAGAACTCAGTACAGTTTGGGGGTGCTGCTACGGATGATCCGAACGAAAACCTATTAAGTTTCATTGAAATTTGTGACACATTCAGATATAACGGTGTGACGGAGGATGCCATTAGACTACGACTATTCCCATTTTCCTTGAGGGACAAAGCAAAGAATTGGCTACATTCCTTGCCGGCTGGATCGATCACTACATAGGAGGACTTAGCACAGAAATTCTTAGCCAAGTTCTTCCCAATGGCTAAAACTGCAAAGATGAGGACAGCGATATCTCAGTTTGAGCAACAACAGGGCGAAACCCTATATGAAGCATGGGAAAGGTATAAGGAGATGCTTAGGAAATGTCCACATCATGGTTTGCCAGACTGGCTGGTAATTAATTCGTTTTACAATGGCTTGGGATGGCAATCCAGACAGATTGTAGATGCTGCAGTAGGAGGGGCATTATGGGCAAAGAGCTATGATGAAGCTTATTTCCTTATCGAGACTATGGCCGCGAATGAGTATTAAAATCCTACAGCTCGGATGTCTCAACCCAAAGTTGCAGGTGTGTTGGAGGTGGATGCAATTACACAGCTGTCGGCACAAATGGCAGCCATGGCGAAGAAAATAGATACTTTGGCAGAAAGCAAAGTGAAGACGATTGCTTTTGTTTGTGAGATTTGTGCAGGGTCACACTCCACGGATCAATGCGCTATCAGCTCAGAATCAGTACAGTACGTAAGCAATTATAGAAAGGACCAAGGTCAATTCCAGAACACATACCATCCAAACAACCGCAATCATCCAAACTTCAGTTGGTCTAATAACCAAGGACAACAACAAAATCAGTTCCAGCCGAATCAACAGTTTCAACAACAGTCAGCACAGCCACAGTTTACACCAAAACCACCGTTTCCACCGGGATTTAATCAACAGCAACAACACCCCACTCCAGCTGCATCACATCCAGAGAAGAAATCAAAAATGGAGGAGATGATGTTGAAATACATGGCAAACACCGAGGTCATGATCAAAAGCCAAGCAGTGGCTATCAAGAATTTAGAGACGCAAATGGGGCAAATGGCGAACATGCTTACTAATAGGCCCTAAGGAGCATTGCCAAGTAACACAGAGGAAAATCCTAGAAGAGATGGGAAGGAGCAGTGTCAAGTAATAACATTGCGATCTGGGAAAAACTTGACAGAATCTGCAAGTCGCGCACTCGCGCATGATACCACTAAGGAGGCCGAGCGACCGCGCGAGGCAGAGAAAGAAACTGAGGAGAAAAATCTGGAAAATTCTGAGGTTCAGCAAGAAGAAAAGAATAAAGCAGGTTCAGAAGAGAAGGTCAAGAGTCCACTACAACCACTGCACCCTCGAGTACCATATCCGCAGAGGTTAGCCAAGCAGAAAGATGACAGACAATTCAGCAAGTTTTTAGAGGTCTTCAAAAAGCTGCAAATCAATATACCTTTTGCCGAAGCATTGGAACAAATGCCAAGCTACGCAAAGTTCGTGAAAAGGTATCTTGTCAAGGAAGAGAAGATTAGATGAGTTTGAAACGGTTGCCTTGACAGAGGAATACAGTGCAGTGCTCCAACGCAAGTTACCGCCAAAGCTGAAAGATCCGGGTAGCTTCACAATTCCGTGCACCATTGGAAAGATGGAGTTTAACAAGTGTTTATGTGATTTAGGAGCAAGAATAAATTTGATGCCATTGTCAGTATTCAACCAGTTGGGATTACCGGCCCCACGACCAACAAACATATCATTACAGTTAGCAGACCGGTCTGTCACATATCCGCGGGGAATTGTTGAAGATGTATTGGTTAAAGTGGATAAGTTCATCTTTCCGGCTAATTTTATCATCCTAGATTTCGAAGAGGACAAGAATATTCCGATCATACTGGGAAGACCATTCTTGGCCATGGGCAGAGCGTTGATAGATGTGCAAAAAGGGGAACTCACGATGCGAGTTTAAGATCAAGAAGTCATTTTTAATGCCTTCCAGGCTATGAAATTCCCAACGGATGAGGAAGATTGTTTCTTCGTTGATTGGGTGAAACGGATTCTAGATGATGACATACAGAGTCTAGCAGATTATGAACCTTTGAGGAATATCACTTATGAGAATTCAGATGCAGAGGATGATGAATTTGACGAATTTGTTCCATATCTGGATACCAAACCCCAATTCAGGAGATTTAAACCATCTGCAGAGCCATTGACAATAGCTGGAGATGTCACAATAAAGCTAAAACCATCTCTTGAGACACCTCCAGAATTGGAATTAAAGCCACTTCCGAAACATCTCAGGTATGCATTCTTAAGTTTGGATTCCACATTACCTGTGATTATTTCTTCGGCACTAACATCTTGCCAGGAAGAAAAATTGCTCCGAGTGCTTAGAGAGTTCAAATCAGCTATTGGATGGACCATAGCAGATATCAAAGGAATCATCCCTTCGTATTGCATGCACAAAATCCTAATGGAAGATGGTAACAAGCCGACAGTTGAGCAGCAAAGGAGGCTTAATCCCATAATGAAGGAAGTTGTCAAGAAAGAGGTGCTAAAATGGTTAGATGCAGGAATAATCTACCCAATCTCAGACAGCGCATGGGTGAGCCCAGTACAATGTGTTCCAAAAAAGGGTGGTATGACAGTTGTGACTAACGAGAATAATGAGCTAATCCCAACACGAACAGTAACGGGGTGGAGAGTTTGCATGGATTACCGCAAGCTCAACAAGGCTACACGAAAAGATCATTTCCCGCTCCTATTTATCGATCAGATGTTGGACAGACTAGCAAGGCATGAGTACTATTGCCTTCTGGATGGTTATTCGGGTTACAATCAAATTATAATAACTCCAAAAGATCAGGAAAAGACTACTTTCACATGTCCATATGGTACTTTTACTTTTAGAAGAATGTCTTTTGGGTTGTGCAATGCTCTAGCTACATTTCAAAGATGTATGATGGCTATATTCTCAGACATGGTGGAACAGAATGTTGAGGTATTTATGGATGACTTCTCAGTCTTCGGGGATTCATTTGACTTATGCCTTGAGAATTTAGTTATGGTGTTGAAGAGATGTGTTGAAACAAACTTAGTGCTAAATTGGGAAAAATGTCACTTCATGGTACAAGAAGGAATCATTTTGGGACACAAAGTTTCAAAGACAGGACTTGAGGTGGATAAAGCAAAATTGGAGACTATTGAGGATCTCCCACCACCCACATCAGTAAAAGGAGTTCGCAGTTTTTTGGGACATGCAAGGTTCTACCGCAGGTTCATTAAGGATTTCTCCAAAATCACTAAACCATTATGCAGCCTATTGGAGAAAGATGCAAAAATCAGTTTTGATGACAACTGCGTGTCAGCATTTGAACACTTGAAGAGAAAACTGATTTTAGAACCAGTAATTACTGCACCCGATTGGACTCTACCGTTTGAATTGATGTGTGATGCCAGTGATTACGCCGCAGGTGCTGTGTTGGGACAGCGAAAAGAAAAGATATTCCATGTGATTTATTATGCCAGCAAGACCCTAACGGATGCGCAATTGAACTACACCACCACAGAAAAGGAGTTATTGGCAGTGGTATACGCTTTTGATAAATTTCGAGCATATCTGATTGGAACAAAAGTGATAGTGTATACGGATCAAGCAGCGATTCGACATTTAATGGCCAAGAAAGACGCTAAACTGCGGCTGATTAGATGGATTTTATTACTGCAGGAATTTGACTTAGAAATCAAGGACAGAAAGGGTACTGAAAACCAAGTGGCGGACCACTTATCTCGCCTCGAGAATCCAGAAAGAGAGGTAAAAGACACTGTTATGATTAATGAATCCTTTCCAGATGAGCAGTTATTTGTGGTGAAAGGGGAAGTGCCATGGTTTACAGACTTCACAAATTATCTGGTAAGTAAGACGGTACCTTCTGACTTGGTGGGATATCAGAAGAAGAAATTTATGCATGACGTCAAATGGTATATATGGGATGAGCCTTATTTGTTTAAACAATGTTCAGATCAAGTGATAAGAAGGTGCATTCTGTATAGCGAGACCGAGGGAATTCTGCAAAAATGTCACTCCTCGGTGTATGGAGGTCACTATGGTGGGGAACGGACAGCAGTAAGAGTCCTACAAGCAGGGTTTTACTGGCCAACTATCTTCAAGGACGCTTACAGTTTTGTCCAGCGATGCGACAGATGTCAGCGAGTGGGTAATATCTCCAAAAGGAATGAGATGCCATTAAATACCATCCTAGAGGTAGAAATTTTCGATGTATGGAGCATTGATTTCATGGGACCTTTCGTTTCTTCATGCGGCAATCTCTATATCTTGCTCGCAATGGATTATGTTCCAAAATGGGTGGAGGTTGCCGCTTTACCAACCAACGATGCCAAGGTGGTCCTTAAATTTCTACACAAAAGCATTTTTACGATATTTGGAACTCCAAGGGCTATCATTAGTGATGAAGGTAGTCATTTCTGCAACAGGCAATTCATCACCTTGCTAGCTAAGTACGGGGTGAATCATCGCATCGCCACAACATATCACCCACAAACCAATGGACAAGCCAAAGTATCAAACCGAGGAGTCAAACGAATCCTGGAAAAAGTTGTGAATCCAACACGGAAGGATTGGTCGTTAAAGTTAGATGATGCTGTATGGGCCTATCGCACCGCTACAAAACCCCGTTGGGGATGTCCCCTTTTCAAATTGTTTATGGCAAAGCCTGTCACCTCTTTATGGAGCTAGAGCATAAGGCTTATTGGGCAATACTGTAAGACCCCAAATTTTATAAATAAAGATGAATTTTCTATAAATATCATTTTTGAATATTATGGAGTTAATTTGATATAATGTTATAGTTGTGGGTAATATTTATAAATTTTGCAAAGTACGCAAGTTGTTATATAATATTCGATTGGTCGGGGAATATTCGTTTTAACAGGAAATATTCGTACAACGACACAATCATTGGTGGACCTCACAACGAAATTATTGTCGGATTGAGAAAACGACAAAAATATTTGTTTTAAAAATAACGGCGGAAATTTTACCATTGTTACTGTTGAACTACTCGGTAGTAAAAGTACAGTAATACGTGTGGTTGCATAGTAGCACACGGTATTGATTATTAATGCTTATGTGAGAAGTCACTCAGTTTGATTCAATTATTGTCAGTTAATAATATGAATTATTTAGCGATAATGACGTTTTGTTTTATTCGTATTATTAACGTAATAAAACAGAAACATCTTTTTATATAAAACAGAATACTTTATTAAAGTTATTCTATAAATAGAATATATTATATTTTATTTAAAAGATTTTTCTTTAAATATGGACCGTCAGATTAAAGTAATCAATCTGGACCGTTCATGGATTAGTTACTATGCATTCTATTTTTCTATAAATAGCAGCTCATTCCTTCATTATTTCTTACGAATTCACTGAACTCTAGAGAGAGAAACTATAGAGAGAAACTATAGAGAGAGAGAAGAAGAGTATTCTGCTACTTAACTACTTCCTTACTTCAGCTCTTCTTTAAAACGGTAAGGGGTGTTATTCTTTCTTATTCATGAAGAGAACTGTTGTTATTCCATTTCTTATTATTCTGTTGGAATAACCTGTATACGCGGATATACCCTATACTTGGTGACATTCTTCTATTATTCTGTTGGAACATCCTGTCTGTGTGTTTTACACCGGACCTGGTTCCGTTTTTATTATTATTCTGTTGGAACATCCTGTCTGTGTGTTTTACACCGGACCTGGTTCCGTTTTTATTATTATTCTGTTGAAACATCCTGTCTGTGTGTTTTACACCGGACCTGGTTCCGTTTTTATTATTATTCTGTTGGAACATCCTGTCTGTGTGTTTTACACCGGACCTGGTTCCATTATTTATTATTCTGTCGGAATATCCTGTCTGTGTGTTTTACACCGGACCTGGTTCCATTATTTATTATTCTGTCGGAATATCCTGTCTGTGCGTTTACGCCGGACCTGGTTCCATTATTTATTATTCTGTCGGAATATCCTGTCTGTGCGTTTACGCCGGACCTGGTTCCATTATTTATTATTCTGTTGGAATAACCTGTCTGTGCGGTCTATCGCATGCATGGTGATTTCTTTTGTTATTCCATTCTTTATTATACTCAGTTGGTTAAGTTTTGACTTCTATACTCCATGAAATTTGTGGAATATCCTTGACATTTGCGCTTCATCTAGTATCTATTCATGAAAATATTCTCCTGATCATTCTTGAATTTTACTCCACAAAGTAGTATCATGTTGACAATTTGGACGTTGTTAATTCTTGGATAAATTAATTCTTGAACTTGTTTTATTGAATTCTTATATCATTGTCATCATCCTCATGTTTATATTATGTTGAAAGTCATCTGTGGCCTGTAGTGCATAGATGGACTTGGTATGATTATGACCAGGGATTATTCGGTGTAATCATGACCGTAATGTTACAAATGATGTGGTAAAAGTCCTCATTGGCCCGTAGTGCATTGATGGACAGTTGTTGGCATGATCATGACCATTAATGAATATACGAATATCCTTGGCCGTAGTGCAGGGGTGATTCGATGATGTGGATTATTTTATTAAGCTGAGTCTCAGCGATCACAGTGTTGAAAAACTTTTTAAATCATAAAAGATAGTAGAGTTTATTTTCTACTTGACTCTTTTAATGGATTGCTTGTTCCGCTGCAGTTAAACTTGATGTCTATTATATTTTATCAGTTTAACATTGTTGAAGGCTAATGATAATTTATTCTGCATTATCTTAGTCATAATATTTCTTACTGGGCTAGTTGAGCTCACCCTTTCTTTCACTGTTCTCTTCAGGAAATGAGAACGTAGCTGGGGCAAGTCGGGAAACGGAGTGATGGTCCGAATGATAGTATTAGTTAGTAGTCCTCACTATTCTATGTAATGGTGTGTTAATAAATGTAATGAGGACTCCTTTTGAGTATGAATACTCTCTAGAAGATAATATTTGTATTCAAACTCACAGTTTATGTTTTGTCGTATTGTACACGACAGTTGTATTAGTAAGTTGTATTTGTATTTTGTACTATGTATCTGACGACCCAAGATGGGTGATGTATACCTAATTTTGGGGGCGTCACAGTTGGTATCAGAGCTTAGGGATATGATCCCTGGCTAAGATGTGAGAATAGAACTAGGAGGGGAGAGACGGGGAATTCCTTCGCTAGTATGACCTACCTAAGTTTATTTGCATGGTATTTAATTGGTCGGTCATAATATAAGGATAATATATGACATATCAATTAACTTTTATTTTGTGGCAGTATCTGAAAATGGCATCTGAGAATGTTGAGAATAGCAATGGAGCACAGACGATTATTGATTCACCACATATCAATAATCAGGATAATGTTCATCAGGAAGGTGACAATCCTCATGCAAACAACAACACTGACCAAATGATGAATGATCAAATGTTCAGAGGCTTTATGCAATTCATGCAACAACAGGTGAAAGCGGCTCCTGTCCACAACGTAGGTGGAAATACTGGAAACTCTCTGGCGGTCACCGCTAAACAGTTTAAGGAGCTGGGACCACCGGAGTTTAAGGGAGAACCCAAACCACTTGTAGCTGAAACATGGATAAAGCAGATCACCAAGATATTTGATGTCTTGGGTTGCTCCGAGGAGCAAAAGGTTCCCTTTGCCGCCTTTATGTTGCGAGGAGAGGCAGATTACTGGTGGGAATCGATAAAGCGTACTCAACCTGCCGCACTGAAGATGTCTTGGGAGAAGTTCCAAGAGCTGTTTAACGACAAATACTTTCCCGAGAGTATTCGTCACATGAAGGAGGTGGAGTTCATCAAATTGGAGCAGAATAATATGACCGTGTCGCAGTACGAGGCAAAATTTGCGGAGTTATCCCGGTTTGCGTCCCACCTGGTGGATAATGAAGAAAGAATGACGCGGATGTTTTTAAGAGGTTTGAAGCCGGAGATACGTCAACATCTTGTTTCTCATAAACTGTGTTTGTATTCAGATGTTGTAAATAGGGCTCAGTTGGTGGAGCGCGATAACGAGACAACGCAACCAAAAGAGAGCAGCCGACAAAATGATAATACCAGTGAAAGCAGTCATCGAAGCGGTGACAACAAGCGTGGAGGGAATCAACAGGCCAGAAATGGTAACCACTTCGGTGGTAATCAGGGCCAAAACAATAAGAATGGACATTTCAAGAAGAGGAGATTCAACAATGATGGAAAGACGTCAGCACCAGCACCTGTCGTTAAGGAAGGAGAACGACCACCTATCATATGTTTCAAATGCGGAGGGGAGGGGCACATCAGTCCAAACTGCGCGATGCCGTCCAAAGCATGTTATAATTGTGGAAGAGAAGGTCATTTAGCCCGATTTTGTCGTTTACCGAAGACAAATTCAGCTAGGATGGAGGCACCAAAGGCCGTCCCAGAAAAGTCAAAACCGGTTGTGCAAGGGAGAGCGTTTGTTGTGAACTCCCAGAAAGCAAGGAACCCGAATGAGGTCATCACGGGTAAGCTTATCATAAACTCTAACGAAGTCTATACTTTATTTGATACCGGTTCTACCCATTCTTTTATTTCTCCTACTTGCGCTCATCGATTAAATTTGATTCCGGAGAAATTAGACTTTGACTTAGCTGTTGAAACTCCATTGGGAGAAACCTTCATTACATCCACGGTTTATAAGTCTTGTTTGGTTCAAGTTGGTACCCACACATTACCTGTCGATCTTATTTCATTAAAAATACTTGCATTTGACGTGATTCTAGGGATTGATTGGTTAACTACTCATCATGCAAAAATTGATTATTTTCGTAAGGTTGTTAGCTTTCATATTCCTAATCGACCTATTATGCGAATTCAAGCAACCAAACCATTAAAATCAATCGCTGTCATCTCAAGCCATAAAGCTATTCGTTTATTGAAAAACGGATGTCAAGCTTTCTTAGCTCATGTCACAGATCTAAACAAAAATACGTCAGCTTTGAATGATATTTCTGTTGTTAATAAATTTCCTGACGTATTTCCCGAAGAACTTCCTGGCCTACCCCCAGAGCGTGAAATTGAATTTTGTATCGACCTTGAACCCGGTACAAAACCCATTTCCAAAGCCCCATATCGAATGGCTCCTATTGAACTTCAGGAGTTAAAGACCCAACTGCAGGAATTGTTAGACATTGGTTTTATTCGTCCTAGTACTTCTCCTTGGGGTGCTCCTGTTCTGTTCGTGAAGAAGAAAGATGGGAGTATGCGACTTTGTATTGATTATCGGGAGTTGAATCATGTCACCATCAAAAATAGGTACCCATTGCCACGTATTGATGACCTGTTTGACCAGTTGCAAGGAGCACAATTCTTTTCAAAGATCGATCTTCGTTCTGGATATCATCAGCTGAAGGTTAGAACTGAGGATATTCCAAAGACTGCCTTCAGAACTCGGTATGGGCATTATGAATTCTTAGTTATGTCTTTTGGATTGACTAATGCTCCTGCTGCCTTCATGGATATGATGAACAGGGTATTTAAGGAATATTTGGATCACTTTGTGGTCGTCTTTATCGATGACATCCTTGTTTATTCCAAAAGCCGTGAAGATCATGAGCAACACTTGAGGCTGGTACTCCAAAAGCTTCGTGAATACAAACTTTATGCCAAGTTGAAGAAATGCGAGTTCTGGCTGGAAGAGGTAGCATTCCTTGGGCACGTAGTATCAAGTCGTGGAATATCGGTTGACCCGGCAAAGATTGAAGCTATTCAAAGCTGGGAGCAACCTAAATCAGTGACCGAAGTACGTAGCTTTCTTGGTTTAGCTGGTTATTATCGGAGATTCGTGGAAGGATTTTCTCGAATCGCTACTCCATTAACTCAGCTGACTCGGAAAGATACAAAGTTCGGTTGGAGCGAAGAATGTGAGCAGAGTTTTCAAGAACTCAAGAGGAGACTCATTTCAGCACCTGTTCTAACAATACCATCTGGCTCGGAGGGATTTGTCATCTACAGTGATGCTTCGAGCAAAGGGTTGGGATGTGTTCTCATGCAACATGGAAAAGTCATAGCCTATGCATCAAGACAACTCAAGGAATATGAGAGGAATTATCCTACTCATGATCTAGAGTTGGCAGCTGTTGTCTTTGCACTTAAAATTTGGAGGCATTACTTGTATGGGGAGAAGGTGGAGATCTTTACGGATCATAAAAGCCTCAAATATTTCTTCACTCAAAAGGAACTCAACATGCGACAACGACGTTGGCTTGAACTGTTGAAAGATTATGATCATACCATTCAATACCATCCTGGAAAAGCGAACGTGGTAGCTGACGCATTGAGTAGAAGATCATATGCAAGTACGAGTGCGATATTGTCAACACAAAGACCCATTTTGTGTGATTTGCAAAGGATGGAGATAGAGTTAAAGACTCCAGGGACCCATGTGATGATGGCGAATATACGAGTAGAACCGACTTTAATCGATAAAGTTAAAGCTGCTCAAGCTACAGACCTGGAGCTGATGCGTATGAAGAAGAAAGTGCAAGAAGGTGCTATGCCGGAAGCAAGAATCGATGAAGAAGGAATACTTCGAGTCAACTCCAGACTTTGTGTTCCTAACAACCCTGATTTAAAGTATGAAATCATGATGGAGGCGCACAACACACCGTTTGCAATCCATCCTGGAAGTACCAAAATGTATCATGATCTTCGTCATACATTTTGGTGGAGCAATATGAAGAGAGAGATAGCGTTGTTTATCTCAAGGTGTCTAACTTGTCAACGAGTCAAAGCGGAGCATCAAGTACCAAAAGGTCCATTGCAACCACTTGAAATTCCAGAATGGAAGTGGGAGCACATTACCATGGATTTCGTTACCGGTCTTCCTAGGGTTTCTCAAGGTATTGATGCGATTTGGGTCATTGTTGATAGATTGACCAAGTCTGCTCATTTCTTACCGATACGAGAAACTTATACACTTGAACGTCTTGCTCGTATGTACATAAACGAGATTGTAAGACTGCATGGTATGCCAGTATCCATAGTTTCTGACCGAGACCCAAGATTCACTTCACGATTTTGGGTTAGTTTACAAAAAGCTATGGGCACGGAGTTACGATTTAGTTCAGCATATCATCCTCAGACGGACGGACAATCAGAGAGGACTATTCAAACTCTAGAAGATTTATTAAGACTCTGTGTCTTTGACTTCAAGGGAAGTTGGGACAAGTTCTTACCATTGGTGGAGTTTTCCTACAACAACAGTTATCAAGCAAGTATTGGCATGGCTCCATTCGAAGCATTGTATGGAAGAAAATGTCGTTCTCCAGTATGCTGGGATGAGGTGGGTGAAGCAACGTTGTTGGGACCGGAGTTGGTACGTATGACTACAGAAAAGATTCAAACGATCCGACAACGTATAAAAACCTCACAAGATCGACAAAAGAGTTATGCTGATCTTCATCGAAAGGACGTGGAATTTGATGTAGGAGATCATGTGTTCTTACGTGTTGCTCCATGGAAAGGAGTTACGAGATTTGGAAAGAGAGGAAAGCTCAATCCTCGATTCATCGGTCCATTTTTAATCCTCGATCGAGTAGGAACTGTGGCTTATAGACTCGCTTTACCGCCAAGTATGTCTCGTGTTCATAACGTTTTTCACATATCCATGTTACGCAAATATGTGGAAGACCCGAACCACATTATTGAGTTAGAACCGGACGAAATAGCGGAAGATTTGACGTATGAAGAAGTTCCTGTTCAAATCTTGGATAAGAAGGAACATATTCTACGCTCCAAGGTTATACCTCAAGTCAAAGTTTTGTGGAGAAACCACGATGTTGAGGAAATGACTTGGGAGTTAGAATCTGAAATGAAATCAAGGTATCCTTACCTCTTCGACATACCAGGTACGTACCCTAATTTCGAGGGCGAAATTTCATAAGAAGGGGAGGTTGTAAGACCCCAACTTTTATAAATAAAGATGAATTTTCTATAAATATCATTTTTGAATATTATGGAGTTAATTTGATATAATGTTATAGTTGTGGGTAATATTTATAAATTTTGCAAAGTACGCAAGTTGTTATATAATATTCGATTGGTCGGGGAATATTCGTTTTAACAGGGAATATTCGTACAACGACACAATCATTGGTGGACCCCACAACGGAATTATTGTCGGATTGAGAAAACGACAAAAATATTTTATTAAAAATAACGGCGGAAATTTTACCATTGTTACTGTTGAACTACTCGGTAGTAAAAGTACAGTAATACGTGTGGTTGCATAGTAGCACACGGTATTGATTATTAATGCTTATGTGAGAAGTCACTCAGTTTGATTCAATTATTGTCAGTTAATAATATGAATTATTTAGCGATAATGACGTTTTGTTTTATTCGTATTATTAACGTAATAAAACAGAAACATCTTTTTATATAAAACAGAATACTTTATTAAAGTTATTCTATAAATAGAATATATTATATTTTATTTAAAAGATTTTTCTTTAAATATGGACCGTCAGATTAAAGTAATCAATCTGGACCGTTCATGGATTAGTTACTATGCATTCTATTTTTCTATAAATAGCAGCTCATTCCTTCATTATTTCTTACGAATTCACTGAACTCTAGAGAGAGAAACTATAGAGAGAAACTATAGAGAGAGAGAAGAAGAGTATTCTGCTACTTAACTACTTCCTTACTTCAGCTCTTCTTTAAAACGGTAAGGGGTGTTATTCTTTCTTATTCATGAAGAGAACTGTTGTTATTCCATTTCTTATTATTCTGTTGGAATAACCTGTATACGCGGATATACCCTATACTTGGTGACATTCTTCTATTATTCTGTTGGAACATCCTGTCTGTGTGTTTTACACCGGACCTGGTTCCGTTTTTATTATTATTCTGTTGGAACATCCTGTCTGTGTGTTTTACACCGGACCTGGTTCCGTTTTTATTATTATTCTGTTGAAACATCCTGTCTGTGTGTTTTACACCGGACCTGGTTCCGTTTTTATTATTATTCTGTTGGAACATCCTGTCTGTGTGTTTTACACCGGACCTGGTTCCATTATTTATTATTCTGTCGGAATATCCTGTCTGTGTGTTTTACACCGGACCTGGTTCCATTATTTATTATTCTGTCGGAATATCCTGTCTGTGCGTTTACGCCGGACCTGGTTCCATTATTTATTATTCTGTCGGAATATCCTGTCTGTGCGTTTACGCCGGACCTGGTTCCATTATTTATTATTCTGTTGGAATAACCTGTCTGTGCGGTCTATCGCATGCATGGTGATTTCTTTTGTTATTCCATTCTTTATTATACTCAGTTGGTTAAGTTTTGACTTCTATACTCCATGAAATTTGTGGAATATCCTTGACATTTGCGTTTCATCTAGTATCTATTCATGAAAATATTCTCCTGATCATTCTTGAATTTTACTCCACAAAGTAGTATCATGTTGACAATTTGGACGTTGTTAATTCTTGGATAAATTAATTCTTGAACTTGTTTTATTGAATTCTTATATCATTGTCATCATCCTCATGTTTATATTATGTTGAAAGTCATCTGTGGCCTGTAGTGCATAGATGGACTTGGTATGATTATGACCAGGGATTATTCGGTGTAATCATGACCGTAATGTTACAAATGATGTGGTAAAAGTCCTCATTGGCCCGTAGTGCATTGATGGACAGTTGTTGGCATGATCATGACCATTAATGAATATACGAATATCCTTGGCCGTAGTGCAGGGGTGATTCGATGATGTGGATTATTTTATTAAGCTGAGTCTCAGCGATCACAGTGTTGAAAAACTTTTTAAATCATAAAAGATAGTAGAGTTTATTTTCTACTTGACTCTTTTAATGGATTGCTTGTTCCGCTGCAGTTAAACTTGATGTCTATTATATTTTATCAGTTTAACATTGTTGAAGGCTAATGATAATTTATTCTGCATTATCTTAGTCATGATATTTCTTACTGGGCTAGTTGAGCTCACCCTTTCTTTCACTGTTCTTTTCAGGAAATGAGAACGTAGCTGGGGCAAGTCGGGGAACGGAGTGATGGTCCGAATGATAGTATTAGTTAGTAGTCCTCACTATTCTATGTAATGGTGTGTTAATAAATGTAATGAGGACTCCTTTTGAGTATGAATACTCTCTAGAAGATAATATTTGTATTCAAACTCACAGTTTATGTTTTGTCGTATTGTACACGACAGTTGTATTAGTAAGTTGTATTTGTATTTTGTACTATATATCTGACGACCCAAGATGGGTGATGTATACCTAATTTTGGGGGCGTCACAAATACGGAAGCTCAACCTTGATTTAACATCTGCAGGGGAGAAAAGGCTACTTCAGCTCAATGAGCTAGATGAGTTTAGATTACAGGCATATGAGAATGCAAAGTTATACAAGGAAAAAGTGAAGTGGTGGCATGACCGTAGGATAATGGACAGAACGTTCGAACCAGGACACAGGGTGTTGCTCTATAATTCCAGACTTAAAACTCTTCCCTGGAAAATTGAAATCGCGTTGGTCGGGTCCACTCACAGTGAAAACGGTATTTCTGCATGGTGCAATTGAAATATATAACCAATTTCCAGACAAGCCCTTCTAGGTAAATGGACAGCGGTTGAAGCATTATTTTGGAGACGAAGTGAACAGACACAGCGTCACCATGATTCTCTCATCACCATGAGCATCTGAGACAGTCAAGCTAATTGACTATAACTTAGCGCTGGATGGGAGGCAACCCATCAATTTCATTTTTAAACTCATTTCAATACTTTACTTAAATAGTAGTTAGATGCATTTTACTTTTGCTAAGTACCTAATCTGTGTTGCAATCCTCTTGTTGTAGGTGCTTTGGGTTACACTCATCACAACCTCTAATTTGTCAGAACTGCAGCTCAGGGAGTGCAGCGCGCGGCCGCGCAGGTCCCAACAGTTACTATCTCGCGCTCGCATGCACTGCAGATAATTTTAACATCTTCACGCACCCGCGCGCGATAAAACATGCATTGTCGCGCGGCCGCGCGCGACGTCCAGCAGTGACATTATTTTTTTTCCGATCCGTGCTCTACTTGGGTTTTACGTGGTCTATTATGAGCATCTCTCTATTCTCCCATAATAAAAAGCCTCTTCACTATAATACATGCGTATATCACAACCATCCTCATTGGAGTCAATTTAGGGCTTATTTTGCTGGTTTGGGGAGCAAGCTAGTTTGGGGGTATTATCAGTTGCAAAACCCTCGCTATCTCTACATAGCAGGTGATCATGGGTCCCAAAAGAAGACGCACAATCTCTATCTCTTCAATCTCTGAGACCTCATCCAGTGATCATGATGACGCTGTCACGGAACAAAGAAACTTCTTAAGCCGGGAGGCTTATCATACCTATTATCATCTTTTAAGTAAATCGTTTATGAAGGAGCGAGGCTTTAAACCCACCAAGAAAGATGGACAACTATGGAATATGCTCCGAGAGAGAAACTGGGTTAGCCTAGACGCCACACCTATGCCTAACCCAATGGAGGTTGTTCGAGAGTTTTATGCCAACGCAAAGAAGATGGAGCAGCACGGACTAACCTTCGTTCGGCATGTGCAAGTGGACTTTCGCCCCTCAGCTATCCGAGCAGTATATAGAATAACTAATACACCACCAACTGGGTCGGCAAACTGGGTCACAGGTGCCCATTGAATGACAGACTTGGATGTATTGATTTCAGAATTGTGCATCCCGGGCACTAAGTGGACCTACAAGGGCGGAACAGCCGAGCCTCTATCGTTTCCAGCTTCCACCTTGAATCGCTACGCCCAAGCATGTCATCTGTTTATCTGCGCTAAACTAATACTGTTCACTCATAAGCATGTCGTCACGAAGGAGCAAGCCATCATCTTATGGGGTATTCTTGAAGGGAAAAACATAGACGTCGGCCACATTATTCATCACAACATGCAGCGAAATTGGCGGGGAAACATGACTGGGAGCATCCCGCATGCAGCGGCAGCAGCATTACTTTGTATGCAGCAGGGAGTCCCATGGACTGACAGGACACGACAGAAGCCGAGTCATAACATTACGTCGGCCACAATCGCTAGGCTCCAGGCTTGGACAGGTGGTGAGCCACACCCATGCGGACGTGGATTCATTCTCTGACTCACCTCACCAGAGCCAACCAATCAGCCCCCACAGCCCGATGAAGCAGGTCCATCCACCCGTGCGCAACCTGTCTCTAGCGATCGACACCTCCGAAGGTTGGAGCGCAAAGTTGACGCATTGTATGACAATCTTGGGACATTTGCTACGGGACTCTCCATCGCTTTGGCCGAAGCATTCGCGCAGCAAGGAACCATGCTTGAATGGCCCCAGTTTGGGACAGTCGTACCGTATCCACCACCAGATTCACCACCCGAGGAGGGTGGTCATGCCGATCATTAGGGGAGTTTTTCTCGTACCCTTTACCTTCATTCAATGAGGACATTGAACATTTCAAGTTTGGGGGTATTGGAGTACTTGCATAGTAGTTTAGATTGCATTTTATTTTAGCATGTTTAGTTTAATTTTGCATGAATATGTGTTAGTTAAATGTTTAGCATAAAATTTTTATTTTTATTTCATTCTTAGTATGTTCTAGTTTAATGTCTCACATAAACTTTTGCTTATAAATAGAAAATTTTGCCTAAGCCAATGAGGATAGTGAATTGTGGAAGATTTCAGAATATGTTGCATAGCACAACTTGGATATAATGTTTTACACAATGTGATTCATGTTGCTGTTTATATGCTTTCGGTTTGCAAAATTGTGTTCACATTCACTTGTAAGTTTAAGATGTGTGTCACGCATTGCTCAATAGAACATACAGTGTTAAAAAGAGAAACATGAGGAAGGTGTTGTAGATTGTATGAGTCATTGAAGTGCAAATTTTGGGGAAGCATGGGTATGCCGTGTATAAAAAAAATAATAATATACATATGCAATAACGTGACTAGTCTTAATTCGGGCCCCTGGCTACTTAAGTAAGTACGCCCGAGGGGATTGTCTCTACACCTAGCGTCCTAAGGTCTTTCATGGTCTGGGAGTCATTGGTTGAAAGCTTGCTAAGGGGTAGCAGTGTGCCTAATGGATGGAGACATTGCACAGTCATGTGAAAAGAGCAAAAGAAAAGAAACAATAGGAATAAACACTACAGGAAAGTGCAAAATCGCCCTAGTGAGTTGTAATAAAGCAATAAACCCATTGTTGAACCTTAGTTTGCGGTGATATGTTTAAACAGTCTATATTGCATGAGTATACATGAATTTTGATTTAGACTATAATTTTCTGTTTGGAGCAGTGTATGATATATAATATTTGCTTAGATCAAGTTTTTGTGAACACCACACACACACAGCATCTCTATGGCATTCATGAATTATCTGAGTGTAGAGTGTTATGTCTATGGTTTGGTTTGAAACTATATCTGGCATCTGGATAGTTCACTAAGGCAATTCGGGCTGAAATTCTGTTATGGCTAAGATTATGTGAGACTAGTTTGCATCATAGAGTAGTTGCATAGTTTAGTAGTTACATTTTCAGTGTTCATTCATATGCATTGCTTGAGGGCAAGCAACAATTTAAGTTTGGGGGTATTTGATAAGTGATATTTTTACTCACTTATTGTATATTAATGCCGGCGAATTGTGCCCACCTCGAGTACATTTCTTTGTGTTTTAGTTGCATTTCATGTTATTCTGCATTGCATAAACTTAAAACTCCTTTTGGTGAATAAGTGCAGGCATCAACGTTATTTTGGTGGAAAATGAGGTATCGGTGAGCGTATGTGCGAAGGTTAGTGGAAAGGCAAGGATGTGCACGGTGTGGGAGCATAATGAGGCATGGAAATCAAGCAAGTAAGAGGTTAAAGCATGAGCAAACAAGTAGCAACAGTAACAAAGCATAAACCAGACTCAGGATTTGCAGGACACAGACCGCGCGGCCGCGCGGCACTACAAAGGCAGGCTCGCGAGCCCACGCGAGTGCAGGGCTGGACATAAGGAGCAGTCTGCAAGTCAAGCGCCCGCGAGGTAAGGACCGCGCGCCTGCGAGGCTTGAGCACACGACCACGCGTTAAGACATCTAGAGGAACTGACCTTACTGTAAGTCTCGCGGCCGCGAGACAGATACACTAGAGCCGCGCGCGGACGCGCACGATGCTAATGTTGTAATTTGTTTTATTTTTAATTAAGCAATTTGATGATGTGTAATTGGTATTAAATGATTCTGACGTGTGTCAGAGAGCAGGGAGACTTTTATTACGTAATTTTCATAGGAAGAACTAGGGTTACACCTTGGGAGAGATTCCAACGAAGAACAAAACCACAACGTCTTATTCTCTTCTTCTTCTGGGAGTTGTTCACCATTGTGGATTTATTATTACTGTTTAATGGAATTCTTTGGGGTTTTCAATAGTTAATCATTGATTACTATTCAGCGATTGGGTTTGATTGTTCTTTCTCTCTTACTTTTATTCGTTTGTGCATTGATCATGTTTAGCCTTGATCCCATAATGGCTTTTGGTTCAATCATGAACTAAACTCCATTATGGGATTCTAACGGATTTTAATATGTAGTTTGGTTGTACATCTAAGTGTTCGATTTGTTTTGCATATCATATGGGTTCTCTATCATGGTTGTTTTACATGTATGAATGACTGATAATCATTCGTGTTAGTATTTGTATGGAATTGGAAATGAACATATAAATATGGAGTGAAATCATGATAGCATGCGAATATGGGGCTAGAGTAAGTCTTGCATGTTTTGTGAATCAGATAGGAATATACTGTTTCACCGTATGAGCTAGAATAAGGGTTGTGCTTAGAATAAATAGGATTACAATTGCGCATAGGAATATGGTAATTGTAATGGTATTGGTGATTACATAGATTCTAACATCTGTAGATGATATGTGAGTTGGTTATAGTGCATTGGAAAATGGTTATAACTCTCTTTGTGCTCTTAGCTATTATCCTGTGATATGTGAACACTTCTTGCATGACATATGGCGATTAAGCGAAATATTGAATGAAGTTAGGATCCCATTGTTTCCACATTATATTTAATCCATTTATATTTTTATTTTTAGTTGGTAATCATAATTAGTTTAAATCAACAATTAAGTCCATAGTCTTAGCATAAAAATATAGTGAGTTAATTAATGCATAGTAGTCTAAAGTTAACAACTTTCTCTGTGGGATCGATACTTTACTTGCATGAGTTAGAGCTCTTTTATAAAAACTATAAAAGAGACAACAATAATACGAAAAATTTATATAACATGTTCTGATAAACATTTTTAATATAATTTATTCGTATTATATAAATTTTTCAATTTGTTCAATCAAATAATTAGAAGAAAAGATAGGTGGGAGACACTTCACGCAAATAATTTATTCGTGTTATATAAATTTTTACTAATTATTTGAATAATAATAATAATTAATTCACATACGTATTAAAAAATTATAAATAATTAGTAAAAAACAATTTTTTGTGGAATAAATAAATTGATTAATAAAACTCTTTTTTATATAATGGACAAAAATTAGTATAACACAAAATGGAGCCGAGCGAGAAGGATAAAACATGACATCATATTTTATTCAGACGGAGGCGAGATTGTATTTTGCAAAGTGATAAAGGGGTAAATAGGATATCATGGTCAATTTAGAAAAATATTCAGATTAATTTTGTCCTGAGATTTTTAGTCCAAAATAGTAGGATTATAATACCTGATAAAATATGGTATTAAATAATCCCTCATAATAAGTTATTTAATAATCTTTAGATTAATAGTCCCAAGCTCAAATTTAAAAACAAACAAGCCACTTGAGATTAATAGTCTTATCCCAAGTGTAATCCTTGTAAACAAACATAGCCCAAGTGTCTTGTTTATTTTTAAATTTGGACTTGAGACTATTAGTCTAAGAATTATAAAATGACTTAATATGGAGGATTATTTAGTATCATGTTCAACCATGTATTATAATCCCGAAACTATAATCTCATATATTATAATTTCGAGATTATAATCCTTGTAATCTTGGTCATGTTTGTTTGCATGAATTATATTTGTCAGTATTATAAACAAATATTGAGGAACGACCAGAGTAGTATGTGCAACCTTGTTACAACAAAGATTTCTACCCGGCCATATATAGTTTTATTATTCACCCTGTTCCAACACATCATGAGTGGGTGACAAGTGAGCTTAAAAAGATTCACCCACCAGTCTATCACAAGCCAACTAGGAGGCCTTGAAAACAAAGGAGAAATGCAGAAGATGAGCCAAAAAATCCACATAAGTCATCTCGAAAAAAATTTGACTGTGACATGTGCAAGAAGCTTGACAAGTGGGCATAATAGTAGGTAGGGCATTCAAATTACCACTTCACCCAGATTTAAATTGTACAAGGTAAAATTGTTTAATAAGGTTCTTTTATTTTTTCTTTATAGTCATAAATGTTTGACAATTGGCATGTGTTTTTTGTTTGTAGTATGCAATCAAATGGTGGTTCTAATGGTGCAGGTTCATTAGATTCTTTAATTTTTTTTATAAAAGAAATGTTACCAAATCAGTTAAACAAAATAATTGATTGATTAAGCACAACGAAATTGTATTTTTAAAAACCCTTTAAAGATTATCAGAAAACACACACTTCTAAATTGCAAATGTTGAAATAAGTCAAAATAATAAAAACATAGAGTGACAGAATATAAAATGCAGAAAGTAAAGAACATGATATTTTTAAAAGGTTTGGAGCACAAAAGTTTTCTAGTCCTCTCTTCTACTCCGTGAGCAGGGATATTCCACTAAGGAGGGTAATCACCAATATTACAGTTCATTAAGAATTTTTACACAACTGATTTATAAATAAGGGAACGGTTATTTTCATATGGTCCTCTCTTACATGAGCATACAGTGGGTCTCACCTTCATGTGAGAAGAAATCATGAGTAAATATCAAAAACACATATGAAAATAGTGCTCCCCTACAAAGAATCCTTCAAGTCATTTAGACTTGGGTTACACTAAGATCTTATTAAACACTAAGAAAAGGTGTTTGTTTTAAGGTGGTGTTAAGTTGTTTTAAGGTTTCTCTTCAAATGACTTGCCAGTAAAATGTGTTTCTTGGGATCGTATAGACAGAGAGCGCAAGAATCAGACGAGGGTGAGTAGGTATGGATTTATTACATTTTTCTGGTAGAAATGTTCGTTCTCCATTATTTTAAATCTTTTTACTGTTTTAAATATCTACTGAAAATGCTGACTTTTTTCTTTTCATTTTAATATCTTCTCCATTTTTAAAAACTTTTTACTGTTTTAAATATCTACTGAAAATGCTGACTTTTTTCTTTTCATATTAATAGCATATCATAATATAAAAATGTAGTTAAAATATATTTTATGGTAATGAAGGAGGGAGTTTGGTCCCGATTGTCTAGCTGTCATTTTTTTAACAGGAGAAGTATATTTGAGCTACATTTTACAACGTCAGAATTTTTTTTAAAAAATAAAATAAAATTCAAGGCTAACTAAAGATTTCGGCCCAAACCTCTGGTGCAATCATGCACCTTTGCCCATATATATACAACCAAAATAGACTGGTTAAATACATTTTTTTCTACTCTACTCGATCTCAGTTTATAAATACATCACTTGACTGAATTTTTTTACAATCGAGTTAGTGAATTACAAATATTTATCAAATAATTACAAAATTTATTAAATGAGTTGACTTTTAACAGAAATCAATGACATCAGATATGACCTACCTCACATCTAATTACACATCATTTACTTCGCGTGGGTTAGTCCTAGTCATGGTCAGGATTGAAACTCAGTGGTTAAAACCCATTCGGTCGACTAAAGCCCAGGCAAAGACAGAAAGTAAAAGCGCGTGAAGGAGAGAAGGAAAGAGAGATTGAGGTGTGAACTTGTCATCTTGCTGGCGAATCTTGTTCTTTGATTCGAATATTGTTCTTGGATACGAATCTGCTAGTGCGAATCTTATGTGAGGTATGTTAGATTTCTTTTATTTATGGTTTGTGGACATGGGTTGAGAATGAGTACGATTCGATTAAATTAGGGATTTTTAATCTGTTGTAGCCATGTTGTTTGACTTTATGTTTTCTCCATGTTTCTTGACTTTATATATCAGACATGTGGTCAATGGGGTTGACTTTTGTCATTGTTGTCTTCTTCGGTCCCCCCCCATTGTTTTATACATTGTTTGTATATATAGTTGGGTACATTTTATGTATACATAGTTGGGTTATTGGAAAGTAACGATCTTCTATTAATTTATATTAAACTCTACTGTTGTGGTTAAATAAATAATAATTTTTTATTTTTTTTTGTATTTTTTATGTTTTCACAGAATGAGTGGAATTTCTCAGTTGCATGTTCACTATGGGGGCAAATTTGTTCATCAACCAAAAAATGAGTACAAGGGACGTAAGGTTGAAATTTATCCCAGTGTTGATGTTGATTTTATCTACATGACTACAATTAAGGCATTTGTTGAAGCTTTAGATTATGATAGCAATGCTAAGGTTTATTTTAAGAATAATGGCCAAACTAGTGAAAATGGTTATAGATTGGTACATGATGATGTCAGTATTATAGATATGGTAAAAGTGTGCCTCCCTTTTGGTGTGATTGATTTTTTTGTTGATCATGTACTTGTGAATGAAGAAAGAGTTTTGGATGAACCAACTATTGTGAATGAACAAGTTGCAACTACTATTACTGAACCCCCAATACAAAAGATAATAACAAGGGGATTAGTGGTGCAAATGCTAATATGCATAAGTCAATAGAACTAAGAAGACGGCAAGTATGAATAGTAAGAGCAATCAGAAAGAGAGTAGAAATATTAAAATGAGTAAGAAGAATGAGATTGTGAATAATCAGAGGAGGAAGAGTAACAGAATTAAAATGAATCACATAATTAAAATGAATCAAAAAATAAATAAAAAGAGTGATGATACACCAATTGTGATTGGGGACTCGAAAAATCGTGATGCACAAAGTAACAGTGAAATATTAAGTATTGATGAAGAATTATTAGAGGCTAGGAGGAGGTGCAGGAAGTTCAAAGCAGAGATTACTAGAGTGGAAACTGAGGTAGGTGATGAAACTAATTTTTTTGATGGGGATGCAGGTGATGATAATATTGAGGGTGATATAACGGAGGGTGATGTTGAGGGGGCAGGTCAGGTTGAGGAGGCTGATGAAACTGGCCAAGGAAGGACTACTGAGTTGTCATTTATCGAATCACATAGGACATTCTCTTCTTTTACTAGAAATAGTAGATTCTTTGTTGATCATTCATTATCTCTATTTACAACTTATTACACCCAAACATACCCTTTGATATGCCTTAAGGGTCGTAAGGGACATGTCAAAGTATAACTTATCATACACAAGATACTACGATGGTCTCAAGTCTAAGGATTACTTGTACTACTATTACTACAGGAATTCCTATTGACATGCAAAGTATTCCTTAGCGAGTCACGTTCAGTGAACTTATTCTCCAATAAGCACCAATATACTTATTTTAGTGTCTCCACACAAATGATCATGAGATCAATCATTCTTATCCAATGAGCAAGCAACGTATTTACCAATCTATCCGGATTCACTAATCCCCTATTTAGTAATCCAACAACTGGGAACTATTTTAGTTTTAAGCTATCTAAAAATTTAGATCTCATTATCATGATCGTCATCATTATTCTAAACACATTGCTCAAAATTATGGGTTTATCACATATTTATAATAGAACCATGTAGATAAATTAAATGCCTTTAATAAACAATTATTAATAAATGAATAAGATTGTTACAAAGTATATGTTTTATCATCAAACATAATTGGCGTGTATGCATACTACTTTCAAGTGGTGGTGAATTATAGAGAATAATGCCATGGGCATGGAGTGAGAGAGTTCACGGGTGTTTCTCTCTCTCTCTCTCCTAGCATTAATCAACATAGTAGATAGTAGAGATAGAAATGAGATCACAGGCAAACAAGATAGGCCAGAGAGACAGGCTTCAAAGAAAACACTTTTGGGTTATAAAAACAGTTTGTTTCTTAAAATAATTTGTTTTTGTTGTTGTTGGTGCCCGTGAGGGGGCTTCTTTCTATTTTGTGTGTGAATGTGAATAGATTCGTGGGAGATAATGGTATGCTACTACTTATATCTTATATGATTATGCACATTATACCTGTTACAAAAAAAAAACTCTCTGTTTTATCACATTATTTAGCTTCCACGCTTCATTCCTATATAATGGAGGCATGAAATTGAGAGTTCAAGATTAGTACCCCATTCCATGTAGTTGAAGATTATCAAAATTAAATTACGACAATCAATCATTTTAATTAAAATGATCATGGATTTTAATTACAAATATTTGTATAATTTAAAAACAAATCATTAAATGACTAAAAAAGATCAAACTTTGGGGGTTTCGTACAGCCATATAGCTTCATGTTTTTCCACATTCCATAGTCATATACTTTACAATAGATAGGGAATACTCATGATCTCATTGATTTGTCATAAAAAAATTACATCATCCGTTACCGCACCAGACTCATTTCCCTCTGCACAATCAAGAATACACGGGAGGAAAGTACAATAAATAGATAGCTTTATCAAGTAGGCTGATCATGTTGTCTCCAAGTCCCACATTGGTTATTTGGAAAAGTCTTAAAGGAAATTTTCCTTATAAAATGATTACCAAGTGATAAGGCTTTCTAAGTTCCAAAGTAAAAGTCCCACATTGGTTATTTGGAAAAGTTTTAAAGAAAATTTTCCTTTAAAAAAATATTTAAGTTCCAAAATAACCAGTACAGTAGTGGCATAAATCAGTATTGATCCGATATTAAACCGGCTAACCGATTTGGTATACCGATCTAAACGGTACCGGTATCAGTACCTTGTTTTAGGTGGTTTTGGTAATTGGTCCGATTCAAAATGGTTCTGTACAGTAATTTACCGATAACACTCCTAGTTAGAGGACAGATGAGGCTCGAGGGGACAACGACATCGGGGGTAGGTGTGACACCCCCAAATCTGGGTACTTCAATTCCACCAAATCTGGTGTTCACTATTCAAAACATCTCACGACCAACTACCCATAATTGAAGAAATAACTGCAATCTCATAACTGAAATAGAAATCCTCCCATTAAAGGGTTACAATACTTAAACGAATAAATCCCAGGTATCTAACCTTAAATAAAACATTAATGCGGAAACATAAACATAACCTATTAAGTCCTAAGAACAACTTTTAATAATAACTAATAGTAAACAAGTCTTCATCACTTGTATGCTTTGTCCTTGCCCTTACTAGTAGATGGGTCATCAACACTCCTAACCTTAGCTGCAATGTTATTATGCAAGAATGAGCAACGATTGCCCAACAAGTATAATAATAACGATAACAATAATAACATGCGGAATTTGAAGAATTCTTGAACAACGAAAAGCTTCTCTTTTGAATCAAAATTTAAGTAAGAAACAAAAGAACATCTGAGGGTCACAAGACCAAGAACTTTGTCCAGGTTATCAAGTTTTCCACTTTAAACCCCTAACAGTCATAAGACTATATGGACATGCGGAATTTGAAGAATTCTTGAACAACAGAAAGCTTCTCTTTTGAATCAAAATTTAAGTAAGAAACAAAAGAACATCTGAGGGTCACAAGACCAAGAACTTTGTCCAGGTTATCAAGTTTTCCACTTTAAACCCCTAACAGTCATAAGACTATATGGAACTTTTTGCTCGTACTTAGGGGGATCAGCCTCTCGTACAATGTATGTGCACAACATCCTAACGCTTAAGCGTAAATATAATCCCCTTATAGAAGGGTTGTTCATCTCAGTTTGACATCAGAGTCTCCACCAAAGAAAATTCGGTTTGGATTAACTTAACTTACAGTTCTGGAATTTAGAACGCTCATCAACTATGGACTAGTCGAATCAATAAGGTTTCGCTAGTCAATCAAGATTTAACAATAAGATTGATATTTAAATTGAACAATGATTCTCAAGGTATACAATTGAATAAGCATTGTATAATTGAAGTATTCTTTTAAAAGAATTAGAAAGAATAAGAAACTTGATTGCGTAATTGAAAACAAGTTAGGGGTAAGACACTTACTCAATGTAAGAGTAGGGTTAAAGAACTTGCGTTAATTAAACAAGATAGAGTAAGGAAATTTCTCAATGTAAGAAGAGGGATAGAAAACTTGCGTAACAGTAATAAATGAATAATAGAATACTTGCAATAAATAAGAAGTTCGGGATAAGAAACTTGCGTAATTGAAATCAAGGTAGAGTAAGAAACTTGCCTTATGCGTCTGCTACAATAAATACTATCTACTTGCTCTTTGAGTAACTTATACGTTTAGGTCACATAGAACAATTAATAATTAAAATTAAACTAATTACTTTCTTAATTAAACACTTAAGCATTCCTGAAAACTTTAAGTTAAATTATATTATTGAACTATCATTTAACCTTTAAATACTTATTTCTTTGTATTAAGTGTGCAAAATTAATTTATTATAATTTTTGGAAAAATCACATTTTTCTGGGTTTTGACCCGACCCGACCCGGCTGACCGACCTGACCCGGTCCGGATCCGGACCAGCGTCGCTGCGCTTCATGCGCTGCTGCTCAACAAAACATGCGCAGCTGCGCATCAAGCGCTGCTGCTCTTCAACAGCTTGCGTGTGAAGGCTGCTCTGTGGGCTTGCTATAATGATCAGAATTGGGCTTGAATTGTGCTCTCTTGGTCCAATAATGATTGGGTCAAACTTGTTAATTGAGACACAACTCTTTTATTAAATTTCCTTGAATAACTTTTAGCCCAATTGCTTGAAATCATTTGATAAATCCCTGGAATTTGACTTGAGTTATTGACGTTTGATGCGAGCCCGATCAGGATTGCATCAATCAGGTAGACTCTTTACAATAGTTGGTGTACCAACTTTTTTACATACATACAACCTAGATGACACATCATTCGTATGAGCATGTTTATGACTAGTTGCAATTCTAATCTCAAATCCATTGTTTTGAGCATATGATCTATAAAATTTACAACTTCTTCCAATTTAGAGAACAATTGACCAACGTATGGAAAATTTTCATATTTACTATTTTCAACTTCACTTACAAACTCAAATGAATTTTCACAATCTAAAGTAGCAACAGAATCTAAAGAACTAGATAAAAATATTTTATGCTCAAGCATTTTTCTTGCCATTTTGAAAAACTTACTTATGAATAAGAAGGAAGAATCGCCGGATCAGAACTTCAAGTTGAATTTAGGAGTGGAAGTGGGAAACGAGATCAGACAAAGGAAAGGAGATCTGGAAAAAGGAAAAGAATATATCTGAGAGAAGAAACAAAGCTGCAAAAGGTCTGGGAAAGGAAAAGATATGAAGATAACTTAACAAAAGACCAAGTTGCAAGAGAATTAAAATAAAAAAGGAAGACTAAGTTATATTCTGTAGCGGTACGTAATGGAGAGCATTCTAGTAAAAGCAAATGCATAAAGGAGGGGCAATGAAGTAAATATGTTACACTGCCGTCTCAACTTGTAGCGGCAGACGGTGTGGCATAGGGGTGTAAATGGATATATACGGATACGGATACAGTAGTATCTGTATCCATTTATTTACGGATACCTTTAAACCAAATACGGATAATATCCGCTTTTTTCCGAATACAATTAATATTCGCTTTTTTTCGAATACGGATGCAGACGAATACGAATTTTTCGGTTACCATTTACAGTCTGAACTATATCTAGAAAAAAAATTAATGAGTTTTAAAATATAGTTTATTAATGAATGAATGTTAATTTATTTATTTTTCATAAATATTTAAATACAATAATCAATGTTCTAAATTACAATTCAAATAAGTTTTCATCATTTTTGAAATCCTAAATTTCTAAATGAATGCTCTAGTTATTAATGTTTAAGTAAATGTCAATTTTATGTGTGTGGATTAATAATGTAGTGTGTATGAATATTTATAATTTATAATTAACGATTCAAAAGTTTACATTGATTATTATATATTTTTAAAATAATTTTCGTATAATAATGAAAACTAATTATTATATAAGGAATGTCACTTTAAAAAAATTATTTTGCTTATTATATATATATATATATATATATATATATATATATATATATATATATATATATAGTTATTTGGATACGAATTTCGGATACGAATCTGAATTCGGATATCCGCTGTCTGTCGGGTATATTTACGGTCGGATGTTAAACGAATACGAATACGCCTATATCCGTATTCGTATCCGTTTATTTACGGATACCTTTAAACCGAATACAAATATATCCATTTTTTTCGAATACGAATAATATCCGTTTTTCCCGAATACGAATAATATCCATTTTTTCCGAATACGGATGCGGACGAATACGAATTTTCCGTTTACCATTTACAGCCCTACAGTGGCACGTGACGAATGGGGTATATTAGTCATTTACCTTGCCACCAAAGTTGATTGTGTTATCGCTAAAGCCTGTAGCGGGCCTAGCGACATGGGTATTTTTTTCAATCAATCCTTGACAACCAATATCAAGATTAACGGTTGAGATTATAATTGTTGGAATAGTACACGTGACAACCGGTTGCTACGGATGCGAACCTAGATATATATATATATATATATATATATATATATATATATATATATATATATACACACACACACACACGTATGCATAATTATATATATATATTTTTTCTTAATATAAAAAGTTAATTAGTTACTCTTACATTGACTTTGAAAAAACATAATATTTTACGCAATTTTTTATTATATTTGTTCATTTAGTTGTAATTTTTAACAAGTGATGCTAGGGGTGCACAACGGTCGATTTGGTATATAAAAAAACCAAACCATTTAAGTCGGTTATAAAAAATTAAAAACTAAAATGGCCCAAACATTTACTCCGTAATCGGTTTTCGATTATCGGTTTGATCGGTTAAAATTATAATTATAAGAGAAGAGTTTAATATGTACCTTTGCAATGTTATTGTTGTTGTCCAATGTCCACTTGTATGGACTGTTGAGTCACCAAAATAACGGCTATGTGATGGTGCAAGGAGTGCCTTGTGAAAAGTTCATCCTGCTGATAGAGAAGGCTGAGTTACCAGAGCTTATGCATGTAAATGATGTGGTAGAGTAGGATTTTGTCTAAATTGCTATTTGTTGTTTGATGATTCCATTGTTAAATGACTTTCTACAATTTGTCTTGATAGAATATAAATTTATTTAAGTTAATTTCCATAATTATCTTTTAGATTGATTAGCCTTATCTTTTGATAGTTGGCTCTCCTGATTTGTACTGACTGATATGTTGTAATTTAGGTGTTTGAAATTATCTTAGCCTAGAATTCCGTTGGTCAGGGTTGTATATTAGGAACACTTTTTCAAGGCAATAATCACATAATTCCTTTAACTTTAATGGTATCAGAGCTATAAAGCAACTTCTCCTCCTTCTTCTTCCTCTTCTTCTTCTTCTTCTAGTAACCGTCCTCTCTCATCAATGGCTGAAAAGATTCATCCCGCCATCACCATAACAAACATCAAAACAGCCATTCCTCTCACGCTGGATTACGAGTCTGCTAAATACACTAATTGTAAGACTTTATTCACAATCCATTCTAAAGCCACGCTCACCTACAAGCACATCGTGCCACCACCAGTCGATGATAAGGCGACAACCCCGGCCTCTCCTCCAAAAATCGAGGCTACACTTCTGGCCGAGCAGGCTCATTGGGATCGCATTGACAACATTGTTCGCCAATGGATTTATGGAACCATCTCCGAGGATCTCCTAAACACCATAATTGATCCCGACGACACGGCTGCCGATGCTTGGAACCGTTTGGCAGAATTGTTCCAAGATAATAAGATTTCTCGAGACAGAATTCACAACCACTAGTTTACGTGCCTTTCCTGATGCACAGGCATTCACTCGCCTCCTCAAGGTGCTGGCCGATCAATTGGCCAATGTCGGAGCCAAGGTCTCTGACCAACGAATGGTGTTGCGTCTCCTCACTGGCTTGACTGAGGCATATGACGGTTTTGTGACGGTGGTTCAAAACATGAAACCTCTGCCGACGTTCGCTCAAGCACGGTCGATGCTGCTTCTGGATGAAACCACCAAGGCTGAACGCGCCAAACTTGAATCAGGTTCAACCTCTATTTTTTTCATGAATTCCAATACTGATACTTTGCACAATAATGGACAGCAACAGCAGACGAGTCAATACAGAAATTCAAACGCTAAGGGTAGGAAGACCAATGGCAGAACTCACGGTGGACACAACAAACGCAACTAGTAGACCCGCGGTGGCCGTGGTGGCGACAATCACACCCAGCAGCGGCAGGCCTGGAATTTCCAACCTTGGGGTGGATGGGTCCCTCAGCCATGGGCCACCCCACCGTGTCCTTATCCCACCGCCCCTTGGAATGTCCGTCCACCGATGGCGGCAAGGCAGCAGGGTGTCTTGGGTGCTCGTCCTCCTCAATCTTTCTACACCACAACTACAACTCCAAGTGTTTATGCTCCAACTAACATTGATCAAGCAATGTACACTCTCTCTTTGAACCAGTCGGATGACAATTGGTATATGGACACTGGAGCGACGTCTCACATGACCGCTAATCCAGGTTGTGACGCCCCCAAAATAGGTATACATTACCTATTCTGAGTATTTAAATACATGGTACAGAATACAAATACAACTTGATTATACAACTGTCTTGTAAAGTACAACAAAACATAATCTGTGAGTTTTAATACAAATATTGTCGTCTCGACAATATACAAACTCAAATTCAATATTATTATATTTATTTTCCCTCTATTTCACTGAATAGTGAGGACTACTAATGATATCATCTGGTCCTTCACTCCGTTCCTGAAGAGAACAATGAAAGTAAAAGGGTGAGCTCAACTAGCCCAGTAGGAAATATTATGACTAAGATAATACAGAATAAATTATCATTAGCCTTAAACAGTGTTAAACTGATACAATATAACAAATATCAAGTTTAACTGCAGCGGAACAAGCAATCCATTAAAAGAGTCAAGTAGAGAATAAAATCTACTATCTTTTATGATTTAAATGGTTTTTTCATCACTTTTATTGCTGGGACTCAGCTTAATAAGTAATCCACATCATCGAATCACCTCTGCACTATGGCCAAGGATATTCTTTAGTATCACGACCACAATTATCCATGTACTACGGGCCAAGAATATTTGTGTATTCATTAATGGTCATGATTATGCCAACAACTGTTCATCAAAGCACTACGAGCCAATGAGGACTTTTACCACATCATTTGTAACATTACGGTCATGATTATATCGAATAATCCCTGGTCATAATCATACCAAGTCCATCTATACACTACAGGCCACAGATGACTTTTAACATAATATAAACATGAGGATGATGACAATGATATAAGAATTTAATAAAACAAGTTCAAGAATTAATTTATCCAGGAACTAATAACGTCCAAATTGTCAACATGATACTGCTTTGTGGAGTAAAATTCAAGAATGCTCAGAAGAATATTTACATAAAAAGATACTAGATGAAGCGCAAATATCAAGGATATTCCACTAATTTCATGGATTATAAAAGTCAAAACTTTAACCAACTGAGTATAATAAGGAATGGAATAACAAAAGAAATCACCAGGCATGCGATAGACCGCACAGGCAGGTTATTCCAATAGAATAATAAATAACGGAATCAAGTCCGGTGTAAAACGCACAGACAGGATATTCCAACAGAATAATAAAGATGGAACCAGGTCCGGCGTAGAATGCACAGACAGGATGTTCCAACAGAATGATAAAGAATGGAACAACAGAAGAATTTCACCAAGTATAGGGTAGCCTGCGTATACAGGTTATTCCAACAGAATAATAAAGAATGGAATAACAGATGTACTCTTCATGGATAAGAAAGAAATAATACTCCCTACCTTAGAAAAACTGGATACTGGAATAGTGAGGTAGCAGACTTCTCTTCTTCTTTCTATAATTTCTCTCTATAATAATCACTATAAAGCTTTTGTGAATTGGTGAGAAATGAAGGAAGAATGAGATTCTATTTATAGAAAAATATAGTTTCGATAATCGCACGTTTTGGGGCTCAAAAAATTACAGTACAATACCTCTAACTTTTCTTTTATTTTTAATTTAGTGCTGCAAGTATTATCAAACTTGCACCACCTCCCCTAATAGTAAATAATGTGAATCAATAGTTCAATCATGTGAATAAATAGTATAATCATGTGAAAAAATTAATTACAGTATAGTAACTTCAACTATACCTCTATTTTTAACTTAGTCATGCAAGTATTATCAATCTTGCACCAACTCCCCTAATAGTACAAGAATGTGAAACAATAGTATACATATGTGAACAAATAGTTATAATCATGTGAAATAATAGCAATCAATTGCTCATTTATCCGGTTAAATACCCGATTGGTCAATATAACCTCCAGACATCAATTATTATCGAAATAATTGCCGATTTTCACTAACACAAATAATTCCAACACAATGAAGCCATTTTATCAAGAATATAAATTTTGAAATTTTGAAGTTTGACTTTTCCCTAAAAAGTCAACTGTTGACTTTTTGACCAAATAGTGAATTCTGAAAAATTTTGTGTTTATATACTATTTTTACTAATTTCATCGTTCCGAACTCAAATATCACGTCTGCGTCTCCAAATTCAACTCCGAACACAACTTCAATTTTAATAACATTCATCATTAATATTATAACTCACAATATTTATCAACCAGGTCGTTCCCAGGAAAGAGGGGGCTTTTCAATAAGGATTTCTTCCTATTTACGCGCAATTAGGTGACCAAACCTCTCATTGACAGAACTTCTAGACATTATAAATATTATAATTTAATAATATGAATAACTTTGTCGTCTCAATTATTGATTTAATAAAATAACATATTATGCAGATGATACTGTGACAATAATCGAATCAATAATATGAGAGATATGATGCAGCAATTACTGTAGAAATAATTGAGTATAATTGAGTGACTTCTCACGTAAGCATCAATAATCAATACAGTGTGCTACTATGCAACCACGCGTATTACTGTACTTTTAACACCGGGTGTTTCAACAGTTAGCGGTAAAACTTCCGCCGTTATTTTCATAAAGTATTTTTGTCGTTTTCTTAATCCGACAATAATTCCGTTGTGGGGGTCCACCAATGATTGTGCCGTTGTACGAATATTCCCAGTTAAAATGAATATTTCCCGACCAATCGAATATTATATAACAACTTTTGTACTTTGCAAAATTTATAAATATTACCCACAACTATAACATTATATCAAATCCACACCATAATATTCAAAAATATATTTCGAGAAAATTTAATCTTTATTCAAAAAGTTGGGGTCTTACAACCTTCCCTTCTTATGAAATTTCGTCCTCGAAAGTAGGGTGCGTTCCTGGTATGTCGAAGAGGTAAGGATACCTTGATTTCATCTCAGATTCTAACTCCCAGGTCATTTCTTCCACATCGGGGTTTCTCCACAAAACTTTGACTTGAGGTATAACCTTGGAGCGTAGAATATGTTCCTTCTTATCCAAGATTTTAACAGGAACCTCTTCATACGTTAAATCTTCTTCTATCTCGTCTGGTTCTAGTTCAATAATATGGTTCGGGTCTTTCACATATTTACGTAACATAGATATGTGAAAAACGTTATGAACACGAGACATACTTAGCGGTAAAGCGAGTCTATACGCCACAGTTCCTACTCGATCGAGGATTAAAAATAGGCCAATGAATCGAGGGTTGAGCTTTCCTCTCTTTCCAAATCTCGTAACTCCCTTCCATGGAGCAACACGTAATAACACATGATCTTCAATATCGAATTCCACGTCCTTTCGATGAAGATCAGCATAACTCTTTTGTCGATCTTGTTAGATTTTTATACATTGTCGGATCGTTTGAATCTTTTTTGTAGTCATACGTATCAACTCCGGTCCCAACAATATTTCTTCACCCACCTCATCCCAGCATACTGGAAAATGACACTTTCTTCCATACAACGCCTCAAATGGAGCCATGCCAATACTTGCTTGATAACTGTTGTTGTAGGAAAACTCTACCAATGGTAGGAACTTATCCCAACTTCCCTTGAAGTTAAGGACACAGAGTCTTAATAGATCTTTAAGAGTTTGAATGGTCCTCTCCGACTGCTCGTCCGTCTGAGGATGATATGTCGAGCTAAATCGTAAATCCGTGCCCATAGCTTTTTGCAAACTAACCCAAAATCTTGAAGTGAATCTTGGGTCTCGATCAGAAACTATGGATACTGGCATACCATGCAATCTTACAATCTCGTTTATGTACATACTAGCAAGACGTTCAAGTGTATAAGTTTCTCATATTGGTAAGAAATGAGCAGACTTGGTCAATCTATCAACAATGACCCAAATTGCATCTACGCCTTGAGAAACCTTGGGAAGACCAGTAACAAATTCCATAGTAATGTGCTCTCACTTCCATTATGGAATTTCAAGTGGTTGTAATGGACCTTTTGGTACTTGATGCTCCGTCTTGACTCGTTGACAAGTTAAACACTTTGAGATAAACTCTGCTATCTCTCTCTTCATATTGCTCCACCAAAATGTATGTCTAAGATCACAATACATTTTGGTACTCCCAGGATGGATTGCAAACGGTGTGTTGTGCGTCTCCATCATGATTTTATACTTTAAATCAGGGTTGTTAGGAACACAAAGTCTGGAGTTGACACGAAGTATTCCTTCTTTATCGATTCTTGCTTCCGGCATAGCACCTTCTTGCACTTTCTTCCTCATACGCATCAGCTCCAGATCTGTAGCTTGAGTAGCTTTAACTTTATCAATTAAAGTCAGTTCTACTCGTTTATTCACCATCATCACATGGGTCCCTGGAGTCTTTAACTCTATCTCCATCCTTTGCAAGTCATATAAAATGGGCTTTTGCGTTGACAATATTGCACTCGTACCCGCATATGATCTTCTACTCAGTGCGTCAGCTACCACGTTCGCTTTTCCAAGATGGTATTGGATGGTATGATCATAATCTTTCAATAGTTCAAGCCAACGTCGTTGTCGTATGTTGAGTTTCTTTTGGGTGAAAAAATATTTGAGGCTTTTATGATCTGTGTAGATCTCCACCTTCTCTCCATACAGGTAATGCCTCTAAATCTTAAGCGCAAAAATGACAACCGCTAATTCTAGATCATGAGTAGGGTAATTCCTCTCATATTCTTTGAGTTGTCGTGAGGCACAGGCTATGACTTTCCCATGCTGCATGAGAACACATCCTAACCCTTTGCCTGAAGCATCACTGTAGATGACAAATCCCTCTGAGCCAGATGGTATTGTCAGAACAGGTGCTGAAATGAGTCTCCTATTGAGTTCTTGAAAACTCTTCTCACATTCCTCGCTCCAACCGAACTTTGTATCTTTTCAAGTTAGCTGAGTTAATGGAGTAGCGATTCGAGAAAACCCTTCTATGAATCTCCGATAATAACCCGCTAAGCCGAGAAAGCTACGTACTTCGGTCACTGATTTAGGTTGCTCCCAGCTTTGAATTGATTCAATCTTTGCTGGGTCAACAGTTATTCCATGACTTGATACTACGTGCCCAAGGACTACTTCCTCAAGCCTGAACTCGTATTTATTCAACTTGGCATAAAGCTTGTTTTCACAAAGCTTTTGGAGTATCAGCCTCAAGTGTTGCTCATGATCTTCACGGCTTTTGGAATATATGAGGATGTCATCAATAAAGACGACAACAAAGTGATCCAAATATTCCTTGAATACTCGGTTCATCATATCCATGAAGGCAGCAGGAGCATTAGTCAATCCAAAAGACATGACTAAGAATTCATAATGCCCGTACCGAGTTCTGAAGGCAGTCTTTGGAATATCCTCAGTTTTAACCTTCAGCTGATAATATCCAGAACGAAGATCGATCTTTGAAAAGAATTATGCTCCTTGCTATTGGTCAAACAGGTCATCAATACGTGGCAATTGGTACCTGTTTTTTATGGTGACATGATTCAACTCCCGATAATCAATACAAAGTCGCATACTTCCATCTTTCTTCTTCACGAATAGAACAGGAGCACCCCAAGGAGAATTACTAGGACGAATAAAACCAATGTCTAACAATTCCTGCAGTTGGATCTTTAACTCCTGAAGTTCAATAGGAGCCATTCGATATGGGGCTTTGGAAATGAGTTTTGTACCGGGTTCAAGGTCGATACAAAATTCAATTTCATGCTCTAGGGGTAGGCCAGGAAGTTCTTCAGGGAATACGTCAGGAAATTTATTATCAATAGAAATATCATTCAAAACTGACGTATTTTTGTTTAAATCCGTGACATGAGCTAAGAAAGCTTGACATCCGTTTTTTAATAAAAGAATAGCTTTATGGCTTGAGACGACCGTGATTGATTTTAATAGTTTGGTCGCTTGAATTCGCATAATAGGTTGATTAGGAATATGAAAGCTAACAACCTTACGAAAACAATCAATTTTTGCATGATGAATAGTTAACCAATCAATCCCTAGAATCACGTCAAATGCAAGTATTTTTAAAGAAATAAGATCGACAGGTAACGTGCGGTTACTGATTTGAATCAAAAAAGACTTATAAACAGTGAATGTAATGAAGGTTTCTCCCAACGGAGTTTCAACAGATAAGTCAAAGTCTAATTTCTCCGGAGTCAAATTTAAACGTTGAGCGCAAGTAGGAAAAATAAAAGAATGGGTCGAACCGGTATCAAATAAGGTATAGACTTCACTAGAGTTTTATGATAAGCTTACCCGTGATGACCTCGTTCGGGTTCTTGCTTTCTGGGAGGTTACGACAAATGCTCTCCCTTGGACTACCGGCTTTGACTTTTCTGGGATGTCCTTTGGTGCCTCCATCCCAACTGGACTTGTCTTTGGTGCACGACAAAATCGGGCTAGGTGACCTTCTCTTTCACAATTATAACACGCTTTGGATGGCATGGCGCAGTTTGGATTGATGTGTCCCTCCCCACCACATTTGAAACATATGATAGGTGGTCGTTCTCCTTCCTTAACAACAGGTGTTTGTGCTGACGTCTTTCCATCATTGTTGAATCTCCTCTTCTTGAAATGTCCACTCTTATTGTCATGGCCATGATTACCACCGAAGTGATTACCATTTCTGGCATGTTGATTCCCTACACGTTTGTTGTCACCGCTTCGATGACTGTTACCACTGGTATTTTCATGGTGCCGGCTACTTTCTCTTGCTTGCGTTGATTCGTTACCGCGCTCCAATAACTGAGCCCTATTTACAACATCTGAATACAAATACAGTTTATAAGAAATAAGATATTGTCGTATCTCCGGTTTCAAACCTCTTAAAAATATTCGGGTCATTCGCTCCTCATTATCGACCAAATGGGATGCAAATCGGGATAACTCTGCAAATTTAGCCTCGTATTGCGACATGGTCATATTGTTTTATTCCAACTTGATAAACTCCACCTCCTTCACGTGACGAATACTTTCGGGAAAGTACTTGTCGTTGAATAGCTCTTGGAACTTCTCCCAAGACATCTTGAGTACGTCAGGCTGGGTACGTTTTACAGATTCCCACCAGTAATCTGTCTCTTCACACAACATAAAGGTGGCGAAGGGAACCTTTTGTTCCTCGGAGCATCCCAAGACATCAAATATCTTGGTTATCTGCTTTATCCATGCTTCCACCTTAAGTGGTTTTGGCTCTCCAAAAAACTCCGGTGGTCCCAGCTCCTTGAACTGTTTGGCGGTGACCTTCCGAGAGTTTCCGTTGTTTCCACCTGCATTTTGGACAGGAGCCGCTCTCGCCTGATGTTGCATGAATTGCATGAAGCCTCGGAACATTCCATCGTTCATCATTTGGTCAGTGTTGTTGTTTGCATGAGGATTGTTGCCTTCCTGATGCACATTGTCCTGGTTATTGATCTGTGGAGACTCAACGGTCTCCTGTGCTCCATTGATGTTCTCAACATTCTCGGATGCCATTTTCAAATACTACCACAAAACAAGGGTTAATTGACATGAAACATATTATCCCTACATTCTGACTGACCAATTAAATGCCAAATAAACTTAGGTAGGTCATACTAGCGAAAGAATTTTCCGTCTCTCCCCTCTTAGTTCTAGTCTCATATTTTAGCCAGGGACCATATCCCTAAGCTTTGATACCAACTGTGACTCCCCCAAAACAGGTATACATCACCTATTCTGAGTCGTCAAATACGTGGTACAGAATATAAATACAACTTGATTATATAACTGTCTTGTAAAGTACAACAAAACATAAGCTGTGAGTTTTAATACAAATATTATCGTCTCGACAATATACAAACTCAAATTCAATATTATTACATTTATTTTCCCACTATTTCACTGAATAGTGAGGACTACTAATGCTATCATCTGGTCCTTCACTCCGTTCCCTGATTAGTCCCTGCTACGTTCTCATTTCCTGAAGAGAACAATGAAAGTAAAAGGGTGAGCTCAACTAGCCCAGTAGAAAATATTGCAGAATAAATTATCATTAGCCTTAAACAGTGTTAAACTGATACTATATAACAAATATCAAGTTTAATTGCAGCAGAACAAGCAATCCATTAAAAGAGTCAAGTAGAGAATAAAATCTACTATCTTTTATGATTTAAAAGGTTTTTTCGTCACTTTTATCGCTGAGACTCAGCTTAATAAATAATCCATATCATCGAATCACCCATGCACTACGGCCAATGATATTCTTTAGTATCACGACCATAATTATCCATGCACTACGGGCCAAGAATATTTGTGTATTCATTAATGGTCATGATTATGCCAACAACTGTCCATCAAAGCACTACGGGCCAATGAAGACTTTTACCACATCATTTGTAATATTACGGTCATGATTATACCGAATAATCTCTGGTCAAAATTATACCAAGTCTATCTATGCACTACAGGCCACAGATGACTTTCAACATAATATAAACATGAGGATGATAACAATGATATAAGAATTCAATAAAACAAGTTCAAGAATTAATTTATTCAGGAACTAATAACGTCCAAATTGTCAACATGATACTGCTTTGTGGAGTAAAATTAAAGAATGCTCAGAAGAATATTTACATGAAAAGATACTGGATGAAGCACAAATATTAAGGATATTCCACTAATTTCATAGATTATAGAAGTCAAAACTTTAACCAACTGAGTATAATAAGGAATGGAATAACAAAAGAAATCATCAGGCATGCGATAGACCGCACAGGAAGGTTATTCCAACAGAATAATAAATAACGGAATCAGGTCCGGCATAAAATGCACAGACATGATATTCCAACAGAATAATAAAGATGGAACCAGATCCGGCGTAGAACGCACAGACAGGATGTTCCAACAGAATGATAAAGAATGGAACAACAGAAGAATTTCACCAAGTATAGGGTAGCCCGCGTATACAGGTTATTCCAACAGAATAATAAAGAATGGAATAACAGAAGTTCTCTTCATGGATAAGAAAGAAATAATACTCCATACCTTAGAAAAATTGGATACTGGAATAGTGAGGTAGCAGACTTCTCTTCTTCTTTCTATAATTTCTCTCTATAATAATCGCTCTAAAGCTTTTGTGAATTGGTGAGAAATGAAGGAAGAATGAGCTTCTATTTATAGAAAAATATAGTTTCGATAATTACACGTTTTGGGGCTCAAAAAATTACAGTATAATACCTCCAACTTTTCCTTTATTTTTAATTTAGTCCTGCAAGTATTATCAAACTTGCACCACCTCCCCTAATAGTAAATAATGTGAATCAATAGTTTACACATGTGAATAAATAGTTATAATCATGTGAAATAATAGCAATCAATTGCTTATTTATCCGATTAAATACCCGATTGGTCAATATAACCTCCAGAATCAATTATTATCGAAATAATTGCCGATTTTCACTAACACAAATAATTCCAACACAATGAAACCATTTTATCAAGAATATAAATTTTGAAATTTCAAAGTTTTACTTTTCCCGAAAAAGTCAACTGTTGACTTTTTGACCAAATAGTGAATTCTAGAAAATTTTGTGTTTATAGACTATTTTTACTAATTTCATCGTTCCGAACTCAAGTATCACGTTCGCGTCTCCAAATTCAACTCCGAACATAACTTCAATTTTAATAACACTCATCATTAATATTATAACTCACAATATTTATCAACCATGTCGTTCCTAGGAAAGAGGGGGCTTTCTAATAAGGATTTCTCCCTATTGGCACGCAATTAGGTGACCAAACTCTCCTTGACAGAACTTCTAGACATTGTAAATATTGCAATTTAATAATATGAATAACTTTGTCGTCTCAATTATTAATTTAATAAAATAACATATTATGCAGATGATACTGTGACAATAATCGAATCAATAATATGAGAGATATGATGCAGCAATTACTGTAGCAATAATTGAGTATAACTAAGTGACTTCTCACGTAAGCATCAATAATCAATACTATGTGCTACTATACAACCACGCGTATTACTGTACTTTTAACACCGGGTGTTTCAACAGTTAACGGTAAAACTTCTGCCGTTATTTTCATAAAATATTTTTGTCGTTTTCTTAGTCCAACAATAATTCCGTTGTGGGGGTCCACCAATGATTGTGCTGTTGTACGAATATTCCCTGTTAAAACGAATATTCTCCGACCAATCGAATATTATATAACAACTTGCGTACTTTGCAAAATTTGTAAATATTGCCCACAACTATAACATTATATAAAATCCACACCATAATATTCAAAAATATATTTCGAAAAAATTTAATCTTTATTCAAAAAGTTGGGGTCTTACACAGGTACTCTCACGCCTTATTTTAATATGAGCAAAACTAATGGAATAATTGTTGGAAATGGTAGTATGATTCCAATTCGTGGTTATGGTATTACCTCTCTTACCAAAACAAATCCACCATTACACCTCCACAATGTTTTACATGCTCCTAACCTGATTAAAAACCTTATTTCTGTACGTAAATTTACTAACGATAATATGGTTTTCGTTGAATTTGACCATTCTGGATTTTCTGTGAAGGACCTACACACGGGGAGCAAACTACTGAGATGTGAGAGCACAGGAGATCTCTACCCTTTCACCACCAAAAATTGGGCTATTTCATCTTCAGCACCTTCTGCTTTTACAATCATTTCTCCTAGTATTTGGAACTCCCGTCTAGGTCATCCGGGAGATACAATTTTTAGTACTCTTCGCAAAAACAATTTTATTAGTTGTAATAAAGCCCGTAATTTGTTTTATTCATCTTGTTCCCTCGGAAAATTTGTTAAATTGTCTTTTTATAATTCTTTATCTTTCACTACTATGCCTTTTGATATTGTTCATAGCGATTTGTGGACGTCACCTAGTCTTATCTCATCCGGCCATCGTTATTATACATTATTTCTTAATGATTACACTAATTTTTTGTGGACTTTTCGTTTGTCTCACAAATCACAGGTTCACCACATTTTTCTTTCTTTTCAAGCATTCATAAAAACTCAATTTGAAAGAGAAATAAAATCATTTCAGTGTGATAATGGTTGTGAGTACGACAATGGTCCCTTTCATAAGTTTTGTGCACAACATGGCATGTCATTCCGTTTTTCGTGTCCTCACACTTCTTCTCAAAACAGAAAAGCAGAACGAAAAATCAAATCCATAAATAATATTGTTCGTACTCTGCTTGCACATTCATCTATGCCTCCCTCCTTTTGGCCTCACGCTCTACAAATGGCTACCTACCTTCTCAACATCCTTACCATAAAGTTTTTGGCCTACAAATCCCCTACCCAAATTCTTTATCCAAAGAATCCTTCATATTCTCATCTACGGGTTTTCGGGTGTTTATGCTTCCCCCTCTTTCCATCCACCCAAATTAACAAACTCCAAGCCCGTTCATCTCCATGTGTCTTTTTAGGATATCCTTCCAATCATAGGGGGTACAAGTGTTATGATTTGTCGGCTCAAAAAATTATCATTTCACGTCATGTGCATTTTGATGAAACTCAATTTCCATTTTCAAACATCCATACTACACATACTCATACATATGATTTTTTAGAGGATGGTTTGTGTGACGCCCCCAAAATAGGTCCATTCCACCCAACCTATTCTGAGTCGCCAAATATATGGTACAGAAACAACTACAACTTTATTATTACAATTGTCGTGCAAAATACGACAACACATATACTGTGAGTTTAAATACAAATATTGTCATCTAGACAGTATTCATACTCAATTAAGTCCTCATTATACTTATTGATACACTATCTTACAAAATAATGAGGACTACTAAAATAACTATCTTGAACCTTCATTCCATACCCCGACTAGTACCCGCTACATTCTCGCCTCCTGAGAAGAAAAATGGAACAGCAAGGAAAAGGGTGAGCTCAACTAGCCCAGTAAAGAACATTATGACTAAGATAATACAGAACAAATTATCGTTAGTCTTCAACAGGGAAAAATCTAATAAAATACAGTAGACAAGAAGTTTTAAATCAATATTCGCAGCGGGAAATAATAATTTATAGAAGAGTTACGTAGAGAATGAAATCTACGATTATCTATGAATTTAAAAGTCCATCATCAACATTTTATCCCTGTAACATCAATCAATATTCATCTTTGCACTACAAGCCAAAGATATTCATCAGTTGGTCATGTTCATCTCAACACCTGTTCATCTTTGCACTACGGGCCAAAGATATTCATCAAGAAATCATTCATCTTTGCACTACAGGCCAAAGATATTCAGTTATATCATCATTTAGGACTGAGGATGATGAAAAATATTTTAAAGTAAATGAATCCAGTGAAATAAAATAACAAATATTCAGGATTCGTATTTCGATTTATCCATGTCCAAAAATACCTTATAAATAATCATAGTGAAGTAAAATTCAAGAATGATCAAAACATGGATACAATCAAAGCTAGTATCCAGAATAGATATTTTGGACAAAAAGAAGAAAATTTTATTTTTCGGTGAATAGTGTCGTATTCGTGAATAGTACCGTATACGTGAATAGTACCGTATACGTGAATAGTAACTCCGACACCAAAAGATAGAAATTTTACAAAAAACATCACCATGCTTCATGAATAGTACTCGTGAATAGTAACTCATGAATAGTAACTCGTGAATAGTAACTCATGAATAGTAACCCCGACCAATATTTCGGCATAATGATATTGAAGAAATAATATCATTGTCGAATAAAATAACATCCCTTACCTCGTAAAGACAGTACTTCTAATTGAACACCGGATATAGGCTATGACTTGAACTTGCACAGTATAGCAACACTCAAAGTATTAAAATACTCAAAAGAATACGCTCAATATATCGAGAGAGAAGATTTCAGTTTCTGGTGTGATTTTCAATTCTAACCTAAGCACCCTATTTATAGGAAAATGCTTAGAACACCAAAGTAAAAAATTTAATAAAATATTAATATAATTAAATTTTTGTCAAGCCCACCTTTGAAGACCTGAATTCAGATCATTTATAACACATGTGAGCCCACTAATTGCACAAAAAACGTTTTTCTCAAAATAATTAACTAAAACTCCCAAAAATTAATTATTTCGGAACTTCGAAACTTTAATAATTCATAAAAAATAGCCCTTTTGTCAGAAAATTTGAATCTCGCAATTTTTTATAGAAAATTCAATTCTCTACAACTTTGCAGAAGAAAGTTTTTCCAAATTTCAAACAGAAATTGACCGAAATCCATAAACGGACGATTTTACAAGCTATAATCAAATTTCAGTCAAGAAATGGGCCCACAGACATGTTTAACATGTTTTAAACAACTTTTGCAACAAAAATATTCTTTCTCCTCATATACCCATATATCCCACATTCATTGTAAAAATATCATCATTATTATATTATAATAATATAATAAAATATTATTTTATAAAAAAAAATATCGATTTTTAACAATTATCACTTTAAAAATTTTCTCCATCTATATCCACACAAAATGAATATTTTCCTCATCATATAAATTAATAATTAATTATTCACAAATAATATTACAGAATCACAGTACTGGCAACCAGGCCGTTCCCAGGAAAGAGGGGGCTTTCTAATAAGGATCTCTCCTTACTGGCGCGCAATTAGATGACCAAACCTCTCCTTAGACAGAACTTTCTAGACATTTTTAATAATGTTATCTAATAATATTATTCAGATAATATGAATTATTGCTTCGATAATAGAAAATACTGTGTAGTGACAATTATTAAAACAACAATAATATAACATATCAACGCAATAATGATTGAATCAATAAAATAAAATACTGAACAGTAATTACTGTAACAATTATTGAGTAATGCCTTCTTACGTAAAAATCAATAATTGGTGCAATACCGTGTGCTACTGTGCAACAACGCGTATTACTGTGTTTTAACCACCAGGTATTCTAACAGTATTAACGGTAACAACTACGCCGTTATTATAAACAACTTATTTTTTGTCATTTTCTTCATCCAATCGCTTTCCGTTATGGGGCCCACACAAGGCTGCGCCGTCGTACGAATATTTCTCGACAACAAGAATATTCCACGACCAAACGAATATTTTCCGACAACAATGAATATTTTATGACCACTTGCTTATTTGAAATATTTGCGCATTTTACCCATAACTAACCTCAACAATCAATTTAACCCTTACTATTTCAAAATAATAAATAGAGAAAATTTAAATTTTATTTATTAATAATTTGGGATCTTACAACCTCCCCTCCGTATGAAATTTCGTCCTCGAAATTGTCGTACGTACCTGGTGTTTCGAAAAGATGAGGATACCTCGCTTTCATTTCCGTTTCCAACTCCCAGGTCATTTCCTCAATAGCATGGTTTCTCCACAAAACTTTAACTTGTGGTATGACCTTCGTGCATAGGACATGCTCCTTCCTATCCAAGATCTTGACAGGTACTTCTTCGTACGTTAAGTCTTTGGCTATCTCGTCCGATTCTAACTCAATGACGTGGTTCGGGTCGTCCACATAATTTCGTAACTTCGATACGTGAATAACGTTATGAACACGCGTCATACTTGGCGGTAAAATGAGTCTATAGGCCACAGTTCCTACTCGATCGAGGATTTTAAATGGACCAATAAATCGAAGGTTTGAGCTTCCCTCACATCGCCAATTCTCGCTTTTGGAATAACAACTTCTTACATCTTCTTCTTCATATTCATCAACTCCGGTGTGTAGCTTGAGCAACTTTAACTTTATCGATTAAAGTTGATTCTACGCGTATACTTGACATTATCGCACTCGTTCCTACATATGATCTTCTACTCAATGCGTCAGCTACCACGTTTGCTTTTCTAGGATGGTATTGGATGGTATGATCGAAATCTTTCAACAGCTCGAGCCAACGTCGGTGTCGCATGTTGAATTCTGGGAAGCTCTTCTCGCATTCCTCGGTCCATTCAAAGTTTGTATATTTTTGAGTCAGCTGAGTTAATGGAGTAGCGATTCGAGAAAATCCTATTACGAATCTCCGATAATAACCAGAAAGCTACGTATTTCGATTACTAACTTAGGTTGCTCTTGTAAGACCCCAACTTTTATAAATAAAGATGAATTTTCTATAAATATCATTTTTGAATATTATGGACTTAATTTGATATAATGTTATAGTTGTGGGTAATATTTATAAATTTTACAAAGTACGCAAGTTGTTATATAATATTCGATTGGTCGGGGAATATTCGTTTTAACAGGAAATATTCGTACAACGACACAATCATTGGTGGACCCCACAACAGAATTATTGTCGGATTGAGAAAACGACAAAAATATTTTATTAAAAATAACGGCGGAAGTTTTACCATTGTTACTGTTGAACTACTCGGTAGTAAAAGTACAGTAATACGTGTGGTTGCATAGTAGCACACGGTATTGAGTATTAATGCTTATGTGAGAAGTCACTCAGTTTGATTCAATTATTGTCAGTTAATAATATGAATTATTTAGCGATAATGACGTTTTGTTTTATTCGTATTATTAACGTAATAAAACAGAAACATCTTTTTATATAAAACAGAATACTTTATTAAAGTTATTCTATAAATAGAATAAATTATATTTTATTTAAAAGATTTTTCTTTAAATATGGACTGTCAGATTAAAGTAATCAATCTGGACCGTTCATGGATTAGTTACTATGCATTCTATTTTTCTATAAATAGAAGCTCATTCCTTCATTATTTCTTACGAATTCAATAAACTCTAGAGAGAGAAACTAAAGAGAGAAACTATAGAGAGAGAGAAGAAGAGTATTCTGCTACTTAACTACTTCCTTATTTCAGCTCTTCTTTAAAACGGTAAGGGGTGTTATTCTTTCTTATTCATGAAGAGAACTGTTGTTATTCTATTTCTTATTATTCTGTTGGAATAACCTGTATACGCGGTCTACCCTATACTTGGTGACATTCTTCTATTATTCTGTTGGAACATCCTGTCTGTGTGTTTTACACCGGACTTGGTTCCGTTTTTATTATTATTCTGTTGGAACATCCTGTCTGTGTGTTTTACACCGGACCTGGTTCTGTTTTTGTTATTATTCTGTTGGAACATATTGTCTGTGTATTTTACACCGAACCTGGTTCCATTATTTATTATTCTGTAGGAATATCCTGTCTGTGCGTTTACTCCGGACTTGGTTCCATTATTTATTATTCTGTTGGAATAACATGTCTGTGCGGTCTATCGCATGCATGATGATTTTTTTTGTTATTCTATTCTTTATTGTACTCAGTTGGTTAAGTTTTGACTTCTATACTCCATGAAATTTGTGGAATATCCTTGATAATTAAGTTTCATCTAGTATCTTTTCATGAAAATATTCTTCTAAGCATTCTTGAATTTTACTCCACAAAGCAGTATCATGTTGACAATTTGAACGTTATTAATTCTTGGATAAATTAATTCTTGAACTTGTTTTATTGAATTCTTATATCATTGTCATCATCCTCATGTTTATAAAATGTTGAAAGTCATATGTGGTCTGTAGTGCATAGATGGACTTGGTATGATTATGACCAGGGATTATTCGGTATAATCATGACCGTAATGTTACAAATGATGTGGTAAAAGTCCTCATTGGCCCGTAGTGCATTGATGGACAGTTGTTGGCATGATCATGACCATTAATGAATACACGAATATCCTTGGCCGTAGTGCAGGGGTGATTCGATGATGTGAATTATTTTATTAAGCTGAGTCCCAGCGATAACAGTGTTGAAAAATATTTTAAATCATAAAAGATAGTAGAGTTTATTTTCTACTTGACTCTTTTAATGGATTGCTTGTTCCGCTGCAGTTAAACTTGATGTCTATTATATTTTATCAGTTTAACATTGTTGAAGGCTAATGATAATTTATTCTGCATTATCTTAGTCATGATATTTCTTACTGGGCTAGTTGAGCTCACCCTTTCTTTCACTGTTCTCTTCTGGAAATGAGAACGTAGCTGGGGCAAGTCGGGGAACGGAGTGATGGTTCAAATGATAGTATTAGTTAGTAGTCCTCACTATTCTATGTAATAGTGTGTTAATAAATGTAATGAGGACTCCTTTTGAGTATGAATACTCTCTAGAAGATAATATTTGTATTCAAACTCGCAGTTTATGTTTTGTCGTATTGTACACGACAGCTGTATTAGTAAGTTGTATTTGTATTCTGTACGTTGTATCTGACGACCCAAGATGGGTGATGTATACCTAATTTTGGGGGTGTCACAGTTGGTATCAGAGCTTAGGGATATGATCCCTGGCTAAGATGTGAGAATAGAACTAGGAGGGGAGAGACGGGGTTCGCTAGTATGACCTACCTAAGTTTATTTGCATGGTATTTAATTGGTCGGTCATAATATAAGGATAATATATGACATATCAATTAACTTTTATTTTGTGGCAGTATCTGAAAATGGCATCTGAGAATGTTGAGAATAGCAATGGAGCACAGGCGACTGTTGATTCACCACATATCAATAATCAGGATCATGTGCATCAGGAAGGTGACAATCCTCATGCAAATAACAACACTGACCAGATGATGAATGATGGAATGTTCAGAAACTTTATGCAGTTCATGCAGCAGCAGGCGAGAGCGGCTCCTGTCCAAAATATAGGTGAAAACACTGAAAACTCTCGGACGGTCACCGCTAAACAGTTCAAGGAGGTGGGACCACCAGAGTTTAAGGGAGAGCCAAAACCACTTATAGCGGAAACATGGATAAAACAGATTACCAAGATATTTGATGTCTTGGGATGCTCCGAGGAGTAAAAGGTTCCATTTGCCGCCTTTATGTTGCGAGGAGAGGCAGATTACTGGTGGGAATCGATTAAGCGTACTTAACCTGCCGCACTGAAGATGTCTTGGGAGAAGTTCCAAGAGCTGTTCAACGATAAATACTTTCCTGAAAGTATTCGTCACATGAAGGAGGTGGAATTTATCAAGTTGGAGCAAAACAACATGACCGTGTCGCAGTACGAAGCCAAGTTTGCTGAGTTGTCCCGGTTTGCGTCCTACTTGGTGGATAATGAAGAGTGAATGACGCGAATGTTTTTGCGAGGTTTGAAACCTGAGATACGTCAACATCTTATTTCTCATAAACTGTGTTTGTATTCAGATGTTTTGAATAGGGCTCAGTTAGTGGAGCGCGATAACGAGTCAACGCAACCAAAAGAGAGCAGTCGATAAAATGATAATACCAGTGAGAGCGGTCATCGAAGCGGTGACAACAAGCGTGGAGGGAATCAACAGTCCAAAAATGGTAACCACTTCGGTGGTGATCAGGGCCAAAACAATAAGAATGGTCATTTCAAGAAGAGGAGATTCAACAATGATGGAAAGACGTCAGCACCAGCACCCGTTGTTAAGGAAGGAGAACGACCACCTATCATATGTTTCAAATGCGGAGGGGAGGGGCACATCAGTCCAAACTGCGCGATGCCGTCTAAAGCATGTTATAATTGTGGAAGAGAAGGTCATTTAGCTCGATTTTGTCGTTTATCAAAAACAAGTTCAGCCAAGATGGAGACACCAAAGGCCGTCCCAGAAAAGTCAAAACCGATAGTGCAAGGGAGAGCGTTTGTTGTGACCTCCCAGAAAGCAAGGAACCCGAATGAGGTCATCACGGGTAAGCTTATCATAAACTCTAACGAAGTCTATACTTTATTTGATACCGGTTCTACCCATTCTTTTATTTCTCCTACTTGCGCTCATCGATTAAATTTGATTCCGGAGAAATTAGACTTTGATTTATCTGTTGAAACTCTATTGGGAGAAACCTTCATTACATCCACGGTTTATAAGTCTTGTTTGGTTCAAGTTGGTACCCACACATTACCTGTCGATCTTATTTCATTAAAAATACTTGCATTTGACGTGATTTTAGGGATTGATTGGTTAACTACTCATCATGCAAAAATTGATTATTTTCGTAAGGTTGTTAGCTTTCATATTCCTAATCGACCTATTATGCGAATTCAAGCAACCAAACCATTAAAATCAATTGCTGTCATCTCAAGCCATAAAGCTATTCGTTTATTGAAAAACGGATGTCAAGCTTTCTTAGCTCATGTCACGTATCTAAACAAAAATACGTCAGTTTTGAATGATATTTCTATTGTTAATAAATTCCCTGACGTATTCCCTGAAGAACTTCCTGGCCTACCCCCAGAGCGTGAAATTAAATTTTGTATCGACTTTGAACCCGGTACAAAACCCATTTCCAAATCCCCATATCGAATGGCTCCTATTGAACTTTAGGAGTTAAAGATCCAACTGCAGGAATTGTTAGACATTGGCTTTATTCGTCCTAGTACTTCTCCTTGGGGTGCTCTTGTTCTATTCGTGAAGAAGAAAGATGGAAGTATGCGACTTTGTATTGATTATCGGGAGTTGAATCATGTCACCATCAAAAACAGGTACCCATTGCCACGTATTGATGACCTGTTTGACCAGTTGCAAGGAGCACAATTCTTTTCAAAGATCGATCTTCGTTCTGGATATCATCAGCTGAAGGTTAGAACTGAGGATATTCCAAAGACGGCTTTTAGAACTCGGTACGGGCATTATGAATTCCTAGTCATGTCCTTTGGATTGACTAATGCTCCTGCTGCCTTCATGGATATGATGAACCGGGTATTCAAGGAATATTTGGATCACTTTGTGGTCGTCTTTATTGATGACATCCTTATTTATTCCAAAAGCCGTGAAGATCATGAGCAACACTTGAGGCTGGTACTCCAAAAGCTTCGTGAATACAAGCTTTATGCCAAGTTGAAGAAATGCGAGTTCTGGCTGGAGGAGGTAGCATTCCTTGGGCACGTAGTATCAAGTCGTGGAATATCGGTTGACCCGGCAAAGATTGAAGCTATTCAAAGCTGGGAGCAACCTAAATCAGTGACCGAAGTACGTAGCTTTCTTGGTTTAGCTGGTTATTATCGGAGATTCGTGGAAGGATTTTCTCGAATCGCTACTCCATTAACTCAGCTGACTCGGAAAGATACAAAGTTCGGTTGGAGCGAAGAATGTGAGCAGAGTTTTCAAGAACTCAAGAGGAGACTCATTTCAGCACCTGTTCTAACAATACCATCTGGCTCGGAGGGATTTGTCATCTACAGTGATGCTTCGAGCAAAGGGTTGGGATGTGTTCTCATGCAACATGGAAAAGTCATAGCCTATGCATCAAGACAACTCAAGGAATATGAGAGGAATTATCCTACTCATGATCTAGAGTTGGCAGCTGTTGTCTTTGCACTTAAAATTTGGAGGCATTACTTGTATGGGGAGAAGGTGGAGATCTTTACGGATCATAAAAGCCTCAAATATTTCTTCACTCAAAAGGAACTCAACATGCGACAACGACGTTGGCTTGAACTGTTGAAAGATTATGATCATACCATTCAATACCATCCTGGAAAAGCGAACGTGGTAGCTGACGCATTGAGTAGAAGATCATATGCAAGTACGAGTGCGATATTGTCAACACAAAGACCCATTTTGTGTGATTTGCAAAGGATGGAGATAGAGTTAAAGACTCCAGGGACCCATGTGATGATGGCGAATATACGAGTAGAACCGACTTTAATCGATAAAGTTAAAGCTGCTCAAGCTACAGACCTGGAGCTGATGCGTATGAGGAAGAAAGTGCAAGAAGGTGCTATGCCGAAAGCAAGAATCGATGAAGAAGGAATACTTCGAGTCAACTCCAGACTTTGTGTTCCTAACAACCCTGATTTAAAGTATGAAATCATGATGGAGGCGCACAACACACCATTTGCAATCCATCCTGGAAGTACCAAAATGTATCATGATCTTCGTCGTACATTTTGGTGGAGCAATATGAAGAGAGAGATAGCGTTGTTTATCTCAAGGTGTCTAACTTGTCAACGAGTCAAAGCGGAGCATCAAGTACCGGTCTTCCTAGGGTTTCTCAAGGTATTGATGCGATTTGGGTCATTGTTGATAGATTGACCAAGTCTGCTCATTTCTTACCGATACGAGAAACTTATACACTTGAACGTCTTGCTCGTATGTACATAAACGAGATTATAAGACGGCATGGTATGCCAGTATCCATAGTTTCTAATCGAGACCCAAGATTCACTTCACGATTTTAGGTTAGTTTACAAAAAGTTATGGGCACAGATTTACGATTTAGTTCGGCATATCATCCTCAGACGGACGGACAATCAGAGAGGACTATTCAAACTCTAGAAGATCTATTAAGACTCTGTGTCTTTGACTTCAAGGGAAGTTGGGACAAGTTCTTACCCTTGGTGGAGTTTTCCTACAACAACAGTTATCAAGCAAGTATTGGCATGGCTCCATTCGAAGCATTGTATGGAAGAAAATGTCGTTCTCCAGTATGCTGGGATGAGGTGGGTGAAGCAACGTTGTTGGGACCGGAGTTGGTACGTATGACTACAGAAAAGATTCAAACGATCCGACAACGTATAAAAAACTCACAAGATCGACAAAAGAGTTATGCTGATCTTCATCAAAAGGACATGGAATTTGATGTAGGAGATCATGTGTTCTTACGTGTTGCTCCATGGAAAGGAGTTACGAGATTTGGAAAGAGAGGAAAGCTCAATCCTCGATTCATCGGTCCATTTTTAATCCTCGATCGAGTAGGAACTGTGGCTTATAGACTCGCTTTACCGCCAAGTATGTCTCGTGTTCATAACGTTTTTCACATATCCATGTTACGCAAATATGTGGAAGACCCGAACCACATTATTGAGTTAGAACCGAACGAAATAGCGGAGGATTTGACGTATGAAGAAGTTCCTGTTCAAATCTTGGATAAGAAGGAACATATTCTACGCTCCAAGGTTATACCTCAAGTCAAAGTTTTGTGGAGAAACCACGATGTTGAGGAAATGACTTGGGAGTTAGAATCTGAAATGAAATCAAGGTATCCTTACCTCTTCGACATACCAGGTACGTACCCTAATTTCGAGGGCAAAATTTCATAAGAAGGGGAGGTTGTAAGACCCCAACTTTTATAAATAAAGATGAATTTTTTATAAATATCATTTTTGAATATTATGGAGTTAATTTGATATAATGTTATAGTTGTGGGTAATATTTATAAATTTTGCAAAGTACGCAAGTTGTTATATAATATTCGATTGGTCGGAGAATATTCGTTTTAACAGGGAATATTCGTACAACGACACAATCATTGGTGGACCCCACAACAGAATTATTGTCGGATTGAAAAAACGACAAAAATATTTTATTAAAAATAACGGCGGAAGTTTTACCATTGTTACTGTTGAACTACTCGGTAGTAAAAGTACAGTAATACGTGTGGTTGCATAGTAGCACACGGTATTGAGTATTAATGCTTATGTGAGAAGTCACTCAGTTTGATTCAATTATTGTCAGTTAATAATATGAATTATTTAGCGATAATGACGTTTTGTTTTATTCGTATTATTAATGTAATAAAACAGAAACATCTTTTTATATAAAACAGAATACTTTATTAAAGTTATTCTATAAATAGAATATATATTATATTTTATTTAAAAGATTTTTCTTTAAATATGGACCGTCAGATTAAAGTAATCAATCTGGACCGTTCATGGATTAGTTACTATACATTCTATTTTTTTATAAATATCAGCTCATTCCTTCATTATTTCTTACGAATTCACTGAACTCTAGAGAGAGAAACTATAGAGAGAAATTATAGAGAGAGAGAAGAAGAAGAGTATTCTGCTACTTAACTACTTCCTTATTTCAGCTCTTCTTTAAAACGGTAAGGGGTGTTATTCTTTCTTATTCATGAAGAGAACTGTTGTTATTCCATTTTTTATTATTCTGTTGGAATAACCTGTATACGCGGTCTACCCTATACTTGGTGACATTCTTCTATTATTCTGTTGGAACATCCTGTCTGTGTGTTTTACACCGGACCTGGTTCCGTTTTTATTATTATTCTGTTGGAACATCCTGTCTGTGTGTTTTACACCGGACCTGGTTCCGTCTTTGTTATTATTCTGTTGGAACATCCTGTCTGTGTGTTTTACACCGGACCTGGTTCCATTATTTATTATTCTATCGGAATATCCTGTCTGTGCGTTTACGCCGGACCTGGTTCTATTATTTATTATTCTGTTGGAATAACCTGTCTGTGCAGTCTATCGCATGCATGGTGATTTCTTTTGTTATTCTATTCTTTATTGTACTCAATTGGTTAAGTTTTGACTTCTATACTCCATGAAATTTATGGAATATCCTTGATAATTGTGTTTCATCCAATATCTTTTCATGAAAATATTCTTCTAAGCATTCTTGAATTTTACTCCACAAAGCAGTATCATGTTGACAATTTGAACGTTGTTAATTCTTGGATAAATTAATTCTTGAACTTGTTTTATTGAATTCTTATATCATTGTCATCATCCTCATGTTTATAAAATGTTGAAAGTCATCTGTTGCCTGTAGTGCATAGATGGACTTGGTATGATTATGACCAGGGATTATTCGGTATAATCATGACCGTAATGTTATAAATGATGTGGTAAAAGTCCTCATTGGCCCATAGTGCATTGATGGACAGTTGTTGGCATGATCATGACCATTAATGAATACACGAATATCCTTGGCCGTAGTGCATGGGTGATTCGATGATGTGGATTATTTTATTAAGCTGAGTCCCAGCGATAACAGTGTTGAAAAATATTTTAAATCATAAAAGATAGTAGAGTTTATTTTCTACTTGACTCTTTTAATGGATTGTTTGTTCCGCTGCAGTTAAACTTGATGTCTATTATATTTTATCAGTTTAACATTATTGAAGGCTAATGATAATTTATTCTGCATTATCTTAGTCATAATATTTCTTACTGGGCTAGTTGAGCTCACCCTTTCTTTCACTGTTCTCTTCAGGAAATGAGAACGTAGCTGGGGCAAGTCGGGGAACGGAGTGATGGTTCAAATGATAGTATTAGTTAGTAGCCCTCACTATTCTATGTAATAGTGTGTTAATAAATGTAATGAGGACTCCTTTTGAGTATGAATACTCTCTAGAAGATAATATTTGTATTCAAACTCGCAGTTTATGTTTTGTCGTATTGTACACGACAGCTGTATTAGTAAGTTGTATTTGTATTCTGTACGTTGTATCTGACGACCCAAGATGGGTGATGTATACCTAATTTTGGGGGTGTCACAGCTCTCAACTGTGACTCATATCCCAATCTTAGATAGCACGTCACAATGACACCTATCAGTTTACTACCGCACAAATATGGCATCCCCTACGGAGAGTCTGGCTTCAATGCATTCCACAAAGGAAGTCACCAGATAGAGGCTCGGTTATCAACTTCTATAGTTTGGTTTTTAACTCCTGAAGTTCAATAGGAGCCATTCGATATGAGATTTTAGAAGTGAGTTTTGTACCAGATTCAAAGATGATACAAAATTCAATATCATGCGTAGGCCAAGAAATTTTTCATAAAATACGTCAAAAATTTTACTAACAACAGAAATATCATTCAAATCTGACGTATTTTTGTTCAAGTCCATGACATGGGCTAAGAAAGCTTGACATCCGTTTTTTAATAAACGAATGGCTTTGTGACTTGATATTAAAGAGTTTGACTTCAACGGTTTGGTTGCTTGAATTTAAATAACAGGTTGGTTAGGAATATGAAAACTAACAACCTTACGAAAATAATCAATTTTGGCATGATGAGTAGTTAACCAATCAATTCCTAAAATCACATCAAAAGCAAGTATCTTTAAAGAGATAAGGTCAACAGGTAATGTGATGGTGCCAACTTGGATCAAACAAGATTTATAAATAGTGGATGTGATGAAAGTTTCTCCTAACGGAGTCTCCACAGATAAATCAAAGTCTAATTTCTCCGGAGTCAAGTTTAAACGTTGAGCACAAGTAGGAGAGATAAATGAATGGATAGAACCGGTATCTAATAAGGTATAAACTTCGTATGAATTTATAATTAACTAACCCGTGCTAACTTCGTTCGGGTTCCTCGCATTCTAACCAGACACAAAAAACGCTCTTCCAGGAACCGTTGACTTTGACTTTTATGGGATAACTTTTTGAGTCACCACCCCCGTTGGACTTGGTTTCGCTACAGTGCAATCTCGAGCGATATGTCCTTCCTTTCCACAGTTATAACATACCTTAAACTGTTGTGGGTAGTTTGGGCTGATATGTCCTTCTTTTCCTCACTTATAGCATATAATCGGTGGTCGTTCTCCTCCCTTGGAACCAGTTGCTGCTGGTGCAGACGTCTTCGTATTGTCATTGTTTAATCTCCTCTTTTTAAAATCTCCTCCCGACTCGCTTCTTCTATTTTCATAGTCACGATTACTACCAGAGTGGTTGCCGGTCTTGTCCGTATTTTTCTTTCTCCGCTGGTTATCATTGTTCTGATGACTGCTGTCACCGGTATGATTCTGGTTGTGGTCCCTCGGTTGAACGTACTCGTTATCTCGCTCTAATAATTGAGCCCTATTGACAACATCTGAATATAAAAAAAATTTATGAGAGATAAGATATTGCTGAATCTCGAGTTTTAAACCTCTCAGAAACATCCGCGTCATACGTTCCTCATTCTCCACCAAATGAGGTGCAAACCTGGACAACTCTACAAATTTTGCCTCGTACTGGGACACCGTCATGTTGTTCTGCTCCAATCTAATAAACTCCAATTCCTTCATATGACGAACACTTTCAGGAAAGTATTTGCTATTGAACAGTTTCTGAAATGTCTCCCAAGACATACTGAGTGCGGCTGGATGAGTACGCTTCACAGACTCCCACCAGTAGTCTGCCTCGCCACGGAACATAAAGGCGGCGAATGGAACCTTCTGTTCCTCCGTGCATCCCAAGACATCGAATATCTTGGTAATTTGCTTGACCCACATTTCCGCCATGATCGGATCTGGCTTTCCCTTAAATTCTGGTGGTCCCAACTTTTTGAACTACTTGGCTGTGACAAGCCGCGTATTGCTAGCATTTTCACTCATATTTTGTGCACGAGTCTCCCTCGTATGGTTTTGCATGAATTACAAAAACCTCCTAAACATCCCGTCGTTCATCGTCTGCTCAGTGGTGTTATTTACAGGAGGAACATTGCCAGCCTGTTGCACGTTCTCCTCGTTGGTGAGCAAAGGTGTCTCCATGGTCTCATTTGCTCCACTATTAACATTCTCAATCGACATTCTCAAATACTGTCATAAAACAAGGGTTAATTTAACAAATTAACAAATCACATAATACCCCTATATTATGACCGACCAATAAATAAGCTTAGGTAGGACACACTAGCGAAGGATTTACTCGTCTCTCCCCTCCTAGTTCTATTCCCCGATCTCTGCCAGAGATCATATTCCTAAGCTCTGATACCAACTGTGACGCCCCCAAAATAGGTTCATTCCACCCAACATATTCTGAGTCGCCAAATACATGGTACAGAAACAACTACAACTTTATTATTACAATTGTCGTGCAAAATACGACAACACATATACTGTGAGTTTAAATACAAATATTGTCATCTAGACAGTATTCATACTCAATTAAGTTCTCATTATACTTATTGATACACTATCTTACAAAATAGTGAGGACTACTAAAATAACTATCTTGAACCTTCATTTCATACCCCGACTAGTACCCGCTACATTCTCGCCTCCTGAGAAGAAAAATGGAACAGCAAGGAAAATGGTGAGCTCAACTAGCCCAGTAAAGAACATTATGACTAAGATAATACAGAACAAATTATCGTTAGTCTTCAACAGGGAAAAATCTAATAGAATACAATAGACAACAAGTTTTAAATCAATATTCGCAGCGGAAAATAATAATTCATAGAAGAGTTACGTAGAGAATGAAATCTACGATTATCTATGAATTTAAAAGTCCATCATCAATATTTTATCCCTGTAACATCAATCAATATTCATCTTTGCACTACAAGCCAAAGATATTCATCAGTTGGTCATGTTCATCTCAACACCTGTTCATCTTTGCACTACGGGCCAAAGATATTCATCAAGAAATCATTCATCTTTGCACTACAGGCCAAAGATATTCAGTTATATCATCATTTAGGACTGAGGATGATGAAAAATATTTTAAAGTAAACGAATCCAGTGAAACAAAATAACAAATATTCAGGATTCGTATTTCGATTTATCCATGTACAAAAATACCTTATAAATAATCATAGTGAAGTAAAATTCAAGAATGATCAAAACATGGATACAATCAAAGCTAGTATCCAGAATAGATATTTTGGATAAAAAGAAGAAAATTTCATTTTTCAGTGAATAGTATCGTATTCGTGAATAGTACCGTATACGTGAATAGTATCTCCGACACCAAAAGATAGAAATTTCACAAAAAATATCACCATGCTTCATGAATAGTACTCGTGAATAGTAACTCATGAATAGTAACTCATGAATAGTAACCCCGACATGAAAAAGTTTTAAATTTGATAAAAACTCCAACCAATATTTCGACATAATGATATTGAAGAAATAATATCATTTTCAAATAAAATAACATCCATTACCTCGTAAAGATAGTACTTCTACTTGAACACCGGATATAGGCTATGACTTGAACTTGCACCGTATAGCAACACTCAAAGTATTAAAATACTCACAAGAATACGCTCAATATATCGAGAGAAAAAGAGAGAGAAGATTTCAATTTCTGGTGTGGTTTTCAATTCTAACCTAAGCACCCTATTTATAGGAAAATGCTTAGAACACCAAAGTAAAAAATTTAATAAAATATTAATATAATTAAATTTTTGTCAAGCCCACCTTTGAAGATCTGAATTCAGATCATTTATAACACATGTGAGCCCACTAATTGCACAAAAAACGTTTTTCTCAAAATAATTAACTAAAACTCCCAAAAATTAATTATTTCGGAATTTCAGAACTTTAATAATTCATAAAAAATAGCCTTTTTGTCAGAAAATTTGAATCTCGCGAGTTTTTATAGAAAATTCAATTCTCTACAACTTTGCAGAAGAAAGTTTTTTCAAATTCCAAACAGAAATTGACCGATATCCATAAACGGACGATTTTACAAGCTATAATCAAATTTCAGTCAAGAAATGGGCCCACGAACATGTTTAACATGTTTTAAACAACTTTTGCAATAAAAATATTCTTTCTCCTCATATACTCATATATCCCACATTCATTGTAAAAATATCATCATTATTATATTATAATAATATAATAAAATATTATTTTATCAAAAAAAATAAAATATCGATTTTTAACAATTGTCACTTTAAAAATTTTCTCCATCTATATCCACATAAAATGAATATTTTTCTCATCATATAAATTAATAATTAATTATTCACAAATAATATTACAGAATCACAGTACTGGCAACCAGGCCGTTCCCAGGAAAGAGGGGGCTTTCCAATAAGGATCTCTCCTTACTGGCGCGCAATTAGATGACCAAACCTCTCCTTAGACAGAACTTTCTAGACATTTCCAATAATGTTATCTAATAATATTATTCAGATAATATGAATTATTGCTCCGATAATAGAAAATACTGTGTAGTGACAATTATTAAAATAACAGTAATATAACATATCAACGCAGCAATTATTGAATCAATAAAATAAAATATTGAACAGTAATTACTGTAACAATTATTGAGTAATGCCTTCTTACGTAAAAATCAATAATTGGTGCAATACCGTGTGCTACTGTGCAACAACGCGTATTACTGTGTTTTAACCACCGGGTATTCCAACAGTATTAACGGTAACAACTACGCCGTTATTATAAACAACTTATTTTTTGTCATTTTTTTCATCCAATCGCTTTCCGTTATGGGACCCACACAAGGCTGCGCCATCGTACGAATATTCCCCGACAACAAGAATATTCCACGACCAAACGAATATTTCCCGACAACAATGAATATTTTATGACCACTTGCTTATTTAAAATATTTGTGCATTTTACCCATAACTAACCTCAACAATCAATTTAACACTTACTATTTCAAAATAATAAATAGAGAAAATTTAAATTTCATTTATTAATAATTTGGGGTCTTACAGTTTGTCTCCCTTGCAAATTCACACCTTGCATCAAAATGTCGCCCAAACTCAACACACTCAATTCCCTCAATCTCGTTCTCCGACCCAGTCTCTTGTGCCAACTACCCCCGACCCGGACTCCCCTGCCCACCTATCTCCGGCCCAGGCCCAAACCACCCCTCTATCGTCTATTTTACCAGGCCGTTACATACCACCTCATCACAAATCTGGACCCTCTTCTCCAAGCCCATCAGTCCCCCCTCCGCAGCCCACACCTCACTACCTCCCAACACCCCATAGAATTACTACTCATAGTCAACATGGCATCTTCAAGCCAAACCAAAAAATAAGACGTGGGATTTAGTACCTCGTCCATCTCATGTGAATATAATTCGATCAATGTGGATTTTTCGTCATAAAAAGAAATCTGATGGTTCTTTTGAGCGGCATAAAGCCCGTCTTGTAGGTGATTGCAGGTCGCAACTTGAAGGGATTGACTGTGAGGAGACATTTAGCCCGGTTGTAAAACCGGCAACTATTCGGACAGTTCTTAGCCTTGCATTGTCCAAAGTTTGGTCTATTCATCAGCTCGATGTCAAGAATGCATTCTTGCACGGGAACTTGAATGAGACTGTTTACATGCACCAGCCTATGGGGTTTAAAGACCCAACACGTCCTGATCATGTTTATCTGTTACGAAAATCTATTTATGGTCTTAAGCAAGCTCCTGGAGTCTGGTATCAACGTTTTGCTGATTTTGTTGCCACTATTGGTTTTACTCACAGCAAATCAGATCACTCACTTTTCATATATTGTCGTGGTCCTGACATTGCATATATTTTATTGTATGTTGACGACATTATACTCACAGCTTCTTCCGATGCTCTTCGATGTACTATTATCTCTCTTTTCAGTGCAGAATTTGTTATGAAAGTTCTGGGTCAGTTGAGTTATTTTTTGGGAATTGCTGTCACTCGTACCAACAATGGCCTTTTTCTCTCTCAACAAAAATATGCCGAAGAGATATTAGAGAGGGCAGGAATGACTGCTTGCAAACCTTGCCCCACACCCGTCGACACTAAGGGGACGCTAAGTACAAAATCGGGTGATCCCTATGATGATCCGACGACATATCGTCGTTTGGCTGGTGCTCTACAATATCTTACATTCACACGACTGGATATTTCTTATGCAGTCCAATAGGTCTGCCTATTTATGCATGCTCCGAATATTGAACACATGGCCTCTTTGAAATGCATTCTTCGTTATGTACAAGGTACGATTAATTATGGTTTGCACTTGTATACGTCTTCGATTCACTCTATCTTGTCATATACAGATGCAGATTAGGGTGGTTGTCCTGATACTAGACGGTCCACCTCGGGTTATTGTGTGTTTCTCGGCGATAATCTCATTTCTTGGTCTTCTAAGCGACAACCTACCATATCCATGTCTAGTGCCGAAGCTGAATATAGGGGTGTCGCCAACGTTGTCTCTGAGTCATGTTGGATTAGGAATCTTCTTCTGGAACTTCACTGTCCTATCCAAAAAGCAACTTTGGTCTATTGTGATAATGTTAGTGCGATATATTTATCCGGAAATCCAGTTCAACATCAGCGCACTAAACATATTGAAATGGACATCCACTTTGTTCGTGAAAAGGTCCAAAAGGGAGAGGTTCGTGTCCTTCATGTCCCGTCTCGTTATCAGATCGTAGATATTTTTACAAAAGGGCTTCCGCGCGTATTATTTGATGATTTTCGGGACAGTTTCAGCGTCCGACAACCTCCCGCTCAGACTGCGGGGGTGTGATAGAATATAAATTTATTTAAGTTAATTTCCATAATTATCTTTTAGATTGATTAGCCTTATCTTTTGTATAGTTGGCTCTCCTGATTTGTAGTAACTGATATGTTGTAATTTAGGTGTTTATAATTATCCTAGCCTAGAATTCCGTTGGTCAGAGTTGTATATTAGGAACACTGGTTCAAGGCAATAATCACAGAATTCCTTTAACTTTTCATGTCTAACATTGCTCTGGTAAAGACATTCTATTATTTTGTTTTATTATCCTAATATATGGTATGCTAATTTAATTCTATCCTTGCTCCCCCCCCCCCTCCCATATATAAATAAATAAATACATATCATACATTTTCATGAGTAACATTGTGTGTTTGAATAGGTTCGAGAGGCACGGGCAGTAGCTGAGAAAGCTCAACAGTTGCTACAGAATGTGCCAATAGGAAAAGGAGTAAGCAACTAGAAACAGGTAGACTGGTGATCACAGAAGCAATATATAATAGGACAGAAGACATTGAATTGGACCTTTCTGAAAAGGGGTAAATTAACAGTTCATGAAAACAATGCATCAATTAGATTTGAATATTTGGCTTTTGTCATGCAAACTCTTGGAACACAAGAATTGTTAGTTCTCTCTCTCCACCTGGTTTATTAATTAATTTATTTTTGGATAATAAAGAAAATATAACTTAGAATTTTAACTGGTTTGTTCGGCCGGTTTGGCCGGTTTTAACTTTCTAAGAAGTAAAACCAAACCGGCTGACCGACTATCGGTTTTTTCGATTTTTTATTTCGGTTTTTGAGTTGTTGTGATTGTTGGTTTGGTTTGTTATCGGTCCGATTCGGTCCGGCCGGTTTTTCGGTTATTTTCGGTTTTGTGTTCACCCCTAAGTGACGCCACATATTGGACATTCTATTCATTTTTGTGTTATTCTCATGACATAATATTATATATACTTTTAAACATAATAATAATTTTTATTAAAGGTGAGCTATACAATGGACTAGTATTACAATTGTTTTGATAAAAATATTTTCCAGATTAAATATTTACTTATCCAAAAAATTAAAAACTTTTCTGGACCAAAATTTGGCATATATTTTTGAGATTATCAAAATATTCCAAGTAATTTATACATATTATAATTATTTAAACTTACTTTATATACTCCGCATTCATCATAAAGATTAGAATTATGTTTAAAAATTTATGACAATACAATAATCAAAATTGTAAATTAAAACCAACCAATAACCATATTTTATCGGGCCTAGATATGAGCAACATACCAACTATATATTGTTTAATTATTTCCATCATTCTTTGAATCAAGGAGAAAAGGCCAAATATAGTTCAATTATTAACACCAAAAAGCAATCATGGTATTTGGATGCACTAGTTTATTGAAGTACATGATATACAATAGATAGCGAACTCCAAGCATGTGTTTTCGGTACTAAATCTGGGTAAGAATTCAATTTTTACTTTTGAACAACGATTTGAATACCAATAAAATATTCCGGCCACAAACACAATACAAATTAAACATTGACATTCCCAACATATATAGCAAACTCCAAACACAAAACAAGATTAAACATATATATCCAATATTTTATGTTAACCAAACAATCATGGTACCCAATTGTTTGAAGAAAATAAATCATGGTACCCAATTATGCTCAATTTTCAATTATTAACCTCTAATTCGAATAATTTACCGATTAGATGTTAATTAAGTTGATGTCGAACACAAGTCTTCCATACTTGTATGCCAATTTTTTACTACTGTTATTGATCGATGGGTTTTGCGATGAAGCTTAAACTAAATCGTCGGAGGATTGTAGAAATTAGGGTTGCTTTTTGCCTCAATTCTTTACCAGCGAGGTTGAAAGTGATGTGAAAAGGACTGATATATGTCCACCACTATTTGTGATGCCCCCAAATTCAGATACATATACCTTGAATCTGGAGATTCACTATCTAAACATATACAATAACTAATAACACATATAGTGGAGAAATAGAATAACTTACATTAATATAATATAAATATCATTATCCCACAGCTCGCAACCATTACTAATTCATTACATAACCAAATTCAAACATAGCTTAATACGTAATCATAAAGATTTAATTTAATACTAATATAGAAGACTAAAGCTACTCCGTAGCCTTACCTTTTCCCTTAACCTGGCCTAAGGTCCCACATTGTCCTGCCTTAACAGAAATGTTTAAGGAAAGCAAGAATGAGCAACAAATTTGCTCAACAAGCAATATAGCAATAAATGTGAGCGGGTGTATAAATAGTTCATAATATCAAGGTGATAAGGACACTTGATAATTCAAGAGTTTAAATAAGGATTTTGTGAATAAACACATGTCAATCGTTCCAATTCTGTTCTTTGAATCTAAATAATGAGTCATTATGGACCGAAGGATTATTAAAGGAATTCAAAGATTTCAACACTTTCGAGTTAATGAATATTAACACTGAGTAGTCACCAGTGGTGGAACCAGAACAAAATTTGAGGGGGGCAAAATTTGAGGGCGATTAATGGAGGTCCGGAGCAACGACGTGTAGGAATTGAAGCGGTTGGCAGAAAAAGTGGTCGTTAAAGTGATTTTTTTTAACTGATGAAGCACTCAAACAACTTGAGTTAACTTATAACTCATGTATGTACATCAATTTACAGAGAGAACCCGTTAATTTTCATGTTTTAACCAAATTAATCTCTTTATGTCATTTATACAAACACATGGTATGTAAACTTTAAAAATCCTAGTTTCATGACATCCAAACATATAAACACATAACCTCCATACAATATTCCATTCTTATATCATCTAAACCTTTCATGGTTCCATAATCAAAACTCTCATAACCAATTTCAAATCAATAACAAATATATTCTATCCAATTTCTATAAACTTATTTTACATAACCAATTTTACATATTTTTTTCTTTATTTTTGTGTGTGTGACTGGCCGTCCCCCGCCCCCGCCCCGCCCCGCCCCTCCCCTCCCCTCGACCGGCCGGCTACCGGGGGCAGGTGCCCCCCCTGGCCCCCCTGGTTCCGCCAGTGGTAGTCACTATGAACCAAGAACTTCTGCTAAAATTAACAGTATTTCACTGAAAATTCAATATAAACAAGTATAATAGGTGATCAGTCTAAAATACCATATGTTATGCATAACACTTAAACATGTTGTTCACGCGTGTGTTGGTTTCCCAACATAATATATTTTCCCCTTCTATAAGGGTTGTTCATCTCAGTAGATTATAAGAGTCTGTACCAAAACAATTGGTTTAGATCACTTTCTAACACATGGATATTAGTCTAGTCGAATCAAGTGACGTGGACACTTTTCTAAATACATTCAAGAACAATTTTTAAGTTCGATGTTTGCAACAAGGTTCAAGGGATATAATTATGATTTAAATAGAGCTTCGGAATATGAATAATAACTTTCATAAATCTAGATAAGATAAGAACAATTCTAAACAATTATTTACTCATACGATCAATAAGAGTACAAGTTTAAGTACTTGCTCAATAAAGAATAAGGTTCGAATACTTGCCTGAGTCGTTGACTATCTTCGACCTTGACTTCTTATCCTTTGAATAACCTATTGTAATCATAACGGTTAATCTCTATTATATCATAGCATCATCTCAATTGGTCTAACACACTAGCCTTAGATAATTTAAACTTTTCAAAACAATTACTTATTGTTTTACTCATCACTCTCTATTAATCTTCACATTTATAAGATAACATTTTTTTATCTTAATTGCTCATTTAAGGATTCAAACCTTCTTGTATTTATAAAGTATTCATACTTTATTTATTAGATTATTTCTTAAGTAATTTCCTTAGTTACAATTCATACTTCATATGATAATTCATTATTATCTTAATTTATATTTGAGATATCCATTTATATCATCATAATTATTTATGTCTTGATTGTTCGCAATTAAATAATCTTCAAGGGTATTTAATTGTTCATTAATATTATTTCATAGTCAAAGTAATTATTGACTCTTAATATTACATTAATTGACCACTATTAAAATACTTATTAATGTCATTTTAATTGTTCACAATTTAAAATAACTACTATCTTAATTGTTCATTCATTTCACAATTAAAACCCCTTTTAGTTTTACTTGTTTAATTATAGTTTAGGAATTTCTTAAAGAAATTAGAATATTTGCAATCTATAATTAAATTTACTTTAATTTGTTTAATGTCTTTAAAATAATTTTATAATATAATTTTAATTATTTATTCTTTTAATTATTATTTTATTTTAGAATTTTTTTTTGTTTTTGACCCGACCCTATCTGTAACGAACCCAAAATAGGTTCATTCCACCCAACCCATTCTGAGTCGTCAAATACATGGTACAGAAAACAACTACAACTTTATTACAACAATTGTCGTGCAAAATACAACAACACGTATGCTGTGAGTTTGGATACAAATATATACCAAATGTGACTCATGTTCCAACCGTGGACATCACCTCACAATAACACCTTACATAAAGGTATAGTCAAAAACTGTTTTAGAAATTAGAATCTTTGGGAAGTGCTCAAGGAAACCTTCGTACATGGGAGGCCACGCGTCTAGGTTATGATAGATATCATATGGCCACAGAATTATCCTTGGTTGACCCAATAGACCCCAAAGAAAAACGAGAAGATTACTATCATATTCTTCCCAATGGTGAGTCTTTTCTTGACTTATCATTATCTCCACTGTATTTAACTGAGAATTATACTTCAAACAAACACCAAGATTATATAGGTAGTGCTCGTATATATACTCAGCAAGTGGATGAGCACAACCCTGTCCTATGATGACACGAGGTTGTATGTCATTAGACATCTTGTATGATAGTGACAAAACACCCTTCCAACGTTGGGTTCGCCTCACCCTATTTTCTTCACCAAATATAACTACTAAATGATAACCGCCGTTCTATTCCCTTGTTACCCCCGCTCGACCCAGCTACACTCTTATTACCTGAAAGGAATTGTGAACAGAAGGGTGAGCACAACTAGCCCAGTAAAGAATATCATGACTAAAGATAAATAAATTATCAATAGTCTTCATCAATAATAAATCAGAGATTTAGAACATATGGTAGATGATAAAAAATTTTAACCATAGTTGCAGCGGTACATGCAATCCATTAGAAGAGTCAAATAGACTATAAAGTCTATTATCTTCTCCATGTTAAAAATCCACCAATAATGTTTTATCCCTGTAACATCAATCAACAATTCTGGTCCACAATCATATGAATAACTCATAATCATAATTGTGACTATAAATTTTTCTTCGCACCCAGGACGAAGAATATTTTCATCACCTGTCTTTACCTGAAACATCAAAGATCATGGTTATACCAAATCACAGTTCATGTTTATAATCATACTAACAAATCCATCTTTGCACTACGGGCCAAAGATATTCATCAACAAACCATCTTTGCACTACGGGCCAAAGATATTCAACAACAGTTCATCTTTGCACTACAGGCCAAAGATATTCATCAACAGGCCATCTTTGCACTACATGCCAAAGATATTCATCAACAATTCATATTTGCACTACAGGCCAAATATATTCATATCTCAAAGAAATATATAATCATTTCAGAATTTATATAAACAATAATTATAACCATGTTGATCAATTCACCTTTGCACTTAAGCTTAAGATATTCAATTATAAATTCAATGGTCATGATCATACCAGTCACAATTCAACTTTGCACTACAGGCCAAAGAGAACCCTAGTTATGATCATACCAATAATCTACCCATCTTTACACTCCAGTGAAAGAGAATTTCAACATCAGGGTTATAAAAATGTTATATATGATGATAAAAATAATATGATCAACATATAGTTTTAATCTCAAGAGTAATATTCGTAACTCATGAATAGTAAATCGTGAATAGTAACTCATGAATAGTAACCCCGACACAAAAGATAGAAATTTCACAATAAAATCCATACCAATATTTCGGTATAATGATATTGAAAGAATAACATTACTTAAATTTATAAACAATTTATTTTAATTGTTTACACTTTACTAATTAATGCATTTAATCATCATAAAATGCCAACTCTTACAATTTCATCATCAATAACCAAAACCCTCATAAAAAATCTGCATATACCTCATATAGGATTCTCAAGCCATAAAATCCTATTTTCCAATTTTCTTTCTTCACAAAACATATTTAATTCATTTACTCATAGCTAGACCATTTTCATGAAAAATACCAAATCAGTTCCAAAAATATTTCTTTTCTGAGATTTAGCATAATATAGTCCCATAGTGAACATATATTTTTCTCAGAATTTTTAAAAGTCATTTACTATTTTTCATATGGCCCAAATAGCCGAATATTTAGACATTTATCAAAAATTGTACTTTTGTCTAAAAATTCTGAAATTTACAGAGTATACTTCTATCATATACATGTACTCCCAATAAAAATTTCATCAATTTTGGAGTTAACCACAAGGAATTATAAGCTGTTACTTTTAAAATAGTCTTTTCTCATAAAATTCATAACTCTCAATCTATACATCCAAAAATCACCATTTTTGGATACAATCAAGAAAACTCATCAAAATATCATTTCAAATTTTTTCCAGAATTTTTGAAGATCAGAAAAATTACGAAACTGAAAATCATAACAACCCTTAAAATCCCTTAATATCCCTTACTATCCCTTACCTCAAAAGAGCAGTACTTCTGATCGGTATAAGGCTGAAAGAAACTTGCACTGATGAATAGCAACTCACCAAGTATCTAAATACTCACAAAATACACTCAATAATCTAGAGAGAGAAAGAGAGAAAGCTTATGTTTCTGGTGTGATTTTCAATTCTAACTTAGCCCTCTATTTATAGGAAAATTTTGGTAGGTTTGACCTGCAACCTGATGGCTTTACCTGCTACTATTCCCACCCACCACATTTGAAATATAATTCAGCACATTTCTTCACCAACCACAAGTGGGGCCCACCAATTCTAGAATTTTCCACCAAAAATGATTTATAACCTGATTTCCGAATCAGCCACCTCTTAAAATTCATAACAAATCATATGTTCATTTTTAACGGTTCAAAATTTATGGACATATACTCAACTTATATATGTATAACATATCCAAAAATTACCACGATCCAACGGTCGGATTAAAAATTATAACCCCCGCAAAATATCTCAAAAACCCTGATTTTTAATACCTCCATTCTGATAAAAATACTGATAAAAACCTCAACATTAACTCCTTCATTTTTAACCACAAAAATATATCCCTCATTTATATCCACATAATATAAATATTTCCTTATCATATGAATCAATAATTAATTATTCACAAATAATATTACAGAATCACATTTATGACAACCAGGCCGTTCCCAGGAAAGAGGGGGCTTTCCAATAAGGATTTCTCCTTACTGGCGCGCAATTAGATGACCAAACCTCTCCTTAGACAGAACTTTCTAGACATTGCCAATAATGTTATCTAATAATATTATTCAAATAATATGAATTATTGATCTGATAAAGGAAAATACTGTGCAGCAATAATTATTGAAACAACAATAATATAAAATATCAACGCAACAATTATTGAATCAATAAAATAAAATATTGAACTGTAACTACTGTAACAATTATTGAGTAGTGTCTTCTTACGTAAGAATCAATAATTTCAAAAATACTATGCAATACCGTGTGCTACTGTGCAATAACGCGTATTACTGTATTTTAACCACCGGGTATTCCAACAGTGTTAACGGTAACAACTACGCCGTTATTTGTAAAAACTCAAATTTGTCGTTTTCTTCACCCGACAGTTATTCTGTTATGGGGCCCACAAATGGCTGCGCCGTCGTACGAATATTCCCTGACAGAAAGAATATTCCACGACCAAACGAATATTCCCCGACAACAATGATTATTTTATAACCACTTGCTTATTTTAAAAAAAATCATATTTCACTCATAACTTTAAACTTTTATCAATTTAACCATTTACTGAATAGTAATTATAAGAAAAATTGAATACTTTTATTTCATAAAATTCGGGGTCTTACAATCTCCCCTCCTTATGAAATTTCGTCCCCGAAATTTACGTACCTGGTATTTCAAAGAGTTGAGAATACCTTCCTTTCATTTCAAATTCCATCTTCTCTGTCATCATAATTTCTCCATTGCTCATCTCCTGTATTTCAAATAACATTCTAGAATACAGCTTCAAAACAAGTGTTAATTTAACAAATTAACATATCACATAATATCCCAATATTATGACTGACCAACAAATAAGCTTAGGTAGGACACACTAGCGAAGGATTTACTCATCTCTCCCCTCCTAGTTGTATTCCCCGATCTCCGCCAGAGATCATATCCCCAAGCTCTGATACCAAATGTAACGAACCCAAAATAGGTTCATTCCACCCAACCCATTCTGAGTCGTCAAATACATGGTACAGAAAACAACTACAACTTTATTACAACAATTGTCGTGCAAAATACAACAACACGTATGCTGTGAGTTTGGATACAAATATATACCAAATGTGACTCATGTTCCAACCGTGGACATCACCTCACAATAACACCTTACATAAAGGTATAGTCAAAAACTGTTTTAGAAATTAGAATCTTTGGGAAGTGCTCAAGGAAACCTTCGTACATGGGAGGCCACGCGTCTAGGTTATGATAGATATCATATGGCCACAGAATTATCCTTGGTTGACCCAATAGACCCCAAAGAAAAACGAGAAGATTACTATCATATTCTTCCCAATGGTGAGTCTTTTCTTGACTTATCATTATCTCCACTGTATTTAACTGAGAATTATACTTCAAACAAACACCAAGATTATATAGGTAGTGCTCGTATATATACTCAGCAAGTGGATGAGCACAACCCTGTCCTATGATGACACGAGGTTGTATGTCATTAGACATCTTGTATGATAGTGACAAAACACCCTTCCAACGTTGGGTTCGCCTCACCCTATTTTCTTCACCAAATATAACTACTAAATGATAACCGCCGTTCTATTCCCTTGTTACCCCCGCTCGACCCAGCTACACTCTTATTACCTGAAAGGAATTGTGAACAGAAGGGTGAGCACAACTAGCCCAGTAAAGAATATCATGACTAAAGATAAATAAATTATCAATAGTCTTCATCAATAATAAATCAGAGATTTAGAACATATGGTAGATGATAAAAAATTTTAACCATAGTTGCAGCGGTACATGCAATCCATTAGAAGAGTCAAATAGACTATAAAGTCTATTATCTTCTCCATGTTAAAAATCCACCAATAATGTTTTATCCCTGTAACATCAATCAACAATTCTGGTCCACAATCATATGAATAACTCATAATCATAATTGTGACTATAAATTTTTCTTCGCACCCAGGACGAAGAATATTTTCATCACCTGTCTTTACCTGAAACATCAAAGATCATGGTTATACCAAATCACAGTTCATGTTTATAATCATACTAACAAATCCATCTTTGCACTACGGGCCAAAGATATTCATCAACAAACCATCTTTGCACTACGGGCCAAAGATATTCAACAACAGTTCATCTTTGCACTACAGGCCAAAGATATTCATCAACAGGCCATCTTTGCACTACATGCCAAAGATATTCATCAACAATTCATATTTGCACTACAGGCCAAATATATTCATATCTCAAAGAAATATATAATCATTTCAGAATTTATATAAACAATAATTATAACCATGTTGATCAATTCACCTTTGCACTTAAGCTTAAGATATTCAATTATAAATTCAATGGTCATGATCATACCAGTCACAATTCAACTTTGCACTACAGGCCAAAGAGAACCCTAGTTATGATCATACCAATAATCTACCCATCTTTACACTCCAGTGAAAGAGAATTTCAACATCAGGGTTATAAAAATGTTATATATGATGATAAAAATAATATGATCAACATATAGTTTTAATCTCAAGAGTAATATTCGTAACTCATGAATAGTAAATCGTGAATAGTAACTCATGAATAGTAACCCCGACACAAAAGATAGAAATTTCACAATAAAATCCATACCAATATTTCGGTATAATGATATTGAAAGAATAACATTACTTAAATTTATAAACAATTTATTTTAATTGTTTACACTTTACTAATTAATGCATTTAATCATCATAAAATGCCAACTCTTACAATTTCATCATCAATAACCAAAACCCTCATAAAAAATCTGCATATACCTCATATAGGATTCTCAAGCCATAAAATCCTATTTTCCAATTTTCTTTCTTCACAAAACATATTTAATTCATTTACTCATAGCTAGACCATTTTCATGAAAAATACCAAATCAGTTCCAAAAATATTTCTTTTCTGAGATTTAGCATAATATAGTCCCATAGTGAGCATATATTTTTCTCAGAATTTTTAAAAGTCATTTACTATTTTTCATATGGCCCAAATAGCCGAATATTTAGACATTTATCAAAAATTGTACTTTTGTCTAAAAATTCTGAAATTTACAGAGTATACTTCTATCATATACATGTACTCCCAATAAAAATTTCATCAATTTTGGAGTTAACCACAAGGAATTATAAGCTGTTACTTTTAAAATAGTCTTTTCTCATAAAATTCATAACTCTCAATCTATACATCCAAAAATCACCATTTTTGGATACAATCAAGAAAACTCATCAAAATATCATTTCAAATTTTTCCAGAATTTTTGAAGATCAGAAAAATTACGAAACTGAAAATCATAACAACCCTTAAAATCCCTTAATATCCCTTACTATCCCTTACCTCAAAAGAGCAGTACTTCTGATCGGTATAAGGCTGAAAGAAACTTGCACTGATGAATAGCAACTCACCAAGTATCTAAATACTCACAAAATACACTCAATAATCTAGAGAGAGAAAGAGAGAAAGCTTATGTTTCTGGTGTGATTTTCAATTCTAACTTAGCCCTCTATTTATAGGAAAATTTTGGTAGGTTTGACCTGCAACCTGATGGCTTTACCTGCTACTATTCCCACCCACCACATTTGAAATATAATTCAGCACATTTCTTCACCAACCACAAGTGGGGCCCACCAATTCTAGAATTTTCCACCAAAAATAATTTATAACCTGATTTCCGAATCAGCCACCTCTTAAAATTCATAACAAATCATATGTTCATTTTTAACGGTTCAAAATTTATGGACATATACTCAACTTATATATGTATAACATATCCAAAAATTACCACGATCCAACGGTCGGATTAAAAATTATAACCCCCGCAAAATATCTCAAAAACCCTGATTTTTAATACCTCCATTCTGATAAAAATACTGATAAAAACCTCAACATTAACTCCTTCATTTTTAACCACAAAAATATATCCCTCATTTATATCCACATAATATAAATATTTCCTTATCATATGAATCAATAATTAATTATTCACAAATAATATTACAGAATCACATTTATGACAACCAGGCCGTTCCCAGGAAAGAGGGGGCTTTCCAATAAGGATTTCTCCTTACTGGCGCGCAATTAGATGACCAAACCTCTCCTTAGACAGAACTTTCTAGACATTGCCAATAATGTTATCTAATAATATTATTCAAATAATATGAATTATTGATCTGATAAAGGAAAATACTGTGCAGCAACAATTATTGAAACAACAATAATATAAAATATCAACGCAACAATTATTGAATCAATAAAATAAAATATTGAACTGTAACTACTGTAACAATTATTGAGTAGTGTCTTCTTACGTAAGAATCAATAATTTCAAAAATACTATGCAATACCGTGTGCTACTGTGCAATAACGCGTATTACTGTATTTTAACCACCGGGTATTCCAACAGTGTTAACGGTAACAACTACGCCGTTATTTGTAAAAACTCAAATTTGTCGTTTTCTTCACCCGACAGTTATTCTGTTATGGGGCCCACAAATGGCTGCGCCGTCGTACGAATATTCCCTGACAGAAAGAATATTCCACGACCAAACGAATATTCCCCGACAACAATGATTATTTTATAACCACTTGCTTATTTTAAAAAAAATCATATTTCACTCATAACTTTAAACTTTTATCAATTTAACCATTTACTGAATAGTAATTATAAGAAAAATTGAATACTTTTATTTCATAAAATTCGGGGTCTTACACTATCCACCATGACCCGACCTGGTTTGACAAGGATCCGGGTTAACTGTGAAAGGAACTCGGCGCGGGGGGCGCCGGTTTAAGCCTGAAGGCAGCGCGGGCCATGCTACCGTAGCAGAATACCTGGTTTGACCCTGGCGCAGGGCGCGCCTAATTTTGTTCTCGGGCAGCGTGGGGCGCGCTACCTTGACATAACTTTTTGACAAGTTTTTCAATGTTTTGATTTTCTACCTTCTTTGATTCCATCTTGCATAGCTTATTCATTTTACATCCAAACGGAGTCAAACCACTTTCACTATATTGTAAACTTACCTCTCTTCAATATTCAATTTCTTAAATCACTTTTCAACATCTTTAGTTAATCAGATTTTATTGATTTCCAAGCTAGGGTTCTTACTTGGACATGTTTTATCAATTGTTTTGCTAATAGTTCTTTTTACTTCCGATTTTGACAATTCCACTTTGGTTATGCTCGTAATTCATAGGGATTCAACATAACATTTTCGGATCATATATAAGGCTTACACATTTTATGTCAGTACTTAACATCACATCTCATGCTTTCAAGTATTTTAATTTAGATTTCATGCTCACATGCTTTTCTCTTGTTCATTTGGTTCTAAAATTACATAAAAGTAATATATATCGTATAATCTCCTTCCAATACTCATCCTTATACCTTCGGATCCATCATGATCCCACTACACATAAACCTCACACAACCAAGCATGCATTTCTACTAAAACCTATCTTAACAAAAATAAAGCTAGGTGGTGCACCTACCTCTTAGTGGCTCTCTTCCTCTTGGCTATGAGCTTCAAGTAGCTCTCCACCTTTGTTCCTTCTTCTTGAGCTTCTCTTGAACCACCAAAATGGCAAAAACTCTTCTAGGCTTTCTTCTTCTTCTCTCTAACTCTCTCTATCTCTTATATTTTACAACACTTAGGATTTTTATCACATGAGGGAAGGTATTAGGAGGTTCCTATTTATAGAAGAATCATTAACCGATAATTGGGGTATTATCGAAAGGTAAAAATGGAGTTGGTGAAAAGGTTACCAACTTTCACCTTTAAGGACACTTAGTGCTGTTTGTTTACATCTGATTGTCTCTTAATGGATTGCCTCTTATTCGCTAAGAGGCATGATGTTGTTTGTTTTGTTTTTTGTTACCTCTGAATGCCTCTTAATCGGTAAGACAGAAAATAAAATCTTAATAATTAAGAGGTACCTCTTAATGAAATTTTTTTGATAATTTTTTTTATATAAATATATTCAACAATATTATGCACTCATTTTTATTAAATTGAATATTTAAAATTATTAAATAAAATTTTACCCTTTAAAATGGTAAAATAGTGTCATTAAGAGACAACTTACTTTTTTGTTATCAAACAATTTTTTAGATTCAGACCTCATAACCATTCAGATGATCTAATTTATTAAGATATCATAATCATTCAGATCTTAATTCCCAGATTTATCAAACACAACCTTAGCCTTAGGACTATATAATCATTCCTTCACATGGCTCTTGCTTGTTGGCTAAAAGAATAGCAAAAACCAGCACTTTTTGCCCAAGGGGAGGTGGTGGTCGGTCAATTGGGGAGAGGGGGGGTGGGGGGGAGGGGGTGTTTCCCCTATGTCACATTTTTTATTTCATCTCTAGTACAATAATCTAGCAATTTTTCTCCACACATACATATATATATATATATATATATATATATATATATATATATATATATATATATATATATACAAAATTTTAGTGGGTCAATTTATATATAATACTTAATTTTTTTAAAATTCACCTTACATTATAACGTAATTATTTATTTCAGTGGGGTCAATTGACCCCACAGTGGTCAAATGGATGTTTGTTTGTTAATATATACAGAGTATGTATTTTTTTGTGTCAAAAGAAAGAAGCAATCCTAATTTCATTTTTAATTCAAGTTAAATTGATTAGCTTGATTCAGATTGGGTTTTTTTTATTTTGATTAATTAATTAATTTTGTTTAGTCGGTTAGTCTGGACTAGATGGGTGAGAAACTAGAAACTGATTTGGTTTGATTTTATTATTATTATTATTATTATTATTATTATTATTATTATTATTATTATTATTATTATTATTATTATTATTATTATGCTTTATTACGTTTTTGCCCTTTTAAAATATTAAAATGATAAAAATAAATTAAATAAAGATTATTAAAAACACATCCGTACTAAATATCCTATGTGTCCCAGCCACGTCACCAATTTGTGACGTGTCAACTATAATCGAACTAAAGTAAAAAAAATTGATAGTTTAATCATTTAATTGAAAAAAATTGAAAGGTTAATCACCAAAATGAAAAATCGTATAGTTTAGAGTAGTACTTCGTATTTAAGCCTAATAATAATAATAATACAATGCACTTCATACCCATTTTATATTAAAGTAGCATGTAAATGTATATTTTTTCCATTTATTAATTATAAATTTAATTATCGCATTAACCCAACTCACTCATTTGTCAAAGCATTTATTTTAGTATTGATATTGTCTAAGAATAATGCTACAGACACAAATTATTTTATAAATATTTTACAAATATTTTACAAACTGCTGATGTGACAGTGTTGCATGGATAATAGTGTTACATTGTTTGTTTTTAAAAAAAAAAAAAGTAAATGTGGAGTATGTCACATCAATAATTTGTAAAATATTTATAGAATAGTTTGTGTCTGTAACATTACTCTTGTTTTAAACTATATAATTTCATCACTTGATAAGAATTGTAAATTGCAATTAAAACAAAAAAATTCAATTACAGAGAAAATAGTGTTAATGGTTCCTTGTCTGTTTTTTTTAAAGTAAAATAATATGCAATATAAAAAGGAATTTTGACACTCATATTGTATTCTTAAATCATTAGTATTTTTCAGCTCTTTTCTAGAGAGTAAATCAAATAAAATTAATTAAAATATGATTTTATGTGTTATAAATATTTAATAATTCAATTAAATATTTATAATGAATTAGACAATTGAGAATTCAATGCCTCGTTTTAGGACTTTAATTAATTTTGAAGTCTGACAGTTGCACTTAAAAAAATTTATTCTATTTGAGCAAAATTGGAATTATACCTCATGACTAAGTTGTGGTTCAAACAAGTATAAATGTATTTATTTCAAACAGATTATTGAAATGTTTATAGAGAATTGTCATTTACACAAGAAATTTTTGACATTTTCCATGAATGTGGGCTCTATTTACAACTTATTTGAGTAAAGACTTGTAAAACTATCAATCAAATATATTTGCAGAAATATCAATTTTATATTTATAAATTTAAAATAATTAAAATATCCAATAAAATAAAATAAATAAAAACAAATACAACTTAAAAATAAATCTTAATGGCTCCAATACCATATCTTACAATTCAATCACTCATCATGATACTCACAACCAGAGCATTTAATGTTAGCAAAGTTCCAAAAATTAATTGTTTTCTAAAGGTTTGTGGATTAGAAATTTTTTGATTAGTCACTCGTCCCCATTATCATGTTCCATTTGATGTAGTGTTTTATTTATTGTAAAATTTGTACTTTATTTCATTATTTTGAGAACAAAACCTTGTATAACTTCCGGTTTTGCTTATGTAATCAAATGTTGGGGAACGAGATGGGAGAATTTATACTTTGGGGTACAAAGTGTAAGACATTGTATACTTCAAGATCTGATATGCAATTAATCTATTAAATAATTACCTTCGCTTCTTCCGCCTTCTGCTTTCTCTTTTACAGTTCTAATCTGGGATCAGACCTTTTTCTCAAGACAGAGCACACCATCTCTTACTGAAAATCTCTCTTTCATAGCTCAGGTTTGCCCCTATCTTGCCTTTCTTTTTCTCTTTTTGTGTATATTTTTGTATATATGCATATATTATAAATAATTTTGTTCTACAAATTAAAAGATGAAATTGCTAGTTTCTCAAAAAACCATTGATACCCTCTGTTATAATTTCCCATTTTGGTTGATGAATTATAGATTTCTTGAACATTTCTGGGAAATGAAAATGAAGTAATATGCTTTTCTTATAAGCTGTTTGATTGGGTTTGTTTTCTTCTGAAAGCTCTCTTTGTGTAATTAGGGTTCTGAAATTTCTGAAGGGTCAGACCATCTCAAGACAGAGCACATCATCTCCTACTGAAAATCTCTGTTCTATAGCTCAGGTTTGCCCCAATCTTGGCTTTCTTTTTCTCTTTCTGTATATATTTATATTTTTGTATATACATATATATATATATATATATTATAAATGATTTTTTTCTACGAATTAAATGATGAAATTGTTAGTTTCTCAAAAAATCATTGATACCCTTTGTTATGATTTCTTGCCAAGTAGTATGAGTTTCTGATAAGCAGTTTGATTGGGGTTTGTTTTGTTCAGAAATCCCTTTTCCCCTGTGTCTAATTAGAGTTCTGAAAGTTCTGTTTCTCAATGTAATTGTTATTCAGGATGTTTAGGGTTTTGTTTGGGTGGTTTTTTTTTCCTTAGAAATTTCTTGAATGATTTATTGTAATTTATTTTTTTGACAAATGAGGTTTTGCTGAGTGTATGTTTTAGCCATCTATTTGGCTTTTAATTAACTTTGCTGCTATTAGGTAAATTTCATTTTCTTATAATGTTGCTAAATATCAGTTTTAATTTCTTCAGTAATCGTTGTCATGGGGTTAGTAATAGTTAATCAAATCTTACACTAAAGGGATTGCTATCTCTTTATCTTGAATGACTTTTAGTTATTGATTTTTTGAGAAATGAGGGTTTTGTTGTATGTGTTTTTGGCAATCTATTTGGATTTTAACTTTGTTGCTATGGTTTCTTTGAGTCTTGAATAAGCTAGTAGGTAAATTTCATTTTCTGATATGTTGCTAAATATCAGTTTCAATTTGTTTTTGGGCTTTGTAACGATAATGGGATCATATTTTCCAGTAGTCATTGACGTGGGATTAGTTAATAATTAATCGAATCTTACACTAAAGAGTTTGTTTTCTTTAATTTATGGAATCTAGACATTTGTTGCAGCTAATTACCACAAGCAGTTTGATTAGGGATTGTTTTTTCCTAGCATCTCACTATTTTTCCCTTCAGTTACATGCTAATTTGTGTGCCCTGTAAAGCTAATGGTGCTATTATGCTTTCCAGTATTGTTTTTTCTGGGATTAGTTAATAATTTATCAAATATTAGAATGGTTAATATGCTTTGAAAGTTTCCTGTATTTTACTGAACTTTTAGATTGTGTGGGTTCCTCTGTTAGGGACAATTTCTGAGTGTGCAATATTCATTCGAGTTAATGGCTAAGAAGAAACGAAGTGAATCTGTCCCAACCAACAGTGGTAGGGTCCTAAGGCAACGAAAATCAACAACTGGAGGTGAAAAAGTTGATGGAAAGGACAAGGGGAAGATGCCTGTGGAAGTTAAAGAAAAGGACAAGGTTTCTGAAAATTCATTGAGAAATTCTGTTATGATTCAGGCAATAGTATTTGTCTTTCTCCTCGTAGCCCTCACTGCCGTCGCCTCCGTTGGCTCCCCCACCATCACCTCCCAAACCATCACCTCACACACCGCCCTCACTTCTTCCGCCCTCACATCCACCCTCACATCCACCGCGGCCTTCGCCTCCCAAACCATCATAACAGAATAATATTGCCTGAAGAAGTGGATGTGAGGGTGGATGTGAGGGCGGAAGAAGTGAGGGCGGTGTGTGAGGTGATGGTTTGGGAGGTGATGGTGGGGGAGCCAACGGAGGCGACGGCAGTGAGGGCTACGAGGAGAAAGACAAATACTATTGCCTGAATCATAACAGAATTTCTCAATGAATTTCCAGAAACCTTGTCCTTTTCTTTAACTTCCACAGGCATCTTCCCCTTGTCCTTTCCATCAACTTTTTCACCTCCAGTTGTTGATTTTCGTTGCCTTAGGACCCTACCACTGTTGGTTGGGACAGATTCACTTCGTCTCTTCTTAGCCATTAACTCGAATGAATATTGCACACTCAGAAATTGTCCCTAACAGAGGAACCCACACAATCCAAAAGTTCAGTAAAATACAGGAAACTTTCAAAGCATATTAACCATTCTAATATTTGATAAATTATTAACTAATCCCAGAAAAAACAATACTGGAAAGCATAATAGCACCATTAGCTTTACCGGGCACACAAATTAGCATGTAACTGAAGGGAAAAATAGTGAGATGCTAGGAAAAAACAATCCCTAATCAAACTGCTTGTGGTAATTAGCTGCAACAAATGTCTAGATTCCATAAATTAAAGAAAACAAACTCTTTAGTGTAAGATTCGATTAATTATTAACTAATCCCACGTCAATGACTACTGGAAAATATGATCCCATTATCGTTACAAAGCCCAAAAACAAATTGAAACTGATATTTAGCAACATATTCGAAAATGAAATTTACCTACTAGCTTATTCAAGACTCAAAGAAACCATAACAACAAAGTTAAAATCCAAATAGATTGCCAAAAACACATACAACAAAACCCTCATTTCTCAAAAAATCAATAACTAAAAGCCATTCAAGATAAAGAGATAGCAATCCCTTTAGTGTAAGATTCGATTAACTATTACTAACCCCATGACAACGATTACTGAAGAAATTAAAATTGATATTTAGCAACATTATAAAAAAATGAAATTTACCTAATAGCGGCAAAGTTAATTAAAAGTCAAATAGATGGCCAAAACATACACTCAGCAAAACCTCATTTGTCAAAAAAATAAATTACAATAAATCATTTAAGAAATTTCAAGGAAAAAAAAACCACCCAATCAAAACCCTAAACATCCTGAATAACAATTACATTGAGAAACAGAACTTTCAGAACTCTAATTAGACAAAGAGGGGAAAAGGGATTTCTGAACAAAACAAACCCCAATCAAACTGTTTATTAGAAACTCATGGCAAGAAATCATAAAAAAGGGTATCAATGATTTTTTGAGAAACTAACAATTTCATCATTTAATTCGTAGAAAAAAATCATATATATATATATATATATATATATATATATATACATACAAAAATATAAATATATACAGAAAGAGAAAAAGAAAGCCAAGATAGGGGCAAACCTGAGCTATAGAACAGAGATTTTCAGTAGGAGATGATGTGCTCTGTCTTGAGATGGTCTGACCCTTCAGAACCCTAATTACACAAAGAGGGCTTTCAGAAGAAAACAAACCCAATCAAACAGCTTATAAGAAAAGCATATTACTTCATTTTCATTTCCCAGAAATGTTCAAGAAATCTATAATTCATCAACCAAAATGGGAAATTATAACAGAGCGTATCAATGGTTTTTTGAGAAACTAGCAATTTCATCTTTTAATTTGTAGAACAAAATTATTTATAATATATACATAATACAAAAATATACACAGAAAGAGAAAAAGAAAGCCAAGATAGGGGCAAACCTGAGCTATGAAAGAGAGATTTTCAGTAGGACATGGTGTGCTCTGTCTTGAGAAGAAGGTCTGACCCCAGATTAGAACTTTAAAAGAGAAAGCAGAAGGCGGAAGAAGCGAAGGTAATTATTTAATAGATTAATTGCATATCAGACCTTGAAGTATACAATGTCTTACACTTTGTACCCCAAAGTATAAATTCTCCCATCTCGTTCTCCAACATTTGATTACATAAGCAAAACCGGAAGTTATACAAGGTTTTGTTCTCAAAATAATGAAATAAAGTACAAATTTTACAATAAATAAAACACTACATCAAATGGAACATGATAATGGGGACGAGTGACTAATCAAAAAATCTCTAATCCACACACCTTTAGAAAACAATTAATTTTTGGAACTTTGCTAACATTAAATGCTCTGGTTGTGGGTATCATGATGAGGGATTGAATTGTAAGATATGGTATTGGAGCCATTAAGATTTATTTTGAAGTTGTATTTGTTTTTATTTATTTTATTTTATTGGATATTTTAATTATTTTAAATTTATAAATATAAAATTGATATTTCTGCAAATATATTTGATTGATAGTTTTACAAGTCTTTACTCAAATAAGTTGTAAATAGAGCCCACATTCATGGAAAATGTCAAAAATTTCTTGTGTAAATGACAATTCTCTATAAACATTTCAATAATCTGTTTGAAATAAATACATTTATACTTGTTTGAACCACAACTTAGTCATGAGGTATAATTCCAATTTTGCTCAAATAGAATAAATTTTTAAGTGCAACTGTCAGACTTCAAAATTAATTAAAGTTCTAAAACGAGGCATTGAATTCTCAATTGTCTAATTCATTATAAATATTTAATTGAATTATTAAATATTTATAATACATAAAATCATATTTTAATTAATTTTATTTGATTTACTCTCTAGAAAAGAGCTGAAAAATACTAATGATTTAAGAATAAAATATGAGTGTCAAAATTCCTTTTTATATTGCATATTATTTTACTTTAAAAAAAACATACAAGGAACCATTAACACTATTTTCTCTGTAATTGAATTTTTTTGTTTTAATTGCAATTTACAATTCTTATCAAGTGATGAAATTATATAGTTTAAAACAAGAGTAATGTTACAGACACAAACTATTCTATAAACATTTTACAAACTATTGATGTGACATACTCCACATCTATTTTTTTTTTTTTTAAAAAAACAAACAATGTAACACTATTACCTATGCAACACTGTCACATCAGCAGTTTGTAAAATATTTGTAAAATAATTTGTGTCTGTAGCATTATTCTTAGAACAATATCAATACTAAAATAAATGCTTTGACAAATGAGTGAGTTGGGTTAATGCGATAATTAAATTTATAATTAATTAATGGAAAAAATATACATTTACATGCAACTTTAATATAAAATGGGTATGAAGTGCATTGTATTATTATTATTATTATTAGGCTTAAATACGAAGTACTACCCTAAACTATAGACGATTTTTTACTTTGGTGATTGACCTTTCAATTTTTTCAATTAAATAATTAAACTATCAATTTTTTTCACTTTAGTTCGATTATAGTTGACACGTCACAAATTGGTGACGTGGCTGAGACACATAGGATATTTAGTACGGATGTGTTTTTAATAATCTTTATTTAATTTATTTTTATCATTTTAATATTTTAAAAGGGCAAAAACGTAATAAAGCATAATAATAATAATAATTAATAAAATCAAACCGAATCAATTTCTCACCCATCTGGTCCAGACTAACCGACTAAACAAAATTAATTAATTAATCAAAATAAAAAAAAATCCCAATCTGAATCAAGCTAATCAATTTAACTTGAATTAAAAATGAAATTAGGACTGCTTCTTTCTTTTGACACAAAAAAATACGTACTCTGTATATATTAACAAACAAACATCCATTTGACCACTGTGGGGTCAATTGACCCCACTGAAATAAATAATTATATTATAATGTAAGATAAATTTTAAAAAAATTAAATATTATATATAAATTGACCTACTAAAATTTTGTAAATATATATATATATATATATATATATATATATATATATATATGTGTGTGTGTGTGTGAGAAAAAATGCTAGATTATTGTACTAGAGATGAAATAAAAAATGTGACATAGGGGAAACCCCCCCTCCCCCCCCTCCCCCCCCCCCGCCCCCCACAAATGACCGACCATCCCCCTCCCCTTGGCCAAAAAGTGCTGGTTTTTGCTCTTCTTTTAGTCAACGAGCAAGAGCCATGTGAAGGAATGATTATATAGTCCTACGGCTAAGTGTCCTTAAAGGTCAAAGTTGGTAACCTTTTCACCAACTCCATTTTTACCTTTCGATAATACCCCAATTATTGTTAATGATTCTTCTATAAATAGGAACCTCCTAATACCTTCCCTCATCTGATAAAAATCCTAAGTGTTGGAAAATATAAGAGATAGAGAGAGTTAGAGAGAAGAAGAAGAAAGCCTAGAAGAATTTTTGCCATTTTGGTGGTTCAAGAGAAGCTCAAGAAGAAGGAACAAAGGTGGAGAGCTACTTGAAGTTCATAGCTAGGAGGAAGAGAGCCACTAAGAGGTAGGTGCACCACCTAGCTTTATTTTTTTTAAGATAGGTTTTAGTAGAAATGCATGCTTGGTTGTGTGAGATTTATGTGTTGTGGGATCATGATGGATCCGAAGGTATAAGGATGAGTATTGGAAGGAGATTATATGATATATATTACTTTTATGTAATTTTAGAACCAAATGAACAAGAGAAAAACATTTGAGCATGAAATCTAAATTAAAATACTAGAAAGCATGAGATGTGATGTTAAGTACTGACATAAAATGTGTAAGCCTTATATATGATCCGAAAATGTTAGGTTGAATTCCTATGAAATACGAGCATAATCAAAGTGGAATTGTCAAAATCGGAAGTAAAAAGAACTATTAGCAAAACAATGGGTAAAAGATGTCCAAGTAAGAACCCTAGCTTGGAAATCAATAAAATCTGATTAACTAAAGATGTTGAAAAGTGATTTAAGAAATTGAAAAATGAAGAGAGGTAAGTTTACAATATAGTGAAAGTGGTTTGACTCCGTTTGGATGTAAAATGAACAAGCTATGCAAGATGGAATCAAAGAAAGTAGAAAATCAAAACATTGAAAAATTTGTCAAAAAGTTATGTCAAGGTAGCGCGCCCCGCGCTGCTCGAGAACAAAACTCGGCGCGCCCCGAGCCCCCAAACCAGGTATTCTGCTACGGTAGCATGGCCCGCGCTGCCTTCAGGCTTAAACCGGCGCCCCCCGCGCCGAGCTCCTTTCACAGTTAACCCGGATCTTGGTCAAACGGGGTCGGGTCATGGTGGATAGAGTCGGGTCAAAAACAAAAAAAATCCTAAAATAAAATAATAATTAAAAGAATAAATAATTAAAAATATATTAAAAAATTATTTTAAAGACATTAAACAAATTAAAGTAAATTTAATTGTAGATTGCAAATATTCTAATTTCTTTAAGAAATTCCTAAACTATAATTAAACAATTAAAACTAAAAGGGGTTTTAATTGTGAAATGAATGAACAATTAAGATAGTAGTTATTTTAAATTGTGAACAATTAAAATGACATTAATAAGTATTTTAATAGTGGCCAATTAATGTAATATTAAGAGTCAATAATTACTTTGACTATGAAATAATATTAATGAACAATTAAATACCCTTGAAGATTATTTAATTGCGAACAATCAAGACATAAATAATTATGATGATATAAATGGATATCTCAAATATAAATTAAGATAATAATGAATTATCATATGAAGTATGAATTGTAACCAAGGAAATTACTTAAGAAATAATCTAATAAATAAAGTATGAATACTTTATAAATACAAGAAGGTTTGAATCCTTAAATGAGCAATTAAGATAAAAAAATGTTATCTTATAAATGTGAAGATTAATAGAGAGTGATGAGTAAAACAACAAGTAATTTTTTTGAAAAGTTTAAATTATCTAAGGCTAGTGTGTTAGACCAATTGAGATGATGCTATGAGATAATAGAGATTAACCGTTATGATAACAATAGGTTATTCAAAGGATAAGAAGTCAAGGTCAAAGATAGTCAACGACTCAGGTAAGTATTCGAACCTTATTCATTATTGAGCAAGTACTTAAACTTGTACTCTTATTGATCGTATGAGTAAATAATTGTTTAGAATTGTTCTTATCTTATCTAGATTTATGAAAGTTATTATTCATATTCTGAAGCTCTATTTAAGTCATAATTATATCCCTTGAACCTTGTTGCAAACATCGAACTTAAAAATTGTTCTTGAATGTATTTAGAAAAGTGTCCACGTCACTTGATTCGGCTAGACTAATATCCATGTGTTAGAAAGTGATCTAAACCAATTGTTTTGGTACAGACTCTTATAATCTACTGAGATGAACAACCCTTATAGAAGGGGAAAATATATTATGTTGGGAAACCAACACACGCGTGAACAACATGTTTAAGTGTTATGCATAACATATGGTATTTTAGACTGATCACCTATTATACTTGTTTATATTGGATTTTCAGTGAAATACTGTTAATTCTAGCAGAAGTTCTTGGTCCATAGCGACTACTCAGTGTTAATATTCATTAACTCGAAAGTGTTGAAATCTTTGAATTCCTTTAATAATCCTTCGGTCCATAATGACTCATTATTTAGATTCAAAGAACAGAATTGGAACGATTGACATGTGTTTATTCACAAAATCCTTATTTAAACTCTTGAATTATCAATTGTCCTTATCACCTTGATATTATGAACTATTTATACACCCGTTCACATTTATTGCTATATTGCTTGTTGAGCAAATTTGTTGTTCATTCTTGCTTTCCTTAAACATTTCTGTTAAGGCAGGACAATGTGGGACCTTAGGCCAGGATAAGGGAAAAAGTAAGGCTACGGAGTAGCTTTAGTCTTCTATATTAGTATTAAATTAAATCTTTATGATTACGTATTAAGCTATGTTTGAATTTGGTTATGTAATGAATTAGTAATGGTTGCGAGCTGTGGGATAATGATATTTATATTATATTAATGTAAGTTATTCTATTTCTCCACTATATGTGTTATTAGTTATTGTATATGTTTAGATAGTGAATCTCCAGATTCAAGGTATATGTATCTGAATTTGGGGGCATCACAAATAGTGGTGGACATATATCAGTCCTTTTCACATCACTTTCAACCTCGCTGGTAAAGAATTGAGGCAAAAAGCAACCCTAATTTCTACAATCCTCCGACGATTTAGTTTAAGCTTCATCGCAAAACCCATCGATCAATAACAGTAGTAAAAAATTGGCATACAAGTATGGAAGACTTGTGTTCGACATCAACTTAATTAACATCTAATCGGTAAATTATTCGAATTAGAGGTTAATAATTGAAAATTGAGCATAATTGGGTACCATGATTTATTTTCTTCAAACAATTGGGTACCATGATTGTTTGGTTAACATAAAATATTGGATATATATGTTTATCTTGTTTTGTGTTTGGAGTTTGCTATATATGTTGGGAATGTCAATGTTTAATTTGTATTGTGTTTGTGGCCGGAATATTTTATTGGTATTCAAATCGTTGTTCAAAAGTAAAAATTGAATTCTTACCCAGATTTAGTACCGAAAACACATGCTTGGAGTTCGCTATCTATTGTATATCATGTACTTCAATAAACTAGTGCATCCAAACACCATGATTGCTTTTTGGTGTTAATAATTGAACTATATTTGGCCTTTTCTCCTTGATTCAAAGAATGATGGAAATAATTAAACAATATATAGTTGGTATGTTGCTCATATCTAGGCCTGATAAAATATGGTTATTGGTTGGTTTTAATTTACAATTTTGATTATTGTATTGTCATAAATTTTTAAACATAATTCTAATCTTTATGCTGAATGTGGAGTGTATAAAGTAAGCTTAAATAATTATAATATGTATAAATTACTTGGAATATTTTGATTATCTCAAAAATAGATATGCCAAATTTTGGTCCAGAAAGTTTTTAATTTTTTGGATAAGTAAATATTTAATATGGAAAATATTTTTATCAAAACAATTGTAATACTAGTCCATTGTATAGCTCACCTTTAATAAAAATTATTATTATGTTTAAAAGTATATATAATATTATGTCATGAGAATAACACAAAAATGAATAGAATGTCCAATATGTGGCGTCACTTAGGGGTGAACACAAAACCGAAATTAACCGAAAAACCGGCCGGACCGAATCGAACCGATAACAAACCAAACCAACAATCACAACAACTCAAAAACCAAAATAAAAAACCGAAAAAATCGATGGTCGGTCGGCCGGTTTGGTTTTACTTCTTAGAAAGTCGAAACCGGCCAAATCGACCGAACAAACCAGTTAAAATTCTAAGTTATATTTTCTTTATTATCCAAAAATAAATTAATTAATAAACCAGGTGGAGAGAGAGAACTAACAATTCTTGTGTTCCAAGAGTTTGCATGACAAAAGCCAAATATTCAAATCTAATTGATGCATTGTTTTCATGAACTGTTAATTTACCCCTTTTCAGAAAGGTCCAATTCAATGCCTTCTGTCCTATTATATATTGCTTCTGTGATCACTAGTCTACCTGTTTCTAGTTGCTTACTCCCTTTCCTATTGGCAACATTCTATAGCAACTGCTGAGCTTTCTCAGCTACTGCCCGTGCCTCTCGAACCTATTCAAACACACAATGTTACTCATGAAAATGTATGATATGTATTTATTTATTTATATATAGGGGGGGGAGAAAGGATAGAATTAAATTAGCATACCATATATTAGGATAATAAAACAAAATAATAGAATGTCTTTACCAGAGCAATGTTAGACATGAAAGTTAAAGGAATTCTGTGATTATTGCCTTGAACCAGTGTTCCTAATATACAACCCTGACCAACGGAATTCTAGGCTAGGATAATTACAAACACCTAAATTACAACATATCAGTCACTACAAATCAGGAGAGCCAACTATACAAAAGATAAGGCTAATCAATCTAAAAGATAATTATGGAAATTAACTTAAATAAATTTATATTCTATCACACCCCCGCAGTCTGAGCGGGAGGTTGTCGGACGCTGAGACTGTCCCGAAAATCATCAAATAATACGCGCGGAAGCCCTTTTGTAAAAATATCTGCGATCTGATAACGAGACGAGACATGAAGGACACGAACCTCTCCCTTTTGGACCTTTTCATGAACAAAGTGGATGTCCATTTCAATATGTTTAGTGCGCTGATGTTGAACTGGATTTCCGGATAAATATATCGCACTATTATTATCACAGTAGACCAAAGTTGCTTTTTGGATAGGACAGTAAGTTCCAGAAGAAGATTCCTAATCCAACAAGACTCAGAGACAACGTTGGCGACACCCCTATATTCAGCTTCGGCACTAGACTTGGATATGGTAGGTTGTCGCTTAGAAGACCAAGAAATGAGATTATCGCCGAGAAACACACAATAACCCGAGGTGGACCGTCTAGTATCAGGACAACCACCCCAATCTGTATCTGTATATGACAAGATAGAGTGAATCGAAGACGTATACAAGTGCAAACCATAATCAATCGTACCTTGTACATAACGAAGAATGCATTTTAAAGAGGCCATGTGTTCAATATTCGGAGCATGCATAAATAGGCAGACCTGTTGTACTGCATAAGAAATATCCGGCCGTGTGAATGTAAGATATTGCAGAGCACCAGCCAATCGACGATATGTCGTCAGATCATCATAGGGATCACCCGATTTTGTACTTAGCTTCCCCTTAGTGTCGACGGGTGTGGGGCAAGGTTTGCAAGCAGTCATTTCTGCCCTCTCTAATATCTCTTCGGCATATTTTTGTTGAGAGAGAAAAAAGCCATTGTTGGTACGAGTGACAGCAATTCCCAAAAAATAACTCAACTGACCCAGATCTTTCATAGCAAATTCTGCACTGAGAAGAGAGATAATAGTACATCGAACAGCATCGGAAGAAGCTGTGAGTATAATGTCATCAACATACAATAAAATATATGCAATGTCAAGACCACGACAATATATGAAAAGTGAGTGATCTGATTTGCTGTGAGTAAAACCAATAGTGGCAACAAAATCAGCAAAACGTTGATACCAGGCTCGGGGAGCTTGCTTAAGACCATAAAGAGATTTTCGTAACAGACAAACATGATCAGGACGTGTTGGGTCTTTAAACCCCATAGGCTGGTGCATGTACGCAGTCTCATTCAAGTTCCCGTGCAAGAATGCGTACTTAACATCGAGCTGATGAATAGACCAAGCTTTGGACAATGCAAGGTTAAGAACTGTCCAAATAGTTGCCGGTTTTACAACCGAGCTAAATGTCTCCTCACAGTCAATCCCTTCGAGTTGTGACCTGCCATCACCTACAAGACGGGCTTTATGCCGCTCAAAAGAACCATTAGATTTCTTTTTATGACGAAAAATCCACATTGATCGAATTATATTCACATGAGATGGACGAGGTACTAAATCCCACGTCTTATTTTTAATTAGAGCATTATATTCATCGAACATAGCAGATTTCCAATTCGGGTCATGAAGTGCACTCATCGGGTTACGAGGGATAGGAGATATTTTTGGAGTGTCAGCACTTAAAGCATGGTGGTATTTTTGGTTTGGCTTGAAGATGCCATGTTGACTACGAGTAGTAATTCTATGGGGTGTTGGGAGGTAGTGAGGTGTGGGCTGCGGAGGGGGGATTGCTGGGCTTGGAGGAGAGGGTCCAGATCTGTGATGAGGTGGTATGTAGCAGCCTGGTAAGGTAGACGATAGAGGGGTGGTTTGGGCCTGGGCCGGAGATAGGTGGGCAGGGGAGTCCGGGTCAGGGGTAGTGGGCACAGGAGACTGGGCCGGAGAAGGAGATTGAGGGAATTGAGTGTGTTGAGTTTGGGCGACATTTTGATGCAAGATGTGAATTTGCAAGGGAGACAAACCATCCTCTAAAAAATCATATGTATGAGTATGTGTAGTATGGATGTTTGAAAATGGAAATTGAGTTTCATCAAAATGCACATGACGTGAAACGATGATTTTTTGAGCCGACAAATCATAACACTTGTACCCCCTATGATTGGAAGGATATCCTAAAAAGACACATGGAGATGAACGGGCTTGGAGTTTGTTAATTTGGGTGGATGGAAAGAGGGGGAAGTATAAACACCCGAAAACCCGTAGATGAGAATAGGAAGGATTCTTATGATAAAGAATTTGGGTAGGGGATTTGTAGGCCAAAACCTTTGTGGGAAGGATGTTGAGAAGGTAGGTAGCCATTTGTAGAGCGTGGGGCCAAAAGGAGGGAGGCATAGATGAATGTGCAAGCAGAGTACGAACAATATTATTTATGGATTTGATTTTTCGTTCTGCTTTTCTGTTTTGAGAAGAAGTGTGAGGACACGAAAAACGGAATGACATGCCATATTGTGCACAAAACTTATGAAAGGGACCATTGTCGTACTCACGACCATTATCACACTGAAATGATTTTATTTCTCTTTCAAATTGAGTTTTTATGAATGCTTGAAAAGAAAGAAAAATGTGGTGAACCTATGATTTGTTAGACAAAGGAAAAGTCCACAAAAAATTAGTGTAATTATCAAGAAATAATGCATAATAATGATGGTCGGATGAGCTAAGACTAGGTGACGTCCACAAATCGCTATGAACAATATCAAAAGGCATAGTAGTGAAAGATAAAGAATCATAACAAGGCAATTTTACAAATTTTCCGAGGGAACAAGATGAACAAAACAAATTAAGGGCTTTATTACAGCTAATAAAATTGTTTTTGCGAAGAGTACTAAAAATTGCATCTCCCGGATGACCTAGACGGGAGTGCCAAATACTAGGAGAAATGATTGTAAGAGCAGAAGGTGCTGAAGATGAAATAGCCCGATTTTTGGTGGTGAAAGGGTAGAGATCTCCTGTGCTCTCACATCTCAGTAGTTTGCTCCCCGTCTGTAGGTCCTTCACAGAAAATCCAGAATGGTCAAATTCAACGGAAACCATATTATCGTTAGTAAATTTACGTACTGAAATAAGGTTTTTAATCAGGTTAGGAGCATGTAAAACATTGTGGAGGTGTAATGGTGGATTTGTTTTGGTAAGAGAGGTATTACCATAACCACGAATTGGAATCATACTACCATTTCCAATAATTATTCCATTAGTTTTGCTCATATTAAAATAAGGCGTGAGAGTACCTGGATTAGCGGTTATGTGAGATGTCGCTCTAGTGTCCATATACCAATTGTCATCCGGCTGGTTCAAAGAGAGAGTGTACATTACTTGATTAATGTTAGTTGGAGCATAAACACTTGGAGCTGTAGTTGTGGTGTAGAAAGATTGAGGAGGACGAGCACCCAAAACACCCTGCTGCCTTGCCGCCATCGGTGGACGGACATTCCAAGGGGTGGTGGGATAAGGACACGGTGGGGTGGCCCATGGCTGAGGGACCCATCCACCCCAAGGTTGTAAATTCCAGGCCTGCCACTGTTGGGTGCGATTGTCGCCACCACGGCCACCGCGGGTCTGCTGGTTGCGTTGGTTGTGTCCACCGTGAGTTCTGCCATTGGTCTTCTTACCCTTAGCGTTTGAATTTCTGTGTTTACTCGTCTGCTGTTGCTGTCCATTATTGTGCAAAGTATCAGTATTGGAATTCATGAAAAAAACAGAGGTTGAACCTGATTCAAGTTTGGCGCGTTCAGCCTTGGTGGTTTCATCCAGAAGCAGCATCGACCGTGCTTGAGCGAACGTCGGCAGAGGTTTCATGTTTTGAACCACCGTCACAAAATCGTCATATGCCTCGGTCAAGACAGTGAGGAAATGCAACACCATTCGTTGGTCAGAGACCTTGGCTCCGACATTGGCCAATTGATCGGGCAGCACCTTGAGGCGGCGAGTGAACGCCTGTGCATCAGGAAAGGCACGCAAACTAGTGGTTGCGAATTCTGTCTCGAGGTGGATGGCTCGAGAAATCTTATTATCTTGGAACAATTCTGCCAAATGGTTCCAAGCATCGGCAGCCGTGTCGTCAGGATCAATTATGGTGTTTAGGAGATCCTCGAAGATGGTTCCATAAATCCATTGGCGAACAATGTTGTCAATGCGATCCCAATGAGCCTGCTCGGCTAGAAGTGTAGCCTCTGTTTTTGGAGGAGAGGCCGGGGTTGTCGCCTTATCATCGACCGGTGGTGGCACGATGTGCTCGTAGGTGAGCGTGGCTTTAGCATGGATTGTGAATAAAGTCTTCCAATTAGTGTATTTAGCAGACTCGTAATCCAGCGTGAGAGGAATGGCTGTTTTGATGTTTGTTATGGTGATGGCGGGATGAATCTTTTCAGCCATTGATGAGAGAGGACGGTGACTAGAAGAAGAAGAAGAAGAGGAAGAAGGAGGAGAAGTTTCTTTATAGCTCTAATACCATTAAAGTTAAAGGAATTCTGTGATTATTGCCTTGAACAAGTGTTCCTAATATACAACCCTGACCAACGGAATTCTAGGCTAGGATAATTACAAACACCTAAATTACAACATATCAGTCACTATAAATCAGGAGAGCCAACTATACAAAAGATAAGGCTAATCAATCTAAAAGATAATTATGGAAATTAACTTAAATAAATTTATATTCTATCAAGACAAATTGTAGAAAGTCATTTAACAATGGAATCATCAAACAACAAATAGCAATTTAGACAAAATCCTACTCTACCACATCATTTACATGCATAAGCTCTGGTAACTCAGCCTTCTCTATCAGCAGGATGAACTTTTCACAAGGCACTCCGTGCACCATCACATAGCCGTTATTTTGGTGACTCAACAGTCCATACAAGTGGACATTGGACAACAACAATAACATTGCAAAGGTACATATTAAATTGTTCTCTTATAATTATTATTTTAACCGATCAAACCGATTAAACCGATAATCGAAAACCGATTACAGAATAAATGTTTGGGCGATTTTGGTTTTTAATTTTTTATAACCGACTTAAATGGTTTGGTTTTTTTATATACCAAATCGACCGTTGTGCACCCCTAGCATCACTTGTTAAAAATTACAACTAAATGAACAAATATAATAAAAAATTGCGTAAAATATTATGTTTTTTCAAAGTCAATGTAAGAGTAACTAATTAACTTTTTATATTAAGAAAAAAATAAAAAAAAATATAATTATGCATATGTGTGTGTGTGTGTGTGTGTGTATATATATATATATATATATATATATATATATATATATATATATATATATATATCTAGGTTCGCATCCGTAGCAACCGGTTGTCACGGGTACTATTCCAACAATTATAATCTCAACCGTTAATCTTGATATTGGTTGTCAAGGATTGATTGAAAAAAATACCCATGTCGCTAGGCCCGCTACAGGCTTTAGCGATAACACAATCAACTTTGGTGGCAAGGTAAATGACTAATATACCCCATTCGTCACGTGCCACAGTAGGGCTGTAAATGGTAAACGGAAAATTCATATTCGTCCGCATCCGTATTCGAAAAAAAACGGATATTATTCGTATTCGGAAAAAAACGGATATTATTCGTATTCGAAAAAAAATGGATATATCCGTATTCGGTTTAAATGTATCCACAAATAAACGGATACGAATACGGATATAGGCGTATTCGTGTAAGTTTAACATCCGACCGTAAATATATCCGACAGACAGCGGATAGCCGGATTCAGATTCGTATCCGAAATTCGTATCCAAATAACTTATATATATATATATATATATATATATATATATATATATATATATAATGCTTATATAATAAGCAAAATATTTTTTTTAAAGTGACATTCCTTATATAATAATTAGTTTTCACTATTATACGAAAATTATTTTAAAAATATATAATAATCAATGTAAACTTTTGAATCATTAATTATAAATTATAAATATTCATACACACTACAGTATTACTCCACACACATAGAATTGACATTTACTTAAACATTAATAACTAGAGCATTCATTTAGAAATTTAGGATTTCAAAAATGATGAAAACTTATTTGAATTGTAATTTAGAACATTGATTATTGTATTTAAATATTTATTAAAAATAAATAAATTAACATTCATTCATTAATAAACTATATTTTAAAACTCATTAATATTTTTTCTAGTTATAGTTCAGACTGTAAATGGTAACCGAAAAATTCGTATTCGTCTGCATCCGTATTCGAAAAAAAGCGGATATTATTCGTATTCAGAAAAAAACGGATATTATCCGTATTCGGTTTAAAGGTATCTGTAAATAAATGGATACGGATACAGTATATATCTGTTTACACCCTTATGCCACACTGTCTTCCGCTACAAGTTGTGACGGCAGTGTAACATATTTACTTCATTGCCCCTCCTTTATGCATTTGCTTTTACTAGAATGCTCTCCATTACCTACCGCTACAGACTATAACGTAGTCTTCCTTTTTTATTTTAATTCTCTTGCAACTTGGTCTTTTGTTAAGTTATCTTCATATCTTTTCCTTTCCCAGACCTTCTGCAGCTTTGTTTCCTCTCTCAGATATATTCTTTTCCTTTTTCCAGATCTCCTTTCCTTTGTCTGATCTCGTTTCCCACTTCCACTCCTAAATTCAACTTGAAGTTATGATCCGACGATTCTTCCTTCTTATTCATAAGTAAGTTTTTCAAAATGGCAAGAAAAATGCTTGAGCATAAAATATTTTTATCTAGTTCTTTAGATTCTGTTGCTACTTTAGACTGTGAAAATTCATTTGAGTTTGTAAGTGAAGTTGAAAATAGTAAATATGAAAATTTTCCATACGTTGGTCAATTGTTCTCTAAATTGGAAGAAGTTGTAAATTTTATAGATCACATGCTCAAAACAATGGATTTGATATTAGAATTGCAACTAGTCATAAACATGCTCTTACGAATGATGTGTCATCTATGTTGTATGTATGTAAAAAAGTCGGTACACCAACTGTTGTAAAGAGTCTACCTGATTGATACAATCCTGATCGGGCTCGCATCAAACGTCAATAACTCAAGTCAAGTTCCAGGGATTTATCAAATGATTTCAAGTAATTGGGCTAAAAGTTATTCAAGGAAATTTAATAAAAGAGTTGTGTCTCAATTAACAAGTTTGACCCAATCATTATTGGACCAAGAGAGCACAATTCAAGCCCAATTCTGATCATTATAGCAAGCCCACAGAGCAGCCTTCACACGCAATTCTCACGCAATTGATATCTTAATTTTGGCAAGCAATACAATTTGTTTCATATGGCAACATTACGGATTCTAATTCCAAATATAGGAAGATCTGATTTCAGCAACGACAATTAGAACCGAAGGCTTGTTTTATGCTATTCATGTGGGCCACATATTTCGACCAATTCAGAATCAAACATGGTTTATTGATGATATTTCGTCGAACTTAATTGAATTCCGACTAAACATTCTGTCAAAAATACTTTTGTCAGAAATATTTTAAGTTCGACGGAATTCCGTCGGGATAATGTTGCCCTAAGGGTGCCAATATTTTGCGTCAACAAGAATTATAATTTTGACAGAACAATATTTATAGTCCACAAAACATCCGTCAAAAATAGCTTAATCTCGAGGGAAAATATTTCGACAGACATTTCGTTGAAAATAGGTGATTTTAATTAGGGATCATAACCTTCTTCCTCGATCATATCTTTCTCTCCATTTTACTCCCTCGGTTCCATATTAACTGACGTTATACGTCAATGCACACCTATTAAGAAAATTAATTACTCCAATTCATTTGTCTATTCATCCAATAGGAAGGAGAGAGAGAATTGCACATATATACATAAAAAGATAAAAGAGTCCAATAGAAAAGAGAGAGAATTTTTAAGTCTTTAATTTTTCATACGACTCCAATAAGAAGAAGAGAGAGAATTTCAAGTCTTTAATTTTCGTTAGGACTCCTCCAATAGGAAGGAGAGAGAGGATTACAATATTGGGAACAAAAAAATTGAGTATAAGGTCAGTTAATATGGAACGGAACTGAGGGAGTATCTCTCTAGCGGCGACGAAATTTCCTAGTTCCTCACTCTCTTTGTCCGGAACCTCCTCCCTCCGTCGCTCCCTCGCCCTCTCGCCGACGACGTCCTTTCTCTCACGCACACAGTATATAGATCGATATAAGGGTCAAACCTTCGTCTCCACAGTTCAAGCCTTCTTCCTCTCTCTCTCTGTCGAGGTTGACTTTGGCTTTCCGGGGACGTCTTGGGTATCGGCGACAACGTCGTGGTTATCTCCTCCCTCATATCTTTAGCATTCAAATCAAGTGAGGTAAACAATTTCTATATTCAATTAATTGTGTTAGATTTTGAATATTATTAATATTGTGTATATTATGCAACTGATTTTGGGTTTGAATTTAGGGTTTAATTTATTCTGTTATGAAACTGATGAACTTGGCTGAATTAATGTTCAATTTGGGTTTGATATTTAATTTAGGGTGTAATTTGTTTTGATATGAAACTGATATTGACGCTGAATAATGTTCAATTTAGGTTTGATATTTAATTTAGGGTTTAATTTGTTTTGGTATGGAACTGATATTGAGGCTGAATAATGCTCAATTTGGCTTTGATATTTACTGTATTGTACCATTCAAATTAGTGTTTGATTTGTGCAAGTAATATCCACAATTTGATATTGAGGAGATTTGTTCATCAATGTATTTAGCTTTGATTATGATGTTAAATTGCAGCACGCATGTTATGTATCAATTTGGGTTATATGTTCTACTTTGTATGAACTTACTGAATATATTAATTTGGCTTATATTTTATATATACTTATGTTCGGTATGTATATATATATATATATATATATATATATATATATATATATATATATATATACTAAGTAACGTTTACTTAGTTTCTTGCTACTAAAATAAATTACTTGATATAAAATATTTTAATGAAAATAAATTTAATAATATAATATAATGTAATACAGAATAAATTAAAAAAAGAAAATAAAACTACATGAAATAAATTAAATAATATATATAATAAATAAATAAAATTAATAATAAATAAAATATAATAAATTTATTTTAATTTAATTTAATAAAATAGAATAAATTTAATAAAATAAAATAAATTTAAAAATAGATAATATAATATAATACAAAATAAAATAATATAAAATAATTTTAATAAACTTAAAAAAAATTAGATAATGAAATAAAAAAAAATAATTAGATAATAAAATAAAATAAGTTTAATTAAATTTAACAAAACAAAAAAATTAAATAATATAATATAATATAATACAAAATAAAATAAAATAACATAAAATAAAATAAAATATATTATAGTTAACTAAATTAACATAGAATAAAATAATAAATTAAGTAGCATTTGCTTAGTTTTCTACAATTAAAATAAACTGAATAAGTGTTTGTGCATGTACTATACTTTGGAACTTAATTAGAAACTCGTTTGACAAATAGGAGTGAATGTCGAACAGTAGTCCCCATATTCAAATAATAAAATAAAATATATTTAATGAAGTAATATACGATAATGTAATAAAAAATAAAATAATTAAATTAAAATTAAATAAAATATATTATAGCTAACTAAATTAACATAAAATAATTAAAATAAACTAAGTAGCATTTACTTAGATTTCTACATATATGTACTATACTTTACAACTTAGAAACTCATTTGACAAGTAGGACTGAATGTCGAATAGTAGCCCCCGTATTCAAATAATAGCATTTACTTAGTTTTCTATTCGTAAAATAAACTAAGTAGTATTTGTTTAATTTGTCACAATCTTCAATAAACTCAATATATACATGTGCATGTAGTATAGATTGGAGTTTAGAAACCCGTTTGACATTCACTCATTAGAAGTGAATGTCAAATAGTCCCCAGTATATGACTGTTACTGGATGTTATGTCTCTCATTTAGGCCGGTGTCAATTCACGGGATACTTTTTTGAGGATTTTTCAGCTGATGTTTCTACATGTTCACCGAGTGCATACTTAGACTAAGTTGTCTTGGTCTATTTTGTGTACTTAAACACCATGGGGCGGTGCTGCTGAAATTTTCTTAAAACAGAAGGAACGTGCTCAAGGTTGGCACTAGTGAGGAGATGCATCCAGGAACATGATAGAATCCTAACCCCTATAGAGTGGACATAATGTCGAATATAATTCATGCATGAACCACATACATGAATATTATTATTCTAATTGTATATTTTGTTCAATTAAAGATGTTAGCCGACTAGAGTTGGATGTACCGTAGGATACGGGTTGATGGGAGGGGATTAGTTAATGCGTATCGTGATGGGGTGTGCAATTTTATGAACAAAACAATAGAACCATGCTGATAATCCGAACGAAAAGATGAGATTCCTGTGTCTCAAGTGGAAAAACATCATCTGGAATAAAGCTGGTGAAATTAAATTTGACTTATTTTCACGTGAGTTTGTGGATGAGTATTCAGTATGGATTCATCACCGCTGACCGAAAATATAGACCAACTAATTTATTGGGATTCATACGACGATAATTATGATGTTGTGGAGATGTTGGTCGATGCTTTTGGCCCTACCAATTCGTATTGGGCTGAAAACGAGCATTCGTCAGCTAGTGCTCAAGAAGAGCCAAATAATCCAGTTGATGTTTTTTACAAGATGTTATCTGAATCGAGGGTCCCACTATATCCTGAAAATAATAAGCACACCAGGTTATCTGTAATGACGAAGCTCTTAAACTTCAAAAATGAACATGACTGCAATGAGAGAGGTTTCAATGATTTGCTTACTATTATCAGCGAGTTCTTACCTAGGGATCATACTTTGCCCGCAAATTACTATGCAATGAAGGTGGTAAAGGGGTTGAATATGGGTTATGAGAGTATCGATGTTTGTGAGCAGGATTGCATATTATAGTATTAGGAGGACAGTGTTAACTCCTACTGTAACGAACGAGAATTTCATATTTAATCTTTAAATATTTATTTGAATTAAATAAATATTTGTGTTGATCTATTTTATTTATTTATTGAGTTAAATAAAATTGAGTCGTGATTCTGGGAACAGAATCTTTTTAAGGGGGGAAAGATGTAACGAACGAGAATTTCATATTTAATATTTAAATATTTATTTGAATTAAATAAATATTTGCATTGATTTATTTTATTGAGTTAAATAGATATTTGAAGAGATTGTTGTAGATAAAATTAATTAAATGGATTACATTGATTAAATTAATGTGAAGTAATTTTATAGTACAAAGTATGAATTTAATTGAGTTAATTAAATTTAATGAGTTGTTTAAATAGTTGTGATGTTGCTCTAATTTATTTATTTAATAATTAATTAGAGATATATTGATTTATCATAATTAAGTAAATGAGAATTTTAATTATGTGATGAATTGATTTATTTAGTAATAATGACTTTTATTTAATTGAATTTAAATAATATAATATAGCTAATTAAAGTGTGACAAATAAACTATATAATAAATAAGTTAATTAAAATAAACTAAAAAGGGATTCTAAGGTGGCAACCAAACATGGCCTTAAGATCATGGGATCAGTTAAGTGCATAATGGCTTCAACTGATACCCATGATTAGGACAGTTATTTTATACGTATTAAATTATCAACCTATTCCTATTCATTCATTTTATTTCCCAAGTCTGAAGAAGAGAATACAGAGAGAGAGAGAGAGAGAGTTTGGAGAGAATTGTGAGATTGAAGAAGAAATTGGAGAATTGGAGAGATTACTTTCATCTTCTAACAATCTAACACAACTAACTCAAGGTAATTTCTTAATTCAAGCTTCAATTAGTGTTCTTAAGTTTCTACAGAAGGAACTAAATTAAGTTCTCTGTTATTTGAATTTCATGGGTTAATTGTTAGGAAATTGTTATAGTTGTTAATATGCATGTTTAAACCCCTATATGATGATTAGGAACTAAATTGGTTGAATCAGTTCGTGATAAAACATTTAATTTAGGTTTTAAAATACTTACAGTAAAGTAAACTTGGAATATGGCCCAAAGGGTGTGAATTATCATGTTTGATTATATGTTAATCGGTGAATTGATGGGAGATTATGATTATGCCTGTAAAAATGAAAAGAACGAAATTTAAATGAAGTAATTTGGCCATACATTGAATCTGTAATCATGATTTTAAGAAAATATATGAAACTCTGTTATTTGGCCAAAAACATTAAAATTGGTTCTGTGAGTCGATGATTTTGTAAATTAAATGGTTAGAAACATGTTATATGATTTGGGTTGTAATTATACATGTATTACAACCTCTGGGAATGATTGAATCAACTTATTGTGGGTGGAATTTAGCTAATTTGGCTTTGAAAATCGTGAAGTTCGTGTTCTGCAGAGTCTGAACAGTGCCGCAGCGCTGGTCTCTAGCGCCGCAGCGCTTGCAGCGCAGTAGCTCTTGAGCGTGGAGCGCAGCAGCGCTTCATGCGCTGCAGCGCAAGCTGTTGAAGAGCAGCAGCGCTTGATGCGCAGCTGCGCATGTTTTGTTGAGCAGCAGCGCATGAAGCGCAGCGGCGCTAGTCCGGATCCGGACCGGGTCAGGTCGGTCAGCCGGGTCGGGTAGGGTCAAAACCCAGAAAAATGTGATTTTTCCAAAAATTATAATAAATTAATTTTGCACACTTAATACAAAGAAATAAGTATTTCAAGGTTAAATGATAGTTCAATAATATAATTTAACTTAAAGTTTTTAGGAATGCTTAAGTGTTTAATTAAGAAAGTAATTAGTTTAATTTTAATTATTAATTGTTCTATGTGACCTAAACGTATAGGTTACTCAAAGAGCAAGTAGATAGTATTTATTGTAGCAGACGCATAAGGCAAGTTTCTTACTCTACCTTGATTTCAATTACGCAAGTTTCTTATCCCGAACTTCTTATTTATTGCAAGTATTCTATTATTCATTTATTACTGTTACGCAAGTTTTCTATCCCTCTTCTTACATTGAGAAATTTCCTTACTCTATCTTGTTTAATTAACGCAAGTTCTTTAACCCTACTCTTACATTGAGTAAGTGTCTTACCCCTAACTTGTTTTCAATTACGCAATCAAGTTTCTTATTCTTTCTAATTCTTTTAAAAGAATACTTCAATTATACAATGCTTATTCAATTGTATACCTTGAGAATCATTGTTCAATTTAAATATCAATCTTATTGTTAAATCTTGATTGACTAGCGAACCCTTATTGATTCGGCTAGTCCATAGTTGATGAGCGTTCTAAATTCCAGAACTGTAAGTTAAGTTAATACAAACTGAATTTTCTTTGGTGCAGACTCTGATGTCAAACTGAGATGAACAACTCTTCTATAAGGGGATTATATTTACGCTTAAGCGTTAGGATGTTGTGCACATACATTGTACGAGAGGCTGATTCCCCTAAGTACGAGCAAAAAGGTCCATATATGACTGTTAGGGGTTTAAAGTGGAAAACTTGATAACCTGGACAAAGTTCTTGGTCTTGTGACCCTCAGATGTTCTTTTGTTTCTTACATAAATTTTGATTCAAAAGAGAAGCTTTCCGTTGTTCAAGAATTCTTCAAATTCCGCATGTCCATATAGTCTTATGACTGTTAGGGGTTTAAAGTGGAAAACTTGATAACCTGGACAAAGTTCTTGGTCTTGTGACTCTCAGATGTTCTTTTGTTTCTTACATAAATTTTGATTCAAAAGAGAAGCTTTCTGTTGTTCAAGAATTCTTCAAATTCCGCATGTCCATATAGTCTTATGACTGTTAGGGGTTTAAAGTGGAAAACTTGATAACCTGGACAAAGTTCTTGGTCTTGTGACCCTCAGATGTTCTTTTGTTTCTTACTTAAATTTTGATTCAAAAGAGAAGCTTTCCGTTGTTCAAGAATTCTTCAAACTTCGCATGCTATTATTGTTATCGTTATTATTATACTTATTGGGCAATCGTTGCTCATTCTTGCATAATAACATTGCAGCTAAGGTTGGGAGTGTTGATGACCCATCTACTAGTAAGGGCAAGGACAAAGCATACAAGTGATGAAGACTTGTTTACTATTAGTTATTATTAAAAGTTGTTCTTAGGACTTAATAGGTTATGTTTATGTTCCCGCATTAATGTTTTATTTAAGGTTAGATACCTGGGATTTATTCGTTTAAGTATTGTAACCCTTTAATGGGAGAATTTCTATTTCAGTTATGAGATTCCAGTTATTTCTTCATTTATGGGTAGTTGGTCGTGAGATGTTTTGAATAGTGAACACCAGATTCGGTGGAATTGAAGTACCCAGATTTAGGGATGTCACACCTACCCCCGATGTCGTTGTCCCCTCGAGCCTCATCTGTCCTCTAACTAGGAGTGTTATCGGTAAATTATTGTACCGAACCATTTTGAATCGGACCAATTACCAAAACCACCTAAAACAAGGTGCTGATACCGGTACCGATTAGATCGGTATACCAAATCGGTTAGCCGGTTTAGTATTGGATCGATACTGATTTATACCACTACTGTACTGGTTATTTTGGAACTTAAATATTTTTTAAAAGGAAAATTTTCTTTAAAAATTTTCCAAATAACCAATGTGGGACTTTTACTTTGGAACTTAGGAAGCCTTTTCACTTGGTAATCATTTTATAAGGAAAATTTCCTTTAAAACTTTTCCAAATAACCAATGTGAGACTTGGAGACAACATGGTCAGCCTACTTGATAAAGCTATCTATTTATTGTACTTTCCTCCCGTGTATTCTTGATTGTGCAGAGGGAAATGAGTCTGGTGCGGTAACGGATGATGTAATTTTTTTATGACAAATCAATGAGACCGTGAGTATTCCCTATCTATTGTAAAGTATATGACTATGGAATGTGGAAAAACATGAAGCTATATGGCTGTACGAAACCCCCAAAGTTTGATCTTTTTTAGTCATTTAATGATTTGTTTTTAAATTATACAAATATTTGTAATTAAAATCCATGATAATTTTAATTAAAATGATTGATTGTCGTAATTTAATTTTGATAATCTTCAACTACATGGAATGGGGTACTAATCTTGAACTCTCAATTTCATGCCTCCATTATATAGGAATGAAGCGTGGAAGCTAAATAATGTGATAAAATAGAGTTTTTTTTTTGTAATAGGTATAATGTGCATAATCATATAAGATATAAATAGTAGCATACCATTATCTCCCACGAAGCTATTCACATTCACACACAAAATAGAAAGAGACCCACTCACGGGCACCAACAACAATAAAAGCAAATTATTTTAAGAAACAAACTGTTTTTATAACCAAAAAGTGTTTTCTTTGAAGCCTGTCTCTCTGGCCTATCTTGTTTGCCTGTGATCTCATTTCTATATCTACTATCTACTATGTTGATTAATGTTAGGAGAGAGAGAGAGAGAGAGAGAGAGAGACACCCGTGAACTCTCTCACTCCATGCCCATGGCATTATTCTCTATAATTCACCACCACTTGAAAGTAGTATGCATACACGCCAATCATGTTTGATGATAAAGCATATACTTTGTAACAATCTTATTCATTTATTAATAATTGTTTATTAAAGGCATTTAATTTATCTACATGGTGCTATTATAAATATGTGATAAACACATAATTTTGAACAATGTTTTTAGAATAATGATGACGATCATGCTAATGAGATCTAAATTTTTAGATAGCTTAAAACTAAAATAGTTCTCAGTTGTTGGATTACTAAATAGGGGATTAGTGAATCCGGATAGATTGGTAAATACGTTGCTTGCTCATTGGATGAGAATGATTGATCTCATGATCATTTGTGTGGAGACACTAAAGCAAGAATGTTGGTGCTTATTAGAGAATAAGTTCACTGAACGTGACTCGCTAAGGAATACCTAATGGAGTTTTACTTGCATGTCAATAGGAATTCCTGTAGTAATAGTAGTACAAGTAATCCTTAGACTTGAGACCATCGTAGTATCTTGTGTATGATAAGTTATACTTTGACATGTCCCTAAAGACCCTTAGGGCATATCAAAGGGTATGTTTGGGTGTAATAAGTTATACATGGAGATAATGAATGATCAACAAAGAATCTACTGTTTCTAGTAAAAGAAGAGAATGTCCTATGTGATTCGATAAATGACAACTCAGTAGTCCTTTCTTGGCCAGTTTCATCAGCCTCCTCAACCTGACCTGCCCCCTCAACATCACCCTTAACTACATCATCTTCAACAGTACCCTCCGTTATATCACCCTCAACACCCTCAATATTATCATCACCTGCATCCCCATCAACAAAATTAGTTTCATCACCTACCTCAGTTTCCACTCTAGTAATCTCTGCTTTGAACTTCCTGCACCTCCTCCTAGCCTCTAATAATTCTTCATCAATACTTAATATTTCACTGTTACTTTGTGCATCACGATTTTTCGAGTCCCCAATCACAATTGGTGTATCATCACTCTTTTTATTTATTTTCTGATTCATTTTAATTATGTGATTCATTTTAATTTTGTTATTCTTCCTCCTCTGATTATTCATAGTCTCATTCTTCTTACTCCTTTTAATATTTCTACTCTCTTTCTGATTGCTCTTACTATTCATACCTGTCGTCTTCTTAGTTCTATTGACTTATGCATATTAGCATTTGCACTACTAATCCCCTTGTTATTATCTTTTGTATTGGGGGTTCAGTAATAGTAGTTGCAACTTGTTCATTCACAATAGTTGGTTCATCCACAACTCTTTCTTCATTCACAAGTACATGATCAACAAAAAATTCAATCACACCAAAAGGGAGGCACACTTTTACCATATCTATAATACTGACATCATCATGTACCAATCTATAATCATTTTCACTAGTTTGGCCATTATTCTTAAAATAAACCTTAACATTGCTATCATAATCTAAATCTTCAACAAATGACTTAATTGCAGTCATATAGATAAAATCAACATAACACTGGGATAAATTTCAACCTTACGTCCCTTGTACTCATTTTTTGGTTGATGAACAAATTTGCCCCCATAGTGAACATGCAACTGAGAAATTTCACTCATTCTGTGAAAACATAAAAAATACAAAAAAAAATAAAAAATTATTATTTATTTAACCACAACAGTAGAGTTTAATATATATTAATAGAAGATCGTTACTTTCCAATAACCCAACTATGTATACATAAAATGTACCCAACTATATATACAAACAATGTATAAAACATTGTGGGGGGGGGCCGAAGAAGACAACAATGACAAAAGTCAACCCCATTGACCACATGTCTGATATATAAAGTCAAGAAACATGGAGAAAACATAAAGTCAAACAACATGGCTACAACAGATTAAAAATCCCTAATTTAATCGAATCGTACTCATTCTCAACCCATGTCCACAAACCATAAATAAAAGAAATCTAACATACCTCACAGAAGATTCGCACTAGCAGATTCGTATCCAAGAACAATATTCGCATCAAAGAACAAGATTCGCCAGCAAGATGACAAGTTCGCACCTCAATCTCTCTTTCCTTCTCTCCTTCACGCGCTTTTACTTTCTGTCTTTGCCTGGGCTTTAGTCGACCGAATGGGTTTTAACCACTGAGTTTCAATCCTGACCATGACTAGGACTAACCCACGCGAAGTAAATGATGTGTAATTAGATGTGAGGTAGGTCATATCTGATGTCATAGGTTTATGTTAAAAGTCATCTCATTTAATGAATTTTGTAATTATTTGATAAATATTTGTAATTCACTGACTCAATTGTAAAAAAATTCAGTCAAGTTATGTATTTGTAAACTGAGGTCGAGTAGAGTAGAAAAAAGTGTATTTAACCAGTCTTTTTTGGTTGTATATATATGGGCAAAGGTGCATGATTGCACCTGAGGTTTGGGCCGAAATCTTTAGTTAGCCTTGAATTTTATTTTATTTTTAAAAAAATTTCTGACGTTGTAAAATATAGCTCAAATATACTTCTCCTGTTAAAAAAATGGCAGCTAGACAATCGGGACCAAACTCCCTCCTTCATTACCATAAAATATATTTTAAATACATTTTTATATTATGATATGCTATTAATATGAAAAGAAAAAAGTCAGCATTTTCAGTAGATATTTAAAACAGTAAAAAGTTTTTAAAAATGGAGAAAATATTAAAATGAAAAGAAAAAAGTCAGCATTTTCAGTAGATATTTAAAACAGTAAAAAGTTTTAAAATAATGGAGAACGAACATTTCTACCAGAAAAATGTCATAAATTCATACCTACTCACCCTCGTCTGATCCTTGCGCTCTCTGTCTATACGATCCCAAGAAACACATTTTACTGCCAAGTCATTTGAAGAGAAACCTTAAAACAACTTAACACCACCTTAAAACAAACACCTTTTCTTAGTGTTTAATAAGATCTTAGTGTAACCCAAGTCTAAATAACTTGAAGGATTCTTTGTAGTGGAGCACTATTTTCATATGTGTTTTTGATATTTTCTCATGATTTCTTCTCACATAAAGGTGAGAGCCACTGTATGCTCATGTAAGAGAGGACCATATGGAAATATCCGTTCCCTTATTTATAAATCAGTTGTGTAAAAATTCTTAATGAACTGTAATATTGGTGATTACCCTCCTTAGTGGAATATCCCTGCTCGCGGAGCAGAAGAGAGGACTAGAAAACTTTTGTGCTCCAAACCTTTTAAAAATATCATGTTCTTTACTTTCTGCATTTTATATTCTGTCACTCTATGTTTTTATTATTTTGACTTATTTTAACATTTGCAATTTAGAACTGTGTTTTTTGATAATCTTTAAAGGGTTTTTAAAAATACAATTTCGTTGTGCTTAATCAATCAATTATTTTGTTTAACTGATTTGGTAACATTTCTTTTATAAAAAAAAATTAAAGAATCTAATGAACCTGCACCATTAGAACCACCATTTGATTGCATACTACAAACAAAAAACACATGCCAATTGTCAAACATTTATGACTATTGTTGGGCCAGAATACTTTTCCTACTGGGCCAGGCCGAATGGGCTTGTCTTTTGGACTATATCACCTTTACCATATTGGGTCAAACAACTTGGGCCTCGCTACTTGACTATAATATTGGGCTTAGTCACGGGGTTGGTCCATTACGTAAGGTATTACTTATCTTATCTTTGATCGGTAATCATCACAAAAGCAGTAGTTGACTGTTACGCCTGCCACCTGTCTGCATGGCATTAATGAGGATGGGACTCCGATTGCCGGCGGGAGGTAACAGTGGTAGCATGTAGGAAAATAAGCTACACACTTTCGGCTGAGATGACCGGGGATGGAAGGAGGTGTCAGGAGGTAGTGGGTTGCACAGTAAACCGGGTCTGGGGAACGTATGGGGCAAGGATAACAAAAGAAAAAGAGGTAACAAAACACTACACACAACATTATCTTGATTCACATTCACTCAGACACTGTTCATTATTTTCCTTCATTGTTAACCTTGTGATCGCCTGTACTGATTCTCACGCCGGAGCTATCCCCCGACGGTCAGGCCGTCAAGCTTTTGGTGTTGACTTGTTGAACTGTGCAGGATCATAACGTCTTACGTGATTGGGACGTGGGAGAAGATCTTGGCGTTAACATTGGCGCTAGAAGGAGGGCTGAGTTCTAGTGTCCTGAGTATTTTTCAATCACAAACCTTGTTCGTTTTACGTCGGTGTTCATGGGGAAGAGTAGAACACCTACACCTGAGGGGCAGCCAAGGGCTGCCAGTGAATCCGTACCGCGAGTATCTGTGAAGGACCGCGTCCAAACGATCGCATAGAGATTATCGTCCGAGAGTTGTGAGCAAAGCCAAGCGACATCTAATTTTTACAGCGGAGAAAGGGTCCGGTCATGGCCGGAAACGAGTAGAAGGCACCTCGCCTAGAACTCGATACCGGGACGACCAAGACGAAAAGGCTGCCCGCTTGGCTAAGATGGCAGATGAAGCTGATAGGGCCATGGAGGCGCTTGTGAAACAACGACGGGATATAGCTGAACAGATGTCTCGAATGGCCGAGTTGAGGGACAAAGCTTCCAGCTATGTCCAGTCTGAAGAACGGGGGCATCGGAGCGGGAAGGAGCCTGCTCATTCCGAGCGTTAATATCAGGATCGACCTCGGGAAAGAAGAAGGTCCAGAAGCCCTACTCCTCAAAGATCGAAGAGGGCACATCATCCTGACGGTTATAAGGAGCTGGGTCGAAGCGAACGAAGAGGTCGATCCAAAGAACGTACCCCGGAGAATACTAAGGGGGCGCTCATTGTTGCGCATTCCCACCGCGGCAGTCGGGTACTGAGACGAAGCAGATCTAGAGGCCGTACACCCGAAAGTCCACCGAAGGCACTCCGCTCTGTGGACCATCATCGTCCCGAAAGCCCCTCGAAAGTTGGGGGTTCTATTGTAAATCGCCGATCCACCCAGAAGAGGGAAAGGTCACCGAAAAAAGAAGCATCGTCCCTACCCGAGGGCGTGGAATATCTGGTGAAGGAGGTGAAGGAGCTTCGGAGGCAGCTTGCCGAAGTACAGAAAGTGAAGGAGACTTCGGGAAAGAAGGCATCCCCTTTTTCCGCGGAGATTCTGAGAGAGAAGGCTGACCCCACCAAGAGGTTGCCTCATATTGACAGTTATGACGGATCGGGGGATCCCTACGACCACAGTCAGGCGTTCGATCGACTGATGGATTATTATGACTTTAGCGATGCTGCTAAGTGTCATACTTTTGTCACGACCCTCCGAAAGGATGCCAGACAGTGGATGAGGACTTTGCCTTCAGATTCGATTTCATCCTGGGCAGATATGTGCAGTCAGTTCCACGCCCGCTTCGGGAGCAACAGAAGAAGAGGGAAACCAACTGGCTCATTGGCTCAGGTTCGGCAGTTCTCGAATGAGTCTTTGGGCCAATATGTGAAGCGATTCCGTGAAGCAGTCGGCCAAGTGACAGAGTTGAACGATCTACAAGCCGTGGGACTATTTCAGAACGGATTAGATCTGGTCAAATCGGAAAAGTTGGTGAAGAAGTTGATGTTTCACCACCCGAAGAGTCTCGCAGAAGCCTTGGACAAAGCAGAAGGCTATATTGTGGTAGAAGAGGCCATGAATAGCCTCAAACGTCCTTCTTCAGAACAACTTAAGGAGACAGATCGGGACAGAGCATAGGGTGACCAGAGTAGAAATGAAGGAGATAGAGGCCGTCGCGACGGCAAATCAAAGAAATATAATAATAATTGGAGGCAGGGTGGAGAATGCTCGTCCGCTCCCGCTCAGAGGATAAACAGGACGTATACGGCGCTCAACGCCGACAGGGCTGTTATCTTAGAGCAGATCAAGAATCAACCTATTTTCGAGCCACCTCGAGATAACTTTAAGCCCGGAAAAGGGAATTCTCGCAAGTATTGTGACTATCATCAAGCCTCGGGTCACGATACGAACGACTGTGCTAGCCTGAAAGATTTTATCGAGAGAAAGGTGCAGGACGAGGCGTTAGTTCATTATGTGGCTGCCCGAACGAACCAGCAGCAGAATAGAGGACCTGTTCAGGCAGCCCAACCAATCAGCCAGTGTTCCCTGCTCCCGAACTACCCGCAAGGCAAGTAATAGATGTCATCACTGGGGGCACCTCGGGTAAGCTTGTTGGGAGAAAGCGCCGAAGCTATCTAGATTCGGTCATGTCAGTGGCGGGTACTCTCCCGAGGACCGACAGACCCTTCCCGGGTACTGTAATTTCCTTTACCGATGATGATTACCCTTCGGAAACCATCGAACCACATGAGGGATCATTAGTCATAACAGCATAAGTGGGTTCGGTGGACATGAAGCGCATGATGATCGACAACAGGTCTTCTGTGGATATCCTATATGCTCATGCTTATCAGAGGATGCATCTTGATGGGCAGAAGATGGAGATCGGACAGGAGGCCCCTTTATACGGCTTCAGCAACGATTCGGTCAAAGTGGCTGGAACCATTGAACTGCCGGTTATCTTCGGAACGGCCCCCCAATAGGTAGAAATCATTTGCAAGTTTTACGTTGTGAATGTAGATTCTGCTTATAATGCTATTTTGGGGAGACCTACTTTGATTGCTTTACAAGCTGTAACCTCTATCCCTCATTTCAAAATCAAATTTCCTACGGCTCATGGTGTCGGGGAGGTTAAAGGAGATCTGGATCTGGCCAGAAGGTGTTATAGAAATGCCGTGATCACTTCGGGAGTAGGAGTATCGAAGCAAAAACAGGCCATGGCGATAGAGACCGAACCTTTCACGGAAAGCAGCTCAGAACCGTTGGTCGTGCCAGCCGAAGAGACAGAAGAGATAGAACTCATCCCGGGCAAGGCTAACAAAACCGTGAAAATAGGTTCGGGTCTACCAGAACCTCTCAGAAAGAACCTCATTGAACTCCTGCAGTGCTATGTTGACATCTTCGCCTAGGAGCCTCAGGACATGCCGGGAGTGAGCAGGGATATTGCTGAGCATCGGCTAGAGGTCGATCCGTCGAAGAAGCCGGTTCGGCAAAAGAGGAGGATCTTCGCGCCCGAGCGCCAGAGAATCATTGATGAAGAGATTGCGAAGCTGCTAGCTGCTGACTTCATCTTCGAGATCGACTATCCGCAATGGATGGCAAACGTGGTACTGGTCCAGAAACAGAACGGGAAATGGCGGGTCTGCATTGACTACACAGACCTGAATAAAGCTTGTCCGAAGGACTTCTATCCATTACCCCACATTGACCAGCTCATCGATGCAACTTCGGGGTATGCCTTGTTAAGCTTCATGGATGCATTCTCTGGCTATCATCAAATCTCAATGTGCAAAGAGGATATACCGAAGACGGCGTTCATTACGCATCGGTCGGTATATGCCTACAAGAAAATGACCTTCGGCCTCATCAACGCCGGGGCCACATACCAGAGGATGATGAACTATGTTTTCAGGCGTCAGTTGGGCAAAAATATGGAAGTATATGTGGATGACATGATTGTTAAGAGCATGTTGGTACACAAACATCTGGATGACTTGGAGGAATGCTTTCAGACAGTCCGTCACCACAATTTGAGACTGAATCCTACTAAGTGCACCTTCGGATTGGGGGCTGGCAAATTTCTGGGTTACCTGGTCAGTCAGAGGGGAATTGAAGCCAACCCGGAGAAGATTAAAGTGATCTTGAACATGAAGACTCCTCAGTCGTTTAAAGACGTTCAACGTCTGACTGGAAGGATTGCAGCTTTGAGGAGGTTTATGTCCAAATCGGCAGAAAGGTGTTTGCCGTTTTTTGACACGTTGAAAGGGCCGAAGAATGCCAAGACGTTCCAATGGACTTCGGAATGCGAAGACGCCTTCCAGAGCATCAAGTCCTACTTATCTTCGGCGCCTTTGTTGGTGAAGCCCGCTCCTGCTGAGCCTTTATATTTGTACTTAGCAGCTAGTTCGTTGGCAGTAGGAGCAGTCTTGGTGCGAGAGGTTGGGGGTAAGCAGCACCCGGTTTATTATATAAGCCACGTCCTTCGGGATGCCGAAACAAGGTACCCAAATATTGAAAAGTTTGCTTTTGCTTTAATAACTGCTAGTAGAAAGCTTAGGCAATACTTCCAGGGTAGGTTGGTAATAGTATACACAGATTAGCCTTTGAAGAAAATTATGGGCAAACCTGAGGTATCGGGGAGATTAGCTGCATGGACGATGGAGTTGTCTCAGTTCTTCGTTGAATATCATCCCCGAACTGCCATCAAGGGGCAGGCCTTGGCTGATTTTGTGGTCGAGTGTTCGTTTTCCGAAGCCGATGAGGCTGTAGCAGAAGCTAGAGGATCTGACATCATATTTGCGACTCTTCAGCAGAAGCAGAGTTCATGGACGCTGTATGCAGATGGGTCTTCTACCGTAGACGTCAGCGGAGCAGGGATTATTCTGACTAGTCCGGAGGGATTCAAGGTGCAACAGGCCATCAGATTTCAGTTTAAAGCAACGAACAATGAGGCAGAGTACGAGGCAGTGTTGGCGGGTTTGCGACTAGCTAAGAGTCTCGAAGTGCAAAGAATAGTTATCTTCAGCGACTCTCAGTTAGTCGTTAAACAAGTCTCCGGGGAATACGAAGCCCGAGGTCATCGGATGATCAAGTATTTGGCGGAATTAAAAGAACGGCTTCAGTATTTTCAGTTTTACGAATTCCAGGGGGTCGAACGTGATGGCAATTCCATTGCCGATGCACTCTCCAAATTAGCCACTACGGATGTTAATGTGTTTGATGGATCAGTCTACTTGGAAATTCTGCAACATCCTAGTGTTCATCATGAATCGGTAATGTGTGTTGATCGAACCAACTGTTGGCTGACCCCATACCTGGAATATCTGGCAGATGGCGTTCTACCTTCGGATCAGATGCTAGCCAAGAAAATCAAGTACAAGTGTGCTAATTTCGTTCTGATAGATGGGGATCTGTTCCGAAGGGCCTTCTCGTCTCCGTTGCTAAAGTGTTTGACTCCGTCCGAAGCAGAGTACGCTCTTCGGGAAGTTCATAAGGGCATCTGCGGTGATCACATGGCAGCTAAGTCACTGGCATACAAAGTTCTTCGGCAGGGATACTACTGGCCAACGGTCTTCAAGGAAGCAACTGAATACGTCAAGAAATGCGAGAAGTGCCAGCTCAACAGTCCGATCCCACATCAGCCACCAGAAGAGCTATACTCGATTCTATCTCCTATACCCTTCGCTGTCTGGGGGGTTGACATACTGGGTCCGTTACCGAAGGCTAAAGGGCAGGTCAGTTTCGTCATCGTCGCTATTGATTATATGACCAAATGGGTCGAGGCGAAACCACTCCGGCTGATAACAGAACAGGAGTGTCTGAAATTTATGAAAGAATCCGTAGTGTTTCGCTTTGGGATCCCTCAAGTGGTGATATCAGACAACGGACGCCAGTTTGTGGGATCAAAATTTGAAGGCTTTCTGAAAGAACTGGGAGTCCAGCACAGGAAGACTTTAGTGGCTCATCCACAGTCAAATGGGCAGGTCGAGGTGACTAACAGAACACTTCTAAACGGGATCAAGCGCAGATTGGACGAAGCCAAAGGAAGATGGCCGGAGGAACTGCTCAGCGTATTGTGGGCTTACAGGACTACACCGAGAACAACAACAGGAGACTCGCCTTTCAGACTGGCCTACGGCACTGATGTCCTGGTCCCAGTTGAGATCGGATCTCCAAGCCTTCGAGTTAGTCAGTTCAGGGAGATCTACAATGACGAAGGACTAAAGGCCAACTTGGACCTGTTAGAAGAAGTCAGAGAAGTGGCTTTGATTAAACTTGCAGCCTACCAAAGGAGAGTTGCCAAGCATTACAACAAAGGGGTAAAGCTCCGAAGATTTGAGGTGGGAGACCTCGTTCTCAGAGAGGTCGAACCCTCTACACCGCAGAACACCGGGAAGTTGATGCCGAACTGGGAAGGACCGTATGAAGTGGCCGAAGTACCAAAGCCCGTGACGTATCGACTGAAGGCTTTGGATGGATCCGAAATTAAGAACACGTGGCACGCAGGCAGGCTCCGAAAGTACTTTCAATAAAAACTAAGTCAGTCCACTGGGAGTCTGTACATAACCGTTCATCATCAATAAAAAGTCACTTTTTTCACAACTGATCTTCACATTTGTCCTAAGGTCACAGTGGAGTAAAGAGGTATGGTAGGACTCGCTGGCCACTCGATGGCAGCCAATTTATTTGATACCCCACGTGGTAGTCAAATCCTGGATCCCATATTGTTTTTTACCAAGGGTGGTAAAATCAATGGTCATCGAAGTAAGGAGGTTCGGGCGGACTCGCTGACCATTCGATGGTAGCCTTATTGGCAGGTGGTCCTTATGGCTTCGTCAGGCCCTTCGTGGTAGGCGAACGTCATCGATGTAAGGAGGTTCGGGCGGACTCGCTGACCATTCGATGGTAGCCTTATTGGCAGGTGGTCCTTATGGCTTCGTCAGGCCCTTTGTGGTAGGCGAACGTCATCGATGTAAGGAGGTTCGGGCGGACTCGCTGACCATTCGATGGTAGCCTTATTGGCAGGTGGTCCTTATGGCTTCGTCAGGCCCTTCGTGGTAGGCGAACGTCATCGAAGTAAGGAGGTTCGGGCGGACTCGCTGACCATTCGATGGTAGCCACATCGGTAGATGTTCCTTAGGACCTTGTCAGGCCCTTCGGGGTAGGCAAGTGTCGTCATTCAGACTTCGTCAGGACCCTCACGGCATCTACCTCACACTTTGGTAACGAATAAGTATTCCTTTACTTTGTTATCATTGCCTAAATTTTTCTAAGTGTTGAGTTCGGAATGCCAAGTTCTGTAACTATCTTATCTGTTATACGACTTACCTTGTCGTTAATTAACAGTTTAAGTTAAGTCCGCAAAGGAGCTCGCACATCTTTTTTAAGATTGGATCGTTATTAAAGTGTTGGTAAACAGTAAATACACCGAAGTCATAAGGAATAATGCTGATATTTTATTTACATAATGCTGTTTACAAAATAGAGACTTTACAGGAATCCTAACAGCTAAGGGAAAAGAGAGTCATCTTTACGGATCGGCTTCGTCTTCCGAAGAGTCCAGGATGGTCGGGTCAACCTTGGCAGCAACAAGTCTTGCCTTGTCTTTGCTTCGGCATTCGTCGAACCCATCCGAGAACATCTGGATGATCTCCTCGTTCAACTCGGCAGATTTCCGGTATTCTTGTTGAACTTCCCTCCGAAGATCTCCGGTTAGAGGAGGACCCAAATCTCTCAGAGCCCGAAGTTCTCGAAGCTCCTCTTCGAGCTTTGCCCGCTCCTTCAGATGCCTCAAATCCCTAGCTTCAAGGTCGTGTACTTGGACAGCCAAGCTCTTATTGGTCTTCACCATCGTCTCATTCTTCCCAACAAGGACCTCGTTCCGGCGAACCAGATCTATGTTCGTAGTAATGGTCAATTGGTGGGTGGCCTCGGCTGTCTCCAGTTTCTCTTTTAAATTATGCACATCTTTCTGGAGGCCTTCATTATTGAGGAGAGTGGCACCATGGGCCCTTCTCTCCCTTTCCAGAGCCGAAGCCAGAATGGCCTTCTCCCGCCTAGCCGCATCTTCTTCGGCCTCGGACTCTCTATATCGGGGAAGAAGTCTCCCGAAGACAGCATTTGCCTGCAGACGGGTAAAGAAAGTCGATGAATTAGTAGAAGGAACAGACGAAACAAAAGATTTCCAAATGTTTCAAATTGAATCAACTAACCTTAGCCTGATAGCTCATGCCTTCTTCGATTAAGTCCCTAATCGAGCTGTTTCCGAACCGATGGTTATCAGTCTCCCGGACAAAGGATTCGAACAGTTGGAAAGGGAAGTTGGCATTAAACTCCGGCCATATGGTGGGAGAGGATGCGGCTTCTCGCCTGAAGGCGGAAGGAGAAGATCTTGCCGAAGATGGCACTGATGGTTCAGGGGGCGGTGGTGGTTGATCCTCGGAAGGTTGCTTCCTTTTTCGAGACAGAAGAGGAGACTCAGTCGGGTCTTCGAGCTCGTCTTCTGAAATGTGAATCTTCGTAGGAATAATGGTAGGCGGATCGGCTGCAGGAGGAGGAACCCGAAGCTCATCGGCAGACAGAGGAGTCACCTTGGTCTTCCTCTTTTTAATCCAAAGAGCTTGCATTCGCTCGTTCGCAGGCAAGTCAATCAAACTCGCTGTAGAAGCTAATTGAGATCCTTGAGGATTTGACCGGACCTTCCGAACCGCCCTCTTCTTCTGTCGAGGTCGGCTAGGTTCCTCCGCAACTTCCGTTCCGTCGAAGATTTTCGCGTCATTGGCTTCCGAAGCCGGAAGTTCTTCCTGTGGAACCTCGGTGGAAGGTGATGAAGGCTTACCAGAGAGATACCTATCCAGATCCTTCCGATCGATCGAAGTCGGCTTGATGAGAGACAATTTGTGGTCATACAACCATGCCTGTTTGCTCAAGAGGCCGAAGCTCCACTCCTTCAGAGGTATCTTCTCTATGATGCGCGTCATTTCTCTTATTCGTTCCTCGGATATATCTCCGAAGTCTGCAGAGACGCGATCAGAAGTGGTCCAGTCCGGGACAGAGGAGATTTCGGGCCCGTTGACGAAGAACCATTTGTTATGCCATCCTCGGTTGCTCGAGGGAGTGTCCATCAGAGACCGCTTCTCGATCCTGGCATTGGGCTTAGGAGCTATCTTACTTAGCACCTTGAAGCCTTTTTCCCGAGATTTCCCTACCGAGAAGAGGGTAAAGAAGGAGTCCACAGCAGGAGGAACCCCTATCTCGTAGCAGAAGGCTATGTAAGCCAGTATGTGTATGTACGAGTTCGGCACCATTTGGGCGAACCCCACTCCAACGAACCCTAGGAGGGTGATCAAGAAGGCGTGAAGGGGGAACCTCACCCCCTTCTCCAGAAAAGTTGCCGGAACGACAATCCAACCGTCGGGACGCTGGTACATCCTTTCGTCGGGAGCCGCTATCCGTACCCTGTGGGTATCCGGTATTTGATAGCGGGCCCGAATGTTGCAGAGCTCAGCCTCATTGACGGTGGAAGGAGTGTTGGCGTGAGGAAAGTCTTCCTCATTTTTAAAAAAATCAGAGGGGTTGGGAAGTGATTCCATAGGCGGAGCTTCCTTACTCGGGGCACCGACTTGGGGGTTTGAGCTCGGAACCTCTTTATCAGGATTTGAGTGGGGGGTCACGGTGGAGATGGGGGCGACACGAAGGGGAGAGCTTGTATCTGGGTTCTGGGATGCCATTGTTGAGAATTTGCAGAGAAAATGAAGAAATTTGAGGAGGAAAAGACAATAGGCTCTTATGAATTCGAAATAGCAGGGAACCATCCAAGGAGAATGGGTAGCGGCTTTTATAGCGAGTGGTCTTTTCAAAATTTACACGAGAGCCGAGGGCGGCGCATTAATTGGGGATAATGATGTGGGAGAGGAAAGGGTAACGTCCGATTTTGGCTTTGGTGGGTTATCCAAGGTGGGCCGGCGCTTAATGGGCCCTTTCTTCCTGTGGACTCGCACTATTTACAGTCAGTCTTCCATTAAACATCCTGTTTAATAAAAGACTGGGGGGCAATGTTGGGCCAGAATACTTTTCCTACTGGGCCATGCCGAATGGGCTTGTCTTTTGGACTATATCACCTTTACCATACTGGGTCAAACAACTTGGGCCTCGCAACTTGACTATAATATTGGGCTTAGTCACGGGGTTGGTCCATTACGTAAGGTATTACTTATCTTATCTTTGATCGGTAATCATCACAAAAGCAGTAGTTGACTGTTACGCCTGCCACCTGTCTGCATGGCATTAATGAGGATGGAACTCCGATTGCCGGTGGGAGGTAACAGTGGTAGCAGGTAGAAAAATAAGCTACACACTTTCGGCTGAGATGACCGGGGATGGAAGGAGGTGTCAGGAGGTAGTGGGTGGCACAGTAAACCGGGTCTGGGGAACGTATGAGGCAAGGATAACAAAAGAAAAAGAGGTAACAAAACACTACACACAACATTATCTTGATTCACATTCACTCAGACACTGTTCATTATTTTCCTCCATTGTTAACCTTGTGATCGCCTGTACTGATTCTCACGCCGGAGCTATCCCCCGACGGTCAGGCCGTCAAGCTTTTGGTGTTGACTTGTTGAACTGTGCAGGATCATAACGTCTTACGTGATTGGGATGTGGGAGAAGATCTTGGCGTTAACAACTATAAAGAAAAAATAAAAGAACCTTATTAAACAATTTTACCTTATACAATTTAAATCTGGGTGAAGTGGTAATTTGAATGCCCTACCTACTATTATGCCCACTTGTCAAGCTTCTTGCACATGTCACAGTCAATTTTTTTTCGAGATGACTTATGTGGATTTTTTGGCTCATCTTCTGCATTTCTCCTTTGTTTTCAAGGCCTCCTAGTTGGCTTGTGATAGACTGGTGGGTGAATCTTTTTAAGCTCACTTGTCACCCACTCATGATGTGTTGGAACAGGGTGAATAATAAAACTATATATGGCCAGGTAGAAATCTTTGTTGTAACAAGGTTGCACATACTACTCTGGTCGTTCCTCAATATTTGTTTATAATACTGACAAATATAATTCATGCAAACAAACATGACCAAGATTACAAGGATTATAATCTCGAAATTATATTATATGAGATTATAGTTTCGGGATTATAATACATGGTTGAACATGATACTAAATAATCCTCCATATTAAGTCATTTTATAATTCTTAGACTAATAGTCTCAAGTCCAAATTTAAAAATAAACAAGACACTTGGGCTATGTTTGTTTACAAGGATTACACTTGGGATAAGACTATTAATCTCAAGTGGCTTGTTTGTTTTTAAATTTGAGCTTGGGACTATTAATCTAAAGATTATTAAATAACTTATTATGAGGGATTATTTAATACCATATTTTATCAGGTATTATAATCCTACTATTTTGGACTAAAAATCTCTGGACAAAATTAATCTGAATATTTTTCTAAATTGACCATGATATCCTATTTACCCCTTTATCACTTTGCAAAATACAATCTCGCCTCCGTCTGAATAAAATATGATGTCATGTTTTATCCTTCTCGCTCGGCTCCATTTTGTGTTATACTAATTTTTGTCCATTATATAAAAAAGAGTTTTATTAATCAATTTATTTGTTCCATAAAAAATTATTTTTTACTAATTATTTATAATTTTTTAATACGTATGTGAATTAATTATTATTATTATTCAAATAATTAGTAAAAATTTATATAACACGAATAAATTATTTGCGTGAAGTGTCTCCCACCTATCTTTTCTTCTAATTATTTGATTGAACAAATTGAAAAATTTATATAATACGAATAAATTATATTAAAAATGTTTATCAGAACATGTTATATAAATTTTTCGTAGTATCCACAAAAAAATGTTTGTCAGAACTGATTAAACGTATTATTCGACAAAATTATAACCTTATTTAAAGTTAAAGACTAAAAGACATTTTGCACTCCAAACTTTACACATGTTGAGGTTTGCACCGCAAACTGAAAAAAGGTATCTAAGTACACAATTCACGCAGCTCGATTAGATCCCAAGATTCAGTAAATACGATCAAAAAAATTAGGGAAAATTCGGGCTTATGGATCGGAATTGCTGGTGCATGAAGAATTCAGTGATGAAGACGGCTTGAAGAAGCTCAAACAATGACGGTAAATGATTCCTTGGTTGTCCAGATTGGTGTGAAGATGGGTACGGTGGTTGTAATTTCTTTGCTTGGGTTGATCCTCCAATGTGTGAGCGTTCAAGGATAGTAATACCTGGATTAATTAGAAAATTAGAGAATTCGGATGCTAAAATCAAAGCTCTGAAAGATGAAGTGAAAGAGTGCAAAATTAGGTCAAAGATTGGATGGGGTCTGTTAACTGCAACTTGGATTGTGATTTTTTTATTTCATTTTCATCTCAACAAAGGATGAAATTCCCCACACGTAAATTTTTAGGTTATGTATGTATTGTAGTACTTTGATTAAAAAGGGCAATTTTTGTTGGCAAGTACCGTGAGTCTGTAATTTCTGGGAATGTAATTTCTTGGCCCTTATAATGGTAGAAATTAGGCCATATATGAAATGTAATTGTTGGGCATCTGCGACTTAGTGGTTGTTATTTATCAACAATTTCTTTGAATGAAGATGTTGTAAATTTGCAAGAATTGTTGATGTTTAACTGTGTGAATTGGTGCAATATCACACCTTGTTTATGATATATGGTATAAAATGGTTGGTGTGCAATTGATGATATCTGGTGCATTTCATAGGCTCCCTGTATTAATGCACCAACCATACTGCCCAACATAAATGCACAAAGCCTAACTGTTATAACCACAATGATAGAAAATGCTATAATCAAAATGCTATAAAATAAAAACAATTCAATAGAAAACCAAATTGTTCATATTATTATATGAACTGTTATTCCCATTCAATACACGTCACAAAGTAGAGGCAATAAATGTCAGTTGACTTAACAGGTCTATTAACAAAAAAGCACCCAAATACTGCACACACATACAATCCCAACCACAGTGCAATTTACAATCTCAGCCATGCATACATACATTCATAGCACTGGAATTTAATGTACCCTAAAAAAGAGCAAAAACTTTCCAAAAATCCCATCCCAACACTAATTATCTGCAGTAGGCCCTTTTGGAGAAGTTGGTTTCCTAAACTGGATCTTCTCTCTTTTGGATCTTGCTACAGCTTCAAGGTCTCTTAGTGTTGTACATTGTTTTCCCTTTCATGTGTAGTCTTTGGGTCGTAATATATCAACATCTTCATTTCTTTGGCTACCCTCATAATGGATTCCACATTGCCACTTTGTAGAACCTCCTACTTGATCTTGATCTTCATTCATTCCACCTGGCTGGATTGTAGACTTACGTGTTGCTATTAGTGGTTGAGATGCTTGGGATGTGTTTTGAACCTTCTTAGCCCTCTTAGGCTTTGGAGGAGGTTGAAAGGATTGACTATGTGGAGCTTGGGAAGATTGTGAAATCACATTTGGCTGCTTATTCAGTTTCAAAAAACATACAAACAATAAATTTATTAAACACATTTCAAGGATATTGAAAAAGCACATAAATAGAAACAAACACTTAACTTACTTGAGGACACCTTCTTGAATTGTGACCCCATTCCTTGCAAAATCCACATTTTAATGATGTTCCCTTTCTCTTCAAAATTGTACCTTCTAGATTTGAATCTAGAATATCATTACTTTTTTTCCTAACAACTTTAGGCCTGCCTAAAGGGGTATGTTTAACTAGTGGCAAATGTGGCTCAATCCTAATAGGATCCCACTTAGATCTGTGCCTTATAGGCTCAATGTTATGACTGTTAACCTTTAAATACATGTCATTGGTTAAAAACTCATGTGTTTGGATCATGTCCTATTTTGTTAATGCATGACATAGCATGATCGCAATGTGTTCTACACAAGTCCCACCTCCTACAAGTATATGTTTTTTTTTCTAAATCCACCACAAATGAGAAACCCCCTGAAGTCATAGTTATAGTCATAGTTCCTGTATAAATTCATGATACAATGTCTGTGTTCAGCATTTGGGACCAAAACTTCTAAAGCATTAATCAAACCCTGGGGACAAAAAAAAGGAAATTTATCAAACTGGCACAATAAATAGGATAATTGATGAAATAAAATAAATTATAAATGGAGAGAGGTTTATACCTTGTGTTTATCTGAAATGAATGTCCAACCTCTATCATTTGCAATCCCAAGATCTTCCACCAACAAGTTCATAAACCACAATCAAGATTGAGTGTTCTCAGATTCAACAATGGCCCAAGGAACTGGCCACATCCCATTGTTAGGGTCAACACCAACTGCAGTTAATAACTGACCCACATATGACCCTTTGAGAAAACAACCATCAAGCCCCACCAGTGGTCTACACCCCAATTTAAATCATTCTTTTTGTGGTTGCAGACATACATAAAATCTCAAAAATCTGTCTAATCCATGCCTATGCTCTGGTTCTGCTCTCTTCAAGATATAAGAACTCCCAGACATGACTCTTCTAAGCTCTACAGCATAGTCCAAAATCATTCCATACTCCCCGGTCCTCAACACCCCCTTCAATGTTTTTCATTGCTTTTTTCTTAGCTCTGTATGCTAGGCTCCTTGATACCCCAATATCCAAATCTTTAACTACTTTAGTATGAAACTAATCTAATCCCCATGTTAGATTCATCCGAAGATCATCTTCATATTTTTCAGGAATCCAATCTGCATTTATACAATAATTATCCCACTCTCTGCCACATATATGCACTTTTTGTAATATAGTGATTTTAAACGTGAGCTCTCTTTGCACATTTTCAGCATAGAAGTACCATGTACATGGATTCACACACCTTGCTTGGATCTTATTTGATAAGTTCTTCTTTAAATACACCTTCCTTGTTTGATGCCATGATTCTTGATTGCTGCCCTTACTTCAGTTACATTGGAAAATGTCATTCCCAACTCAAACTCAGGATCCTCTATGTTACCATCACTGAATTCTGGATACTCTTTATGTTCTTGTTCAGGTGGTTCAGGATCAAACTCATCAACCCTAGGCATCCTTTCCACATCAGAGTCATCATACTTAAGAGGATGAAAATCCTAGTTTATATGGTTCTTCTAAACTAATTTGGGTTTTTGCAGTTGGTTTTCCCTTCCCTTTATTAATGTGAAATCTTTTTCCTTTTTCAGAACATTTTTCCTTGCCTTTCTGTGTTACAGTTGCAGTCTCATCCTCAAATGCATAATCCTTAGCCCCCCAGTGTTATCATCCTCTGCCCTATCCTGAGCCCCCCAATCTTATCACCCTCTGTCCTATCGCCAACCCCTCAGTCTTATCAACCTCTTCCCCATCCCCAGTCCCCCCAGTCTCATCCCACTCCCAAATTTCATCATTCTCTTCATCCTCAGTTGATTCTTCCACATAACTATCTACATAACTTTCATCAGTTCACTCTGTTTCATAATCCCTAACTGACATCAAATCTATGCATTCATTATTATTCCCACCTCCTTCAACTTCAAATTCAACTGTAAAAGTGTCCGCCATGGATAAATTTAACTGTAAAATATTCTTTATCGCCTACAAAGCCACAAACACTGTTGGTTAAATGTGTGGACCACATCATATTTAATTTCATAAAATCCAAAAAATGTGAAGTAATAACTACAGAATCTTATATATTTATCATCAAAAGGGTCCACTACCCAACTTTATACTATTCAATGATGGATACCATTCCACTTTCTCTGTTCTAAAAATCCCCGCCTAGGTCCGCCTAGGCCCTGCCTAGGCGCTAGGTCCCCCCTTGGCGCCCCGCCTAGGCGCTAGGCCCCCCCTTAGCGCCCCGCCTAGGACCTAGGCCCCCCTTGACGCCTCTAAGCCCCCCAGGCGCCTCACCTAGGCCCAATGCGACAAAAAAATCCTTTTAGAAAATTAGGCGGGTTCTAGGCGGAGAGATTTTTTTTATTTTAATAACTACCCAAACCAAATCTTGATATATTTATTTTTCTAATGATTTATCATATTCATAATACAGGTTTTAGCATATCAAATCACAACAAGAAGTGAACAATATCAAGTCAAAATGGATAATTTTATTATAGTTATAATTTTTTGAACTTGTACCAACTTCAAATTATATAAATGAGAATACATTTGTAATATTTAGTTTAATTCAATTTTATAATTCTTAAATTTATGTTTAATTTCTTAAGTTTTAATATTGAATTAAATTCTTGAAATTTTAAATTTTATTATTTAATAGCAATCTTGTTTATAAATAAAACGAATACGTTAAAAATATGTTTAAACTTTGAACAATTACATGTTTGTGTTTGAACTTTGACATTAGCAATATGGATATGTGTTTGAACTTTAAGAAAAGGTCTTTATTATATTTATTATAGATTGTTTTGTTTTATATTATTATTTTATTTGGATAAATGTAAGATAAAATATTAGAATTGCCTTAAAATAAAAAATCTCGCCTAGGCCCCGCCCAAGCCCCGCCTAGGCCCCCTAGGCGCTAGGCCCCCCTCGGCCGCCCGACTCCCGCCTAGCGCCTTTTAGAACATTGTCCACTTTACAACAAAAAGAAGTCACTAAACTAAAAAAAGAACACAATAAAATACAAAAAGAACACGCTTACGATATTTTGGGACACCCTGAAGTCCATAAACGTCATTGTCTTCGGAATCCCTCAAGAATTTGTTGTCAGCCATTGTTCCACTTACGATATTCGGAACCCTAGTCGGTCTTGATTTGGGGATTTTTGTATGCTTCAGATCGCGAAAGTAACCCTTTGTGATTTGGGATTTTTGTCTGATAACCATCACGCGTGCATAATCTAGGCAAATTTTATTTTCAATGTAAACTATCAAAACTACCCCTCTGTAATAAACATTACAAGCTTTAGCCGATCACTTTTGCCTTAGCCGGTCACTTTTGACCGGTTAAGTGACGAAAGTGTGCATTTTGTTACTTATGTTTGAAGTTTGGGGTGTATTTAGATACCTTTTTCAGTTAGGGTGCAAACCTCAACATATGTGTAAAGTTTGGGGTGCAAAGTGTCTTTTAATCAAAGTTAAATTATATAATTAGTACCATTGAGCATTTGATTGAATAATATAACCACTTATTTAAAAGTTTCTAATTAATTGTTCATCATTTTTTGATGTATGAATAAGTTTAAATTATAGTTTAAAATATGTTATTATTGGTAAGGGTATAATAGTCCAAACAATATTTTTTTTATCCAATCCTTTAATTAATCCTGAAAAAAACAAACATAACATTGGATTATTTTAAGTTATCCATGAATAATCACATAGAAAGCAAACATGTGACTAGAACTATTTAATTCTAGGATTAATAGTCTTGGAATTATAATCCTATGGATTATAATTTCAAAATTATAATTCTTGCAAATAAATATGACATTGAATTTATAATCTTGTTCCAAGTATAATTCTTATAAATAAATATAGCCCAAATAAATATAGCCCAAGTGAACAATTGTTCAATTGAGAGAGATATCGGAGTGATGTGGCTCACGTGACGTGAGAAAAGAGAGTCACCCTTCTGCTCCAAAAACACACTAACAGTGCCACGTACGTAATAAACCAGTCAGCAATATTAATTTTCTTTTATTTTTTAATGCCGCGTCATATTAAAACAAACGACAGCTTCATACTTTTAACGGAATGGGTTATTTATATTTTTATTAAATATGTAATTGTATAAAAGCTGGCCCCCGCTAGACCTAAATCTGGGTTTGTCCCTGCCCCTGGCCATAACCTCAGCTATATAAGTCCCTAGCACATACCTCTGCCAAAAGGAGGATATTTTTTGTTTGAGCCCCACGTCTAATTCCAGCAGTAAAACTTTTTTTATATAAAATTGGGAGTTTTTATTTTCTTCTTTTTTCCTTTTTTAAATTTGGTATGTGTGGGGCCTAATCCTACTGGTCGGTGGAATTAATTTAATTCCTAAAGATATTAGGATTTTTTTTAATAACGCAGGAAGCCGAGATGGAAAGCAAGAAAGTAAACCGGATTCTTTCCAAAATCAAAAAGGATATCTATATATATATATATATATTGAACCTTCTTCGGAGACATAGTCAGTATGTGAGTATATTGTTACCCGGCTGAAGATTAAAAACAACAGTGAGTGTGGCCTGTGTGTGACGTTGGCGGAAAGAAAAGTGACAGTAAATTGAGAGATTATTAGCACAGCTAGCTTGGGTTGATTTGGGCGTATTCATCTGCAGTTATTCTGAATAATTAATAGCTCGAAGACTTTAATTAATTCGAAGGCTGAGTGGTGAAATAATTTGAGTTTTATTTAAATTAAAGTATTCTTGTGCTCTCTCAATTTTTTGTTATTTCAAGTTTTTAGTACTAAAACATGGAATGATTATTTGTACGATAATAGTGGAATTTTTCGGAGTACGTCACGTGATTTTTACCTCTTAGCTCACGTAAAATCTAGTGTATTGTGCTCGGTCCTAATATTTTTACTTCTTAATTTTTTTTTAGTTTTAGAAAGTTTTTCACGTAAAATTTGGTGTCTTGTACTTGGTAGTTTGTCGGAAAATTCTTACTTCTTAATTTTAGAGAGTTTTTTTATTTAAGATTTGGTGTCTTGTGCTCGGCTTATTTTCATATTACTATTTATTTATTTGGTCTGTAATTTATAAGAGACCGTTTTAGTTACAAGGGTTTTTCCAACACTAACTTGTCAATGTATATGTTTTCATGTATGTATGTAGCTTATAAATAAGATCAATGGAGTTAACGGCGTTCCAATATGCAGACCGCAAGAGTCTACTATATTTCCCCATTAACTTTATGGAGGTATCTTTACTTGGGTTTCAAGCATATAGAAATCTCATGTGTTTGTCCCCGGAAGATACAGAATTGTTGGTGCGGAGATTGTCAGTTGTTGAACAAAACATTATCAGGCACCCCCCGACTTGTGTGAATCTAAATAGCATTGGAGCAAAAAGAAGAAGAAGATTTGACAAATATCGACGATTAACAATGCAATGTCGTTCGGATCTTCATGATCAACAATATGTAATTCCCTCGAGAATTAATAAACTTGCTAGTATAATACCTAGGTGGGTTAGACATGAAAACTATTTGAGAAATGTCTTGATTGGTTTATGTTTCATAGTTTCAACCATTCTTTTCAACACTTGCCTAGTTTCGAGAAATATGAAGAATCCAGCACATTTTGTTTTATCATCTGCTTGGAGAGCAGAGACTATTCTGAGTGGACTAGTAGGAGAGTTAAGGTATTGGTATAATTTTGAATGGGTACATGGAGGTGGGAAATACTTCCCCCACCCACCCTACACGTATTCAAGTGGAGTCGATATTTGGAGAGATCATTAACGCATTGAATGTTGGATTAAAGTTAGAAGGTGATAAGCGTATGACGACGACAGTACTACTTAAAGCAGGTGACCCATCAAAAATTGATTCAGTCTCTGATATGAGAGAAGAGGTGTTTAAAAGGTTCGCTGATAGATATACTTCCTCACACTTCGAAGGACATAATTGGAAACTAGAAGTTGTGGATAGCCGTATCGGTGTAGCTTATTATATTAGAGGATTACGCAGGATTGGAATGACTACCAGGAAAATTGAGTACTATTGCAACTCTGAAGCAGACATTGCGGCTATTCTTGGGCATGAGGTATGTTATGATGGAGTAGTAATATATTACACATGTTTTAGAACTTGCATGAATTATAATGTTTAAATAAATCTTACATACTAATATTCAAACATGTCCGTGCTTCGCATGAGTTCATCTACTAGTTTTTGTGAATAATAACTTAAATTTGTTTTTGGTTAGGTTGGTCATGGTGTATGTTCAATCTCAGAAACCCATTACCTGAAGTTGTTAACTTTCATATCTTTCATCTTCCCTAGTAATTTCACAGCTGTGCCTCTAATTATCTTCATCCAATGGTGTAAAATGAGGTATGAATCTTTCTTTCTTTAATTTGATTACTTAATCTACAAAATCTCTACATGTTTGAATCTTGTTTTATATATATATATATATATATATATATATATATATATATATATATATATATATAGTAAACGGTTACTTTGGATAGTATCTCAGAAACAGATTTTGCACCGTTAATCCAGAGATTCAACGGCCCAAAGAGAAACTGACAACAACTCTTAGGGGGTGTTTGATAAAAATTGAATGAATCTGAATCTGAATCTGAATGAGCTGAATCTGAATCTGAATATGAATAAGCTGAATCTGAATGAAAAAAACTGTTTGATAACTGACATATCTTAAAGATCTGAATGACATATTTTTAATATTTTACCCCTCTGAAAAATTCAAAGTTGTTGTAAATTTATTTAATATTACATAATATAATAGTTAATATTTTTTTATTATTTTTATTATTATTTTAAATTTTTTTACTTCATTCAGCCAACCATTCAGACCAAAAATTTGGACTTAACCATTCAGCCAACGCATCTGACCGATTCAGCCATTCAGACGATTTTTTTTCAAAACAAACGCACTTAATAATTCAGTCATTCAGACTCATTAAGTTCTAAACAAACAGCCCCTTAGTAGTGGCTAAGAGGATTTTTTTTAATGACCGCTACTCTTAGTATCAGCTAGAGAATTCTGTTTTTTCTAGATTCTACTAAGAGTAGAGGACACGAAAATTGTCTAAAACACACACACACCTTAGTTAGATTTAAATAGTTTCAATATATAAAATATTTTTTTAAATAATTTCTTAAGTAATAAAATTTAACATTGTCAACTATGCTTAATGTATTTAATTTTATAAATAATTTCTTAAGTAATAAAATTTAAAATTGTTAATTATATTCAATGTATTTATTTGTATGAATAATTTCTTAAGTAAAAAAATTTAACATTGTCAACTATATTTAATGTATTTATTTTTATAAAATATTTGTATAAATAATTTCTTATGTAGTATAATTTACATTGTCAATTGTTGTGACAATTTGATTATGTAAAATTTAAGCTCCTTATTGTAATACAACTTAGAATTACCTTACAAACTAATACATTGAAACTATTTAAATCTAATTAAGATGAGATTGTTTAAGACATTTCTCCTTACCTCTACTCTTAATAGAGACCAACAAAAAAAATCTCTAGCCACTACTAAGAGTAGCGGCCAATAAAAAAAATTCATTTTATCCACTACTAAGAGTTGCAGCCAGTTTCTGTTTGGGTTGAATTTCTGAATTAATAGTGTAAGATCTGTTTGTTGGAGTAGTGTCCATTGCAATCGTTTGTTTTGGATCAATATATATATATATATATATATATATATATATATATATATATATATATATATATATATAATTGGCAGTCCAAGATTGGACTTCAGTGTAGGCAAAAAGAATTTTTTTATAAATATTTTAATTACAAAAAATAGAGTGAAGTAATAAAATTAAAATACAAAACTCCTTCCGTTCCAAAATTCGAAATACATTTTTAAATGAAGACTTTAGAAAATAATTTTACATACACAAATGAAGCGTTACTATTAACTAAGGATTTAGTAATGGAGGTTATATTCTAGAAACAATAGTAAATTATACTTTTTTCATAGTGTTTTTAAGTTTTAAAAAAAAAAGAAAAGAAAAGAAATCAGTGAAAATTTTAAATTTTCTATCTATTTTTCTTTTTTGTGAGTTTTTTAAGAACGAAAAAAATAGAAATAGACAAAAAAATTGATCACTTTTCTTACTAAAGTTTTCTATTAAAAACTCAACGGGTTTAAACAAAAAATAAAAAGACTTTAGTAAATCTTTTGTAGTCTCTACATTGCTCTTTATACACAAACATAAGAACATTTAATATAAGGATAAAGTAGTAATCTATATTTAAAATTAAATTTTTTCCATGTACAAACATAAAAAAACACAAAAGAAGACTAGTAAGTTTTAAATTATTTTTTCTCTATCCTAATTTAAGTTTTCTATTTTTTTTTGTATCCAAAATTCAAAAACATAATGAAAAGTTTTTCTTTTATCTTATATAATTTAATAAAAAACTTTTAGCTAAGTCAATATATATATATATATAGAGAGAGCGAGAGACTTTTAAATACTGAAATTTAAGAATAGAATGAAATCTAAATTTAGATAAAAAAAAATCTATTTTTTATCTTTTATTTGGTTCCAAAATCTCTTCACATACATTCTTAGTATTATAAATATGTACTTACCGCTATATTTTATTCTCATACACTTTTTAATTTAGTTAGTATTTTAAAATTGATTTTTTTATAACAATAATATTTAATTGTATAATAATTTTATATTATTATATTATACACTTATAACTATTTAATTTTAAAAAAGTTTTTACTTATTAAATAAGTAGATGAATATATGACTATATGATCAAATAAATCTTTAATTTAAAACTGACTACTATCATTTATATTATATAAATATATAAACTATGCAAGTTGCTAATTAAATTTATTCAACTTTTCATCACTAAATTATAAATTTTAGAAGGAAAAAATTATTTTTTTTTTATAAAAATCAACCTACACAATATTAATCTTTTGCTATTATAATTAATGAATTAGTATAATATAATACAAAAGTTATAAACAATATAATAATTTTACTAAAAAATAGAAGCACGATCATCAGCTAGTGTTACTAAGTAGAGCTCTTCTATGCGGATATGATAATTGCACATGAGCTCTTTACAACTTCACATATTTATATTTTGACCGCATGTCCAATTATCATGTTCGCATATAGTTTTTGTACCAAGTAATGTCATGTTATGCAACAATTGCACATTCCTCGGCCTGAATAACTTCCTTCCGTGCCAAAATCTAATATATATTATTTTTTTAAAAGTAAATTTGAGAAATTTTTATGAACTTAAAATTGATATAAGTTTATTTAATTTTAGTGAGTATAATGATGAATATTATAAATTAAATATAAAAAGTTGTTGATATTGTTGAGTGTTGGGGCCTGATATTTCTTTCATTGGGCCTGACTAATTGGGCCCATCCGTTTAATTAGCCTAGTGGACCTTTATCACTAAGTCTTATAGTCATTGGGCCTAACATTTATATTGCCTTTATTGTATCCCATTAATAATGGGCTGGGTCAAGTGGCCGGCCCATAAGATCTTTTAATATCTAAGACTTTGACTGGTAATGATGAGGGGAGTAGGGCAGTTGACCAAGCGCCTGCAGATCATTAATGTGGATGGGATCTTATCCGGCCGACGGCAGGAACAGTGGAAAAAAGGTGATAACCTGCATGCAGTCGGCTGGGACAAGGGTGACTGAGAGGGGGTGTCAGATCATGGTTGGTGGCACAAAAAACCGAGCATGAGAGTATAACCTAGCAAGGGGGTCTCCTAACAAAAGGTACGCATACACTTTCTATCTAGCTCAACACACTAGACATTTGACACCTTCCATTGTTAAACCTTGAACACCTGTATTGACTCTCACGCCGGAGCTATCCCCCGACGGTCCAGCCGTCAAGCTTTTGGTGTTGATCGTGTTTTCTGTGCAGGATTAGGGCGTCTTACGTGATTGGGACGTCATCAAAGATCTTGGCGTTAACATTGGCGCTAGAAGGAGGGCTGAGTTCTAGTGTTTCAGAGCTTTCAATCACAAACATTTATTTGTTCCACGCTCTCAGGATGGGGAAGAGCAGAGCAGACACGCCTGAAGGACAACCGATGACTGTTGGTGACTCACCGCCACGAGTTTCTGTTAGAGATCGTTTGAGGCCCACACTAAGTGCTCATGCTAGCACAGCCTCCAAGCGGTCACATGGAGACTCTCGTCCAAGAGCCGTGGGCAAAGCTAAGAGAAAGTTAATCTTCACGACGGATAAGGAATCCGGCCGCGGCCGGAAACAGCTAGACCACGACGAGAAGACCTCCCGATTGGCTAAGATGGCGGAAGAGGCCGATAGGGCCATGGAGTCACTCATAAAACAGAGGCAGGATATAGCCGAGCAGATGTCCCGGATGGAGGAGTTGAGGGATGAAGCATCGAGTTACGTCCAGTCTGAAAGGCGTGTGCATCGCAGCGGGAAGGAGCCGGTTCAGTCAGAACGTGGGTTTCAAAGCCAACATCGGGAGAGAGAAAGATCGAGGAGCCCTACTCCTCGAAGATCGAAGGAAGCATTCCGTCGTGACGTCCCTACAGGGCAGACCCGAAGTGGTAGGAAAGGCCGATCCAGAGAACGAACTCCAGAGAGCATGGAGAGGGCACTCATTGTCACACACTCCCACCACAGTCGTCGGACCCAGAGGCGAAGCAGATCCGGGGGCCGTACACCCGAAAGTCGGGTACTTCGCTCAGAAGACCGTCGTCGCGAAAGTCCTTCGGAGATTGGGGGTATTATGATCAACGACCGACCTACTCCGAGAAAGAGAGAGTCGTCGGAGAAGGGAGTGTCGTCGCAGCCGGAAGGAGTAGAATACCTCGTAAAAGAACTGAAGGCACTCCAGAAGCAGTTGGCCGAGGTCCAGCAGGTGAAGAATACTCCGGGAAAGAAAGCATCCCCGTTTTCCTCGGACATTCTTAAGGAGAAGGCGGACACCTCTAAGAAGTTGCCTCACATGGAAAGTTACGATGGTTCGGGAGATCCTTACGACCACAGCCAAGCATTTGACCGGTTGATGGACTACTACGATTTCGCTGACGCTGCTAAGTGCCATATGTTTGTTACGACGTTGAGAAAGGACGCGAGGCAGTGGATGGGAAATTTACCGGCAGATTCAATTTCCTCATGGTCCGAACTCTGCGATAAGTTCCATGCTCGTTTTGGGAGTAACCGAAGGAGAGGGAAGCCCACGGGCTCTTTGGCACAGGTCAGGCAGTACACCGATGAGTCTTTGGGTCAGTATGTGAAGAGGTTCCGAGAAGCCGTTGGCCAGGTGTCTGATTTGAACGATCTCCAAGCCGTGGGTTTGTTTCAGAACGGTCTGGACCTAGTAAAGTCGGAGAAGCTGGTGAAAAAGTTGATGTTCAATCACCCGAAAAGCCTGGCAGAGGCATTCGACAAGGCAGAAGGTTATATCGTTGTGGAAGAGGCTATGAGTAGCTTGAAGCGTTCCTCTACGGAACAGATGAAGGAGGCAGATGCCCCTAGAACCCGGGATGATCCGAAGAAGACTGGGGGGTACAGTGGTAGGTCGGAGAGTCGTTCCAAGAAGTTCAACAACTCGTGGCGACAAGGAGATGCTCGTCCGCCCGCTTCGACCCCGAAGGTGAATAAGGTTTATACCAAACTGAACACGGACAGATCGGTGATTCTAGACCAAATCCGGAACCAGCCGTTCTTTGAGCCACCGAGGGACAACTATAGGACCAGGCAGGGCAATCCTCGAAAATATTGTAACTATCATCAAGCTGCAGGCCATGGCACCAATGAGTGTTGTAATCTTAAGGATTTTGTGGAAAGAAAGATCTAGAGCGGTCTGTTGGTCCAATATGTGGCCGAAAAGAGTCACCAAGGTGCCGACCGCACCGTTCAGTCAGTTCGAACGGATCCTCCTGTGCAGCCCGTCCCGAACCCGCCACCAAGGCATGTCATCGACGTAATAACAGGGGGAACGTCGGGGAAATTGGTAGGAAGAAAGAGAAGGGGGTATCTGGATTCGGTTATGTCCATATCAGGTGCCTCTCCAAAGATGGATAGACCATTTCCCGGAACTATTATATCTTTTACAGACACGGACTATCCTTTGGAGCCCATTGATCCACATGAGGGAGCATTAGTGATCACCGCGCAAGTGGGCTCGGTAGACATGAAGCGTATGATGATAGATAACGGGTCTTCAGTGGATATTCTGTACGCCCACGCATATCAAAGAATGCATCTTGAAGGGCGAAAGATGGAAGTTGGGCAGGAGGCTCCTCTATATGGTTTCAGCAACGATCCGGTCAAAGTTGCGGGCACTATCGAACTCCCAGTGGTCTTCGGCACAGCCCCTCAGCAGGCGGAAATAATGTGTAAATTCTATGTTGTGCATGTAGATTCGGCTTACAACGCTATACTGGGAAGACCTACCCTGACGGCTCTCCAAGCCGTGACTTCCATCCCCCATTTCAAGATTAAGTTCCCCACAGCGCACGGAGTCGGAGAGGTGGCTGGGGATTTGGATCTAGCCCGACGCTGTTATCGGAATGCGTGCATCTCTTCCGGAGTGGGGGTTAGCAAACAGAAACAAACCATGGCAATCGAGATTGAGCCCTTCACTGAAAGCAGTTCCGAGCCATCGGTAACACCTGCGGGGGAGACGGAGGAGATCGAGTTGGTCCTCGGGAAAGCGGACAAGACAGTAAAAATTTGTTTGGGTCTACCAGAGCCTCTTCGGACAAATCTTATGGAGCTACTTCGCAGCTATGCGGACATTTTTGCATGGGAACCGAAGGACATGCCTGGGATTAGCAGAAGGGTTACTGAGCACCGATTGGAGGTAGATCCCTCGAAGAAGCCTGTTCGGCAAAAGAGGCGGATATTCGCACCCGAGCGACAGAAGATAATTGACGAAGAGATCGCCAAGCTGTTGGCTGCTGATTTTATTTTTGAGATCGACTACCCACAGTGGATGGCCAATGTAGTATTGGTGCAGAAGCAGAACCAAAAATGGCGAGTTTGCATTGATTACACCGACCTAAATAAAGCTTGCCCGAAGGACTTTTATCCTTTACCCTATATTGATCAACTTATTGATGCAACTTCAGGTTATGCTCTACTAAGCTTTATGGATGCTTTTTCAGGTTATCATCAAATATCTATGTGTAGGGAAGATATCCCGAAGACAGCTTTCATTACACACCGTTCGGTATACGCCTATAAGAAGATGACCTTTGGTCTTATAAATGCTGGAGCAACCTACCAAAGAATGATGAATTTTATCTTCCACAAGCAGCTGGGAAAGAATATGGAGGTTTATGTGGACGACATGATCGTTAAAAGCGGGCAGGTTCAGAAACATTTGGATGATCTGGAGGAATGTTTCCAGACTGTCCGACAGCACAAATTGAGGCTTAATCCCGCAAAATGTACCTTCGGCCTCGGTGCGGGAAAGTTCCTGGGGTATCTGGTCAGTCAGAGGGGCATCGAAGCTAATCCGGAGAAAATTCAAGCAGTCCTTGACATGAAAACTCCTCAATCATTTAAAGACGTCCAACGCCTGACCGGTAGAATTGCAGCTTTGAGGAGGTTCATGTCTAAATCCGCAGAGAGGTGTCTACCATTCTTCGACACACTGAAGGGGCCGAAGAACGCTAAAACTTTCCAATGGACCTCGCCCTGTGAAGAAGCCTTCCAAGGAATAAAGACCTATCTGTCCTCTGCTCCCCTATTGGTAAAACCCACTCCGAAAGAAACCTTATATCTATACCTTGCAGCAAGTCCCTTAGCCGTTGGAGCGGTGTTGATTCGGGAGATCAGCGGAAAGCAGCACCCGGTCTATTACGTCAGTCACGTCCTACGAGACGCCGAAACCAGGTATCCAAATATTGAAAAGATTGCCTTTGCTTTAGTAATTGCTAGCCGAAAGCTTCGGCAATACTTTCAGGGTAGGCTCTTGATCGTCTACACAGATCAACCACTGAAAAAGGTAACGGGCAAGCCGGAGGTTTCGGGGAGATTGGCAGCATGGACCATGGAATTGTCCCAGTTCTTCCTCGAATACCATCCCCGAACCGCTATCAAGGGACAAGCTTTGGCCGACTTTGTGGTAGAATGTTCCTTTACCGAGGCAGATGCCGAGTCGCCGGAAACGAGGACATCTGATCGAACTGTTACACTTCTTCAGCACGGTCAGAATACATGGACACTGTATGTAGATGGGTCTTCCACAGTGAATGTCAGTGGAGCAGGGATTATTCTGACCAGTCCGGAAGGGTTCAAGGTACAACAAGCCATTAGATTCGGGTTTAAGGCGACTAACAACGAGGCCGAGTATGAAGCCGTTCTAGCTGGGGTTCGGCTGGCGAAGAGCCTAGAAGTCCAGAAATTGAGTATCTATAGTGACTCTCAGTTGGTCGTCAAGCAGCTATCAGGAGAATATGAAGCTCGGGGGACGAGGATGATCAGGTACTTGGCAGAGTTGAAAGACCGACTCCGATACTTTTCTTTTCACGAATTTCAAGGCATAGAGCGTAACGATAATTCTATTGCCGATGCCTTATCAAAGTTAGCCACTACAGATGCTGTCGTGTTCAATGGGTCAATCTATCTGGAGGTCTTACAGCAGCCTAGTGTTCAACATGACTCGGTGATGTGTGTCGAGCGACCTGACTGCTGGATGACTCCCTACATCAATTATTTGGCAGACGGCGTCCTTCCTTCGGATCAGATGTTAGCAAAAAAGGTCAAATACAAAAGTGCCAACTTCGTTCTCATTGACGGGGATCTTTATCGGAGGGCATTTTCGTCACCATTATTGAAATGTCTGGTCCCGTCCGAAGCAGAGTACGCCCTTCGGGAAGTTCATGAGGGTATCTGCGGTGATCACATGGCGGCTAAGTCGCTGGCATACAAAGTTCTTCGGCAGGGGTACTACTGGCCAACGATCTTCAAGGAGGCTACGGAATACGTGAAAAAATGTGATAAATGTCAGCTCAACAGTCCGATCCCACATCAGCCACCGGAAGAGCTATACTCGATTCTATCTCCTATACCCTTCGCTGTCTGGGGGTTGATATACTGGGTCCGTTACCGAAGGCTAAGGGGCAGGTCAGCTTCGTCATCGTCGCCATTGATTATATGACCAAATGGGTCGAGGCGAAACCACTTCGGCTGATAACGGAACAGGAGTGTCTGAAATTTATAAAAGAATTCGTAGTGTTTCGCTTCGGGATCCCTCAAGTGGTGATATCAGACAACGGACGTCAGTTTGTGGGATCAAAATTTGAAGGCTTTCTGAAGGAGCTGGGGGTTCAGCACAGGAAGACGTCAGTGGCTCATCCGCAATCGAACGGGCAGGTCGAAGTGACTAACAGAACACTCTTAAACGGGATCAAGCGCAGATTGGACGAAGCCAAAGGAAGATGGCCGGAAGAGCTGCTCAGCGTATTGTGGGCTTATAGGACTACGCCGAGGACAACAACAGGGGACTCGCCTTTCAGACTGGCCTACGGCACTGATGCCTTAGTCCCAGTTGAGATTGGATCTCCAAGCCTTCGAGTTAGTCAGTTCAGTGAGATCTACAATGACGAGGGATTAAAAGCCAACTTGGACCTGCTAGAGGAGGTCAGAGAAATGGCTATGATCAAGTTAGCAGCCTACCAAAGAAGAGTCGCCAAGCACTACAACAAAGGGGTAAAGCTCCGAAGATTCGAGGTGGGAGACCTCGTTCTCAGAGAGGCCGAAGCATCTACACCGCAGAACACTGGGAAGTTGATGCCGAACTGGGAAGGACCGTATGAAGTGGCCGAAGTACCAAAGCCCGGGACATATCGACTGAAGGCCTTGGATGGATCCGAAATTCAGAACACATGGCACGCAGGCAGGCTCCGAAAGTACTTTCAATAGAAACCAAGTCAGTCCACTGGAAGTCTGTACATAACCGTTCATCATCAATAAAAAGTCACTTTTTTCACAACTGATCTTCGCATCTGTCCTAATGTCACAGTGAAGTAAGGAGGTATGGTAGGACTCGCTGGCCATTCGATGACAGCCAATCTATTTGATACCCCGTGTGGTAGTCAAATCCTGGATCCTATATTGTTTTTTACCAAGGGTGGTAAAATCAATGGTCACCGAAGTAAGGAGGTATGGTAGGACTCGCTGGCCATTCGATGGCAGCCAATCTATTTGATACCCCGTGTGGTAGTCAAATCCTGGATCCTATATTGTTTTTTACCAAGGGTGGTAAAATCAATGGTCACCGAAGTAAGGAGGTATGGTAGGACTCGCTGGCCATTCGATGGCAGCCAATCTATTTGATACCCCGTGTGGTAGTCAAATCCTGGATCCTATATTGTTTTTTACCAAGGGTGGTAAAATCAATGGTCACCGAAGTAAGGAGGTATGGTAGGACTCGCTGGCCATTCGATGGCAGCCAATCTATTTGATACCCCGTGTGGTAGTCAAATCCTGGATCCTATATTGTTTCTTACCAAGGGTGGTAAAATCAATGGTCACCGAAGTAAGGAGGAATGGTAGGACTCGCTGGCCATTCGATGATAGCCAATCTATTTGATACCCCGTGTGGTAGTCAAATCCTGGATCCTATATTGTTTTTTACCAAGGGTGGTAAAATCAATGGCCACCAAAGCTAAAAGGTTCGGACAGACTTGTCGACCATTTGATGATAACCGCACCGTCCGGTGATCCTAAGAACCTTATCAGGCCCTTCGGGGTAGACAAGCATCGTCATTCAAACTTCGTCCGATCCCTCGCGACATCTACCTCACACTTCGGTAACGAATAAGTATTCCTTTACTTTATTATTATTGCCTAAATCTTTCTAAGTGTTGAGTTCGGAAGGCCGTGTTATTTAGCTTCGTCTTACCTGTTATACGACTTGCTTAGTTGCTAATTAACAGTTTAAAAGTTAGGCCCACGGAGGAGCTTGTATATTTTTCAAATTAAATCCATATTGAAGTGTTGGTAAACAGCGAAAAAACCGAAGTCATAAAGGACGGTACTGATAACACTGATATTTTATTTACATAATGATGTTTACAAAGCGATAGAAGCTTTACAAAAATCCTACAGCTAAGGGAAAGAAAACCATCTTTAGTGATCGGCTTCGTCTTCCGAAGAGTCCAGGATAGTCGGTTCAACCTTGGCAGCGACAAGTCTTGCCTTGTCTTTGCTTCGGCATTCGTCGTACCCATCCGAGAACATCTGGATGATCTCCTCGTTCAACTCAGCAGATTTTCGGTATTCTTGTTGGATTTCCCTCCGGAGATCTCCGGTTAGAGGAGGACCCAAGTCTCTCAGAGCCCGAAGTTCGCGGAGCTCCTCTTCGAGTTTTGCCCGCTCCTTCAGATGTCTCAGATCCCTGGCCTCAAGGTCGTGTACTTGTATAGCCAAGCTCTTATTGGTCTTCACCATCGTCTCGTTCTTCCCAACAAGAACCTCATTCCGACGAACCAGGTCTATGTTCGTAGTAACGGTCAGCTGATGGGTGGCCTCGGATGTCTCCAACTGTTCTTTCAACTTATTTAAGTCCTTCTGAAGGCCTTCTTTATTGAAGATAGTGATACCATGGGCCCTTCTCTCCCTCTCCAGAGCAGAAGCCATAGTGGCCATCTCTCGCCTGGCCGCATCTTCTTCGGCTTCAGACTCTCTGTATCGGGGGAGAAGTCTCCCGAAGACAGCATTTGCCTGCGGACATTTAAAGTGAATTAGTAGAAGAAACAGATGATCCCTAAATATTTCGATTGAACCAACTCACCTTAGCCTGGTAACTCATGCCCTCTTCGATCAAATCCCTGATCGAACTGTTTCCGAACCGATGGTCATCGGTCTCCCGAACAAAGGAGTCAAACAGCTGAAAAGGAAAGTTCTCGTTAAAATCAGGCCATACAGTGGGAGAAGACGCAGCTTCTCGCCGGAAGGTGGAGGAAGAGGGCCTCGGCGGAGAAGGCACTGATGGTTCAGGGGGCGGTGCTGGTTGATCATCGTAGGACTGCTTCCTTTTACGAGACAGAAGAGGAGACTCATTCAGGTTTTCGAGCTCATCTTCTGAAACGTGGATCTCCACAGGGATGACGGGGGGAGGCTCGACTGCAGCAGGACGAGGAACTCGAAGCTCATCGGCAGACAGAGGAGTCACGTGAGTCCTCCTTTTCTTTATCCGTAGAGCCTGCATTCGCTCGGTCGCAGGCAAGTCAATCAGACTCGCTGTAGAAGTTGATTGAGTTCCTTGAGGATTTGACCGGACTTTCCGAACCGCCCTCTTCTTCTGTCGAGGTCGGCTAGGCTCCTCGGCAGGTTCTGATCCACGGGAGACCTCTGCATCCTGGGCCTCCGAGGCCGGAAGTTCTTCTTGGGGAACTTCAGTGGAAGGGGATGAAGGCTTGCCAGAAAGGTACCTATCCAAGTCCCTCCGATCGGTCGAAGTCGGCTTGATGAGAGACAACTTGTGGTCATACAACCAGGCTTGTTTGCCCAAGAGGCCGAAGCTCCACTCCTTCAGGGGTATCTTCTCTATGATGCGCGTCATTTCTCTTATGCGCTCCTCGGATATGTCTCCGAAGTCTGCAGAGACGCGATCAGAAGTGGTCCAGTCAGGAACAGAAGAGATTTCGGGCCCGTTGACGAAGAACCATTTGTTATGCCATCCTCGGTTGCTCGAAGGAGTGTCCATTAGAGACCGCTTCTCGATCCTGGCATTGGGCTTGGGGGCTATCTTACTTAGCACCTTGAAGCCTTTCTCCCGTGATTTCCCCACAGAGAAGAGGGTGAAGAAGGAATCCACAGCAGGAGGAACTCCTATCTCGTAGCAGAAGGCTATATAAGCCAGTATGTGGATGTACGAGTTCGGCACCAGTTGGGCAAACCCCACTCCAACAAACCCTAAGAGGGTGATCAAAAAGGCGTGAAGAGGGAACCTCACCCCCTTCTCCAGAAAGGTTGCCGGAACGGCGATCCAGCCATCGGGACGCTGATACATCCTTTCGTGAGGAGCCGCTATCCGTACCCTGTGGGTATCCGGGATCTGATAGCGAGCTCTGATGTTGCAGAGCTCAGTTTCATTGACAGTGGAAGGGGTGTTGGCATGAGGAAAGTCTTCCTCGTTCTGAAAAAAATCAGATGGGTTGGGGAGTGGTTCCATGGACGGAGCTTCCTTACTCGCGGCATTGATTTGGGGGTTTGAGCCCGGGACCTCTTTGTCAGGATTGGGGTGAGGGGTCACGGTGGAGATGGGGGCGACACGAAGGGGAGAACTGGTATCGGGGTTCTGGGATGCCATTGTTGAGAACTTACAGAGAAAATGAAGAGATTTGAGGAGGAGAAGACAATAAGCTCTTATGAATTCGAAATGGCAGGGAACCCTCCAAGGAGAATGGGCAGCGGCTTTTATAGCAAGTGATTTTTTCAAAATTTGCACGAGAGCCGAGGGCGGCGCATTAATTGGGGATAATGATGAGGGAGAGGAAAGGGTAACGTCTGATTTTGGCTTTGGTGGGTTATCCAAGGTAGGCTGGCGCCCAGTGGGCCCTTTCGTCCTGTGGACTCGCGCTATTTGCAGTCAGTCTTCCACTAAACATCCTGTTTAATAAAAGACTAGGGGGCAATGTTGGGGCCTGATATTTCTTTCATTGGGCCTGACTAATTGGGCACATCCGTTTAATTAGCCTAGTGGACCTTTATCACTAAGTCTTATAGTCATTGGGCCTAACATTTATATTGCCTTTATTGTATCCCATTAATAATGGGCTGGGTCAAGTGGCCGGCCCATAAGATCTTTTAATATCTAAGACTTTGACTGGTAATGATGAGGGGAGTAGGGCAGTTGACCAAGCGCCTGCAGATCATTAATGTGGATGGGATCTTATCCGGCCGACGGCAGGAACAGTGGAAAAAAGGTGATAACCTGCATGCAGTCGGCTGGGACAAGGGTGACTGAGAGGGGGTGTCAGATCATGGTTGGTGGCACAAAAAACCGAGCATGAGAGTATAACCTAGCAAGGGGGTCTCCTAACAAAAGGTACGCATACACTTTCTATCTAGCTCAACACACTAGACATTTGACACCTTCCATTGTTAAACCTTGAACACCTGTATTGACTCTCACGCCGGAGCTATCCCCCGACGGTCCAGCCGTCAAGCTTTTGGTGTTGATCGTGTTTTCTGTGCAGGATTAGGGCGTCTTACGTGATTGGGACGTCATCAAAGATCTTGGCGTTAACATTGAGCAAAAGTGTTGTTGTGAGAGTAATATGTATCGTTTCAAGTTTCATTAGAAACAATTATTCGCTAATTGTGTATTTACTCTTGCAACATTATTTTTGCTCTAATGTGTATTGTGATAAATCAAAGGATATATGTAATGGAGTGGTCCTAATCTCACATTAAACGGGAAGTCTCACATTTTCGCATGAGCCGTATCTCAAAATAACACTCTTTTAAAAAATTATAAACCACTTTTTTTATACACATCATGGGAGAAAATGTATTTTCTTATATACAATTATACAAAAAGACGTTTTTGTGCAATAGCTTACTTTATTATATTCGATGTCTCTCACCTTACTTTGACTTTTGTCTGCTATTATTATTATTATTATTATTATTATTATTATTATTTGCAGAGAAGAATTGGTAGCCGATTACATTGGACTAATGCTAATTGCTTCAGCTGGTTATGACCCTAGATCATTTCTTGCACTATTGGAGAGGTCCGAGAGGATACCACCAAGTACTAATGATGGTCGTAAGGTATTTCAACAAAGAAGAAGAGGAGTAATGTACTATATGAAAAAAATGATACAAATAATTGATTATTTAATAAATGACACTGATCGCCCATCTAATAAAACTAGAATTAAGTCTTTAGAACAAGTGATGGGAGAAACAGTAACTATATATGAGCAAGTTAAAGGAGCTGACAACACGTGTTGACAGAGGTCAAGAAGAGTTTTGTTAGTTATATGTTTTTTTCTGTACCAAATTAGATTATTATTGTTGACTTTAGAAAGTTAAATTAAAATATTTCCAAATTTCAAATTGAGGTAATTTATTTAAAATTATGAAACAATGAGTAATATCTTATAAATAGTTTTACTATATTCATCATTACATTGATTGTATATAAGGGAATCTATTTTTTTCGTTCTTTTTTTTTTTTGCTAAATGTCGGGGAAGGGAATCTATTTCAATTTAAAAATATCTAAAGTTGGCTTTGAAAAGTTAATAATAATCTTATATTTCGAAACTTATATTTTAAAAAAGATGAAGTATTAGGCATCGGAAAGATGTTCAAAAAATTTTGTTTCTCGATTTGTTTTTGAGTTTGAAATTATTACAAATTTGCTTTTAAAAATTAAAAACAATTTTATATTTTAAAATAGTATTAGATGATACCCCACCACCATAATCATATATTAAAATTTTAATGTTTGTTGTCAAAGCCTATCTTACGGATTAAAGTGTAATTTGGAGATTTTATTGATTCTACATGGTATTAGAAGTTTATTTTTTCACATGTTGATATTCTTCGGAATTATGCCAATCAACATTTATGCTACGTTTATATTGCAAGAATTAAGGTAGGAATAGAATGACTCGTTTTTATGGAATGAAAAAATTTGTATTTAGTTGTTCCACTAATGTAGACCGAACAAAAACAGTCAAACCCACTCATAAAAAAGTGGGCTTTGAACTTATATTTTGAAGCCCAATAAAGTAAGGATCTTTTTGGCCCAACCCAATTTTGACCTTACCCAAAGCATTCCAATCCACTGGTGCGCAACTCAACACAACTCATCATTCCTTAATAGCAGTGTAAAACAAATTTAATTTAGTAACTCTGTTCACTATAACACTACTCCAAAGTAAAAGGTCAAATCCAATTTTTTTAGAAACTTAGAAGTATTGTTAACACCAAGATTTGTCAACACGCCTCAATCACAAAGAGCGCATCCAATCCTGCACAGAAACGAGATTTCATGCGAAGCTTGACGGCTTGGGCCGCTTGGTGATAGCTCTGGTGTGAGAATAAATACATGCTGAATAAGATTAACAATGGAGGAATTTAGTGCTGGTAATAATAATGAATTGTGTATACCTACAAACCTTAATACAACCAAGTATTTATAATGATTACACCTCCTTGAAGCGCTCTAACCTTATTGGAAATAGGAAACCTCATTAGATAGTTACCTTAATGGGTTTTGTGAGGACCCCAAACTCGGGTACTTGAAACCCGAACTCGGTTCTTCACGATACCATTTCTATGAGCGGAATAATACTAATAATAATAACAATAATATAAAAGATCAACTTAATTTACATAATTATTAGAGTCTAGCTCCCAAGTACGTAACCTTTAAACATTCATTACAACCCATGATAGATAATATATATCATAATTGTCTTAATATCATCAAACTATTACATAACATAGTAATTCGTTCATTCAGCAACCTTCCCTTTTCCTTTGATCTTAGCAGAGCTCTCTGGTCGTTCGCACTTAACTGAAAACATTTAAATTTAAGCAAGGATGAGCATTTGAGTGCCCATCAAGTAATAGCAATTATATATATATAAGCTGAGAGGATTTAAATATTTTCTTTGTACTATTCTTCTACAACCAGTCAATAGTTGGGAAGTATTCTGAACCGATAATAATAACATAACAACTCTCTTTCAAATCTTTAAAACTACATAATGACTATAACTGGGGTTATGGTGACATGCCATGAACATTATTTTCATTTTCGAAAAGGTTAAACAGAAATTCATCTGTAAATCGACATATCATTGGTCTGATTAGAATAACATATCATATCATATAATACTGCTTATTGCAGTCAGCACATTCCTAATCACATTGTCACATAACTTTAACACCATTGAATCACAAATAAACAGTTATCTAGTCATCCTATCTAAGTCCAGATCAATTTTTGAGACATGTCAGTCTACCGACAACTTTATCGGATAAATATCGAGTCTAAAACTCTATACAGTAGTTCAATATTCATTTGAATAACTTAAACACCCGTCGCACTATTTTTCATGGCCTTATAATAATTTTTAAATAATTATTACCATTTATCATAATTTTGAAATATCAGAATCATTATTAAATAATTTAATAATAAACAATTCTATTATCATTAATATTTAATTAATATTAAGCTATTAATAAAACCATTGCCAAAATATTAAAGTCATTAATAATAACTTAAAATATTTTTAAAACATTTATATTACCCTTAAATGATTTTTAAAACATATAAAAATCATTATAAAATAATTACCATTAATATTAAATTATTAATGAACTATTTATCTAAATATTAAAAGTAATTAATTATAACTTAGAATATTTTTAATTCATTTATATCCCTTTTTAAATAATTTTTAAATTAATAAAACTATTTTTAAACTATTTATTTAATATAATTATTAAATAAATTTAATATCATTAGGGTTAAATTAATATCATTAATATCAAATTATTAATGAAATTATCCTTTAAATATTAAAAGTTATATTTTATAACTTAAAATATCTTTAAACATTTTATCTTCATTTAAAATAATTTTTAAAATATTAAAATCATTTTTAAACTAATTTATTTAATGTAAATATTAAATATCTTTAATATCTTTAATAATAATTAATTAATGAATTTTACCTTTAAATATTAAAAGTTATATTTTATAACTTAAAATATTCTTAAATATCTTATTATTATTTAAAATAATTTTTAAAATAATAAAATCATTTTTAAATTATTTATTTAATTCATTTATTAAACAACTTAATTATCATTAATATTAATTTATTAATAAAAATTATCACAAACTATTAAAAGTCATTAAAAATAACTTAAAATATTTTCATATATCATAATATAATTTTTAATGATTTTTTATGTATTTAAATCATTTTTAAATAATTTATTTAATATTATAATTAAATAAATTAAATACTTTTAATATTTCAAAAATATTAAATATTTATGAAATATATTCAAAATAATTAAAATATAATTTTCGGACTTTAAAATAATTTTTAATAATTTATTTTGTATTTTTCAGAATTAAAAACTAATTAATACTAATTATTAAATAAAAATAATTAATTTTCGCAAAAACTGTCGCTAAAGGGCCCTATAGCTACGAAACTGTCGCTATAGGTGTTCTTGAGCTGCCCAGAACCTTCATACCCAGTTACCGAGTGGACTAGTTTGACCAACTTTAAATCTTTGTGTAGTGTGTTTCTGGAAATTACAAAAGCTAGATCTTGTAGACAAAGTGCAAGACTACATGTTCTAACAAACAACACGATCAAACAACCTAACACAAGTTAGATCTAAGCAACCAAAGTTGCTGTCAGAGCTGTTCTTCATTTACAGAAATGAAGAACAGTTCGAGCAGTCACTTTTAAGCTATTATAACTATCAATCGTGTTGATGATTTTGTGATCTACAAGTTGTAATGTGTAGACAACATACCAATGTACACACACACACACACACACACACACACACACACACACACACACACACACACACACATATATATATATATATATATATATATATATATATATATATATATATATCATAACATCAACAAAATAACAACAAATTAAGCATGTACAAGCCGGTCAAACCTTGTCAGAAAAATTGTTCAAAAATTTCTGGATTTTTCCCAAAAAATGCAGTCATGGCCGTTTGTCCTACTTTGACCGGCCACTGTAGTCAGATTACTTGTTGTTTAGGAGATTTTAAGGCATAATATTAAAGTACTAATGTAAGACCCCGAATTTTATGAAATAAAAGTATTCAATTTTTCTTATAGTTACTATTCAGTAAATGGTTAAATTGATAAAAGTTAAAGTTAAGGGTGATATATGAAATTTTTTCAAACTACGCAAGTGGTTATAAAATAATCATTGTTATCGGGGAATATTCGTTTGGTCGTGGAATATTCTTTTTGTCGGGAATATCCGTACGACGGCGCAGCCATTGTGGGCCCCATAACAGAATAACTGTCGGATGAAGAAAACGACAAATTTAAGTTTTTACTTGTTACCGTTAACATTGTTGGAATACCTGGTGGTTAAAATACAGTAGCACACGGTATTGCACCAATTATTTATTCTTACAAAGGAAGACACTACTGAATAATTGTCACAGTAATTACTATTCAATATTTTATTTTATTGATTCAATAATTGCTGCGTTGATATTATTGTTGTTTCAATAATTGTCACTGCACAGTATTTTCCATTATCAGATCAATAATTCAGATTATTTAAATAATATTATTAGATAACATTATTGGCAATGTCTAGAAAGTTCTGTTTAAGGAGAGGTTTGGTCATCTAATTGCGCGCCAGTAAGGAGAAATTCTTATTGGAAAGCCCCCTCTTTCCTAGGAACGGCCTGGTTGTCATAAATATGATTCTGTAATATTATTTGTGAATAATTAATTATTGATTCATATGATAAGGAAATATTTATTTTATGTGGATATAAATGAGGGATATATTTTTGTGGTTAAAAATGAAGGAGTTAATGTTGAGGTTTTTATCAGTATTTTTGTCGGAATGGAGGTATTAAAAATTAGGGTTTTTGAGATATTTTACGGAGGTTATAATTTTTAATCCGACCGTTGGATCGTGGTAATTTTTGGATATATTATACATATATAAGTTGAGTATATGTCCATAAATTTTGAACCATTAAAAATGAACGTATGATTTGTTATGAATTTTACGAGATGACTGGTTCAGAAATTGTTGAATTTTTAGAGTTAATGATTTTGGTAGAAAATTCTAGAATTGGTGGGCCCCACTCTTGGTTGGTAAAGAAATGTGCTGAGATTTTTATTCAAATGTGGTGGGTGGGAATAGTAGCAGGTAAAGCCATCAGGTTGCAGGTTAAGTCTGCTTCGGCATGCTATCATTTTCCTATAAATAGAGGGCTAAGTTAGAATTGAAAATCACACCAGAATTCATAAGTTTTCTCTCTTTTTCTCTCTAGATTATCGAGTGTATTTTGTGAGTATTTAGATACTTGGTGAGTTGCTATTCATCAGTGCAAGTTTCCTTCAGCGTCATATCCAATATCCAGTTAGAAGTGCTGCTCTTTTGAGGTAAGAGATTGTAAGGGATAGTAAAAGATATTAAGGGATGTTATATTCTTCATAATGATGTTATTCTTTCAATATCATTATACTGAAATATTGGTATGAATTTTGTTGTGAAATTTTTACCTTTTTGAGTCGGGATTACTATTCACGTATACGACACTATTCACGTATACGGCACAATTCATGTATATGACACTATTTACGTATATGATATTATTTACGTATACGGTACTATGTACGAATACGGAGTACTATTCACGAGTTACTATTCACGAGTTAATATTCACGACAAAAATTAGTTTCTTTTTCTGACCAAATTATCGTTGATTTATGATTGTTGCTCTTGAGAATAAATGCAGTTGTTGATAATATTATTTTTATTATCATATACAACATTTTTATAACCCTGATGTTGAATTTCTCTTTCACTTGAGTGTAAAGATGGGTAAATTATTGGTATGATCGTGACTGAGGAATATCTTTGGCCTGTAGTACAAAGATGAATTGTTAACTGGTATGATCATGACCATTGAATTTATAATTGAATATCTTTAGCTTAAGTGTAAAGGTGAATTAATCAACATGGTTATAATTATTGTTTATATAAATTCTGAAATGATTATATATTTCTTTGAGATATTAATATATTTGGCCTATAGTGCAAAGATGAACTGTTGATGAATATCTTTGGCCTGTAGTGCAAAGATGAATTATTGATGAATATCTTTGGTTGTAGTGCAAAGATGACCAGTTGTTGAATATCTTTGGCATGTAGTGCAAAGATGGTCTGTTGATGAATATCTTTGGCCTGTAGTGCAAAGATGAATTTATTAATATGATTATGAACATGAACTGTGATTTGGTATAACCATGATCTTTGATGTTTCAGGTAAAGACATGTGATGAAAATATTCTTCGTCTTGGGTGCGAAGAAAAATTTAGAATCACAATTATGATTATGAGTTATTCATATAATTGTGAAAAGGAACTGTTGATTAATGTTACAGGGATAAAACATTATTGGTGGACTTTTAATGTGGAGAAGATAATATACTTTATAGTCTATTTGACTCTTCTAATGGTTTGCTCGTTCCGCTGCAACTATGGTTAAAATTTTTTATCATCTACCATATGTTCTAAATCTCTGATTTAATTCTGTTGTAGGCTATTGATAACTTATGTATCTTTAGTCATGATAATCTTTACTGGGCTAGTTGTGCTCACCCTTCTGTTTCACAATTCCTTTCAGGTAATAAGAGTGTAGCTGGGTCGAGCGGGGGTAACAGGGGAATAGAACGGTAGTCATCATTTAGTAGTTATATTTGGTGAATCATCTAGGGTGAGGCGAACCCAACGTTGGAAGGGTGTTTTGCCACTATCATACAAGATGTCTAATGATATACAATCTCGTGTCATCATAAGACAGGGATGTGCTCATCCACTTGCTGAGTATATTTACGAGCACTACCCATAATCTTGGTGTTTGTTTGAAGTGTAATTCTCAATTAGAGACAGTGGAAATAATGATATGTCAAGAGAAGACTCACTATTGGGAAGAATATGATAGTAAACTTCTCGTTTTTCTTTGGGGTCTATTGGGTCAACCAATGATAATTCTGTGGCCATATGATATCTATCATAACCTAGAAGCATGGCCTCCCATGTACAAAGGTTTCCTTGAGCACTTCCTAAATATTCTAATTTCTAAAACAGTTTTTGATTATACCTTTATGTAAGGTGTCATTGTGAGGTGCTGTCCACGGTTGGGACATGAGTCACATTTGGTATATATTTGTATCCAAACTCACAGCATATATGTTGTTGTATTTTGCACAACAATTGTTGTAATAAAGTTGTAGTTATTTTCTGTACCATGTATTAGGTGACTCAAAATAGGTTGGATGGAATGGACCTATTTTGGGGTCGTTACATGTTGGTATCAGAGCTTAGGAATATGATCTTTGGCGGAGATCGGGAAATAGAACTAGGAGGGGAGAGATGAGTAAATCTTTCGCTAGTGTGTCCTACCTAATCTTATTTGTTGGTCAGTCATAATATCGGGATATTATGTGATATGTTAATTTGTTCAATTAACCTTTGTTTTGAAGCTGTATTCTAGAATGATATCTGAAATACAGGAGATGGGCAATGGAGAAATCATGATGACCTGAGAGATAGAATCTGAAATGAAAGCAAAGAATTCTCAACTTTTTGAAATACCAGGTACGTAAATTTCGAGGACGAAATTTCATAAGGAGGGGAGATTGTAAGACCCCGAATTTTATGAAATAAAAGTATTCAATTTTTCTTATAGTTACTATTCAGTAAATGGTTAAATTGATAAAAGTTAAAGTTAAGGGTGATATATGAAATTTTTTCAAACTACGCAAGTGGTTATAAAATAATCATTGTTATCGGGTAATATTCGTTTGGTCGTGGAATATTCTTTTTATCGGGAATATCCATACGACGGCGCATCCATTGTGGGCCCCATAACAGAATAACTGTCGGATGAAGAAAACGATAAATTTGAGTTTTTATAAATAACGGCGTAGTTATTACCATTAACACTGTTGGAATACCTGGTGGTTAAAATACAGTAGCACACAGTATTGCACCAATTATTTATTCTTACGAAGGAAGACACTACTGAATAATTGTCACAGTAATTACTATTCAATATTTTATTTTATTAATTCAATAATTGCTGCGTTGATATTATTGTTGTTTCAATAATTGTCACTGCACAGTATTTTCCATTATCAGATCAATAATTCATATTATTTAAATAATATTATTAGATAACATTATTGACAATGTCTAGAAAGTTCTGTCTAAGGAGAGGTTTGGTCATCTAATTACGCGCTAGTAAGGAAAAATTCTTATTGGAAAGCCCCCTCTTTCCTGGGAACGGCCTGGTTGTCATAAATGTGATTCTGTAATATTATTTGTGAATAATTAATTATTGATTCATATGATAAGGAAATATTTATTTTATGTGGATATAAATGAGGGATATATTTTTGTGGTTAAAAATGAAGGAGTTAATGTTGAGGTTTTTATCAGCATTTTTGTCGGAATGGAGGTATTAAAAATTAGGGTTTTTGAGATATTTTGCGGGGGTTATAATTTTTAATCCGACCGTTGGATCGTGGTAATTTTTAGATATGTTATACATATATAAGTTGAGTATATGTCCATAAATTTTGAACCATTAAAAATGAACGTATGATTTGTTATGAATTTTACGAGATGATTGGTTCAGAAATTGTTGAATTTTCGGAGTTAATAATTTTGGTGGAAAATTCTAGAATTGGTGGGCCCCACTCTTGGTTGGTAAAGAAATGTGCTGAAATTTTTATTCAAATATGGTGGGTGGGAATAGTAGCAGGTAAAGCCATCAGGTTGCAGGTTAAGTCTGTTTCGGCGTGCTATCATTTTCCTATAAATAGAGGGCTAAGTTAGAATTGAAAATCACACCAGAATTCATAAGTTTTCTCTCTTTTTCTCTCTAGATTATCGAGTGTATTTTGTGAGTATTTAGATACTTGGTGAGTTGCTATTCATCAGTGCAAGTTTCCTTCAACGTCATATCCGATATCCAGTTAGAAGTGCTGCTCTTTTGAGGTAAGGGATTGTAAGGGATAGTAAAGGATATTAAGGGATGCTATATTCATCATAATGATATTATTCTTTCAATATCATTATACTGAAATATTGGTATGGATTTTGTTGTGAAATTTTTACCTTTTTGAGTCGGGATTACTATTCACGTATACAACACTATTCACGTATACGGCACTATTCATGTATATGACACTATTTACGTATATGATATTATTTACGTATACGGTACTATGTACGAATACGGAGTACTATTCACGAGTTACTATTCACGAGTTACTATTCACGACAAAAATTAGTTTCTTTTTCTGACCAAATTATCGTTGATTTATGATTGTTGTTCTTGAGAATAAATACAGTTGTTGATAATATTATTTTTATTATCATATATAACATTTTTATAACCCTGATGTTAAATTTCTCTTTCACTTGAGTGTAAAGATGGGTAAATTATTGGTATGATCGTGACTGAGGAATATATTTGGCCTGTAGTACAAAGATGAATTGTTAACTGGTATGATCATGACCATTGAATTTATAATTGAATATCTTTAGCTTAAGTGCAAAGGTGAATTGATTAACATGGTTATAATTATTGTTTATATAAATTCTGAAATGATTATATATTTCTTTGAGATATTAATATATTTGGCCTATAGTGCAAAGATGAACTGTTGATGGATATCTTTGGCCTGTAGTGCAAAGATGAATTATTGATGAATATCTTTGGCTGTAGTGCAAAGATGACCAGTTGTTGAATATCTTTGGCATGTAGTGCAAAGATGGTCTGTTGATGAATATCTTTGGCCCGTAGTGCAAAGATGAATTTATTAATATGATTATGAACATGAACTGTGATTTGGTATAACCATGATCTTTGATGTTTCAGGTAAAGACATGTGACGAAAATATTCTTCGTCTTGGGTGCGAAGAAAAATTTAGAATCACAATTATGATTATGAGTTATTCATATAATTGTGAAAAGGAACTGTTGATTAATGTTACAGGGATAAAACATTATTGGTGGACTTTTAATGTGGAGAAGATAATAGACTTTATAGTCTATTTGACTCTTCTAATGGTTTGCTCGTTCCGCTGCAACTATGGTTAAAATTTTTTATCATCTACCATATGTTCTAAGTCTCTGATTTAATTCTGTTGTAGGCTATTGATAACTTATGTATCTTTAGTCATGATATTCTTTACTGGGCTAGTTGTGCTCACCCTTCTGTTTCACAATTCCTTTCAGGTAATAAGAGTGTAGCTGGGTCGAGCGGGGGTAACAGGGGAATAGAACGGTAGTCATCATTTAGTAGTTATATTTGGTGAATCATCTAGGGTGAGGCGAACCCAACGTTGGAAGGGTGTTTTGCCACTATCATACAAGATGTCTAATGATATACAATCTCGTGTCATCATAAGACAGGGATGTGCTCATCCACTTGCTGAGTATATTTACGAGCACTACCCATAATCTTGGTGTTTGTTTGAAATGTAATTCTCAATTAGAGACAGTGGAAATAATGATATGTCAAGAGAAGACTCACCATTGGGAAGAATATGATAGTAAACTTCTCGTTTTTCTTTGGGGTCTATTGGGTCAACCAATGATAATTCTGTGGCCATATGATATCTATCATAACCTAGAAGCATGGCCTCCCATGTACAAAGGTTTCCTTGAGCACTTCCCAAAGATTCTAATTTCTAAATTTTTTTTGACTATACCTTTATGTAAGGTGTCATTGTGAGGTGCTGTCCACAGTTGGGACATGAGTCACATTTGGTATATATTTGTATTCAAACTCACAGCATATATGTTGTTGTATTTTGCACAACAATTATTGTAATAAAGTTGTAGTTGTTTTCTGTACCATGTATTTGGCGACTCAGAATAGGTTGGATGGAATGGACCTGTTTTGGGGTTGTCACAACTAATATCAATCTATAATCTGGTTACAAAAACAAACACATAACATCATCAAGCAGTTAAATCTAAGCCCGCAAAGAACCTGTCAGAGGCTTCTGGGCTGTTCTGGGTTTTTTCTAGATTTTGAAAGTCATGGCCGGTCAACGAGGTTTGACCGCCCATAACTTTCATTCTGAGCATGATTTGAGCTATCTATCAGTTCCAGATTACAGACAACATAGCATACTACAAGTATCAACCTTTAAAACACAAAACTCAATTACAGAAATGGATCTACAAGGTCTGACATTCGTTGTCAGACCATAACATGAAATATTTCCAAAAATTTGAAAATCATTGATTTGAGCATTTAGATGTTATGGACTTGTAATATACCAACCCAAATCATTAAATTAGACTATAAACAATATCTTTTAACAACAAATTACAAGATCTAACAACAGATCATTGGAAAAAAATTATGGTTAGGGTTTATTCCTTTGATGAACAAATTTTTGATTTTGTGTTGCTGATTTGGTTATGGTGTTAGTGGGGCTTGATAATGGGACTATAATGCTAGATAATTTCGGAGGTGTGGTGCTTGAGAGAGTTGAGTAAGGTTTTTGTACAAATTAAGTGAATAAAATGCAATTTGTCTCTCCAGTCCATATATATAGACAATTAGATACATGTATGGGCTGACCTAGAGATGATTTGCTGTCATTTGAAGGTCAAGGGAGTTGTTGGTTTGGTAAACCACTCAAAATTTATCTAGATTTGCAAGCAAGCTTCTTAAAGAATTAAAAAGGACATAAAAGACATTTAATAATTCAATTTAATGGCCAAAAATGAAACTTGACAAACCCTTAGGGTTTGACCCTTAGGGTTTAACCCTAATGTTTAGCAAAAAGCAAAAATACTATTTAGCAACTAGGGTTTGTAAAATTATAAACTAAATTTAGTTTCCAAAATTTGAAAAATTAAAATTATTAATTAGATTAAATTAATAATTTTATTATACAGGAACATTAGGGTATTATAACATAATTAACTTTGCTATTTAAACAATTAGTGTTTAAAATTAGCAATTAGGGTTCCAAGAAATATCGGTTAGAGTTTTAATTTCGCGATTAAGGTTTCGATTTCAAATTTAGGGTTTTAATCATTATGGTCTTAAATCACTAATTAGGTTTATTTAAATTAGCGATATAAAACCTATTATACCTGACATTAATCACTGTAACACAATTCTTGACAGATCAAACCTCCGATCTAGGTTTTCGGATTTGGGTTTAATAGAAATTCATATAATTAGGGTTTTAAATTTATAATTAGGGTTTTCTAATTAGCATAACACGAAGTAACACATAACACATATCATATAACACATATATTAAATAATCTTAAATTTCCCATTTAAATTGATAAATAGGGTTAAATCAATTAATGCTAGGGTTTGATCAATATACCATAATTGACCAACCATCAACAGTACGTTTTTACAGTACATATTTATAGCACTGAAAAATCAAAATATTATAACATTATAATATTATTATCATTTCTTGATCAAAACCCATAATTAGGGTTTGGATTTCATATCTGATTTTATCTGCCATAATTAACCTTATAATTAAGTAAAAATAATTTACTTAATAACCTGAACAAAATTCATATAATAAAATAATTATTCTAATTATTCTAAAATCATTTCTTATATTATTTAAATAATATATACCTATATTTTTATGGAAAAATAATTAATAAAACATTGCTAATATGAAATCAATTATTATAAGAATATAATTGATAATAATCAATATTTCAAAAAATAAATTTATTTGCAATAATTAATGTAATAAATAAATTTTATTTATCACACATATAATTATAATTACACATTACCTTGGCACATATCATCCATATTTATTTTAATAAATAAAAAAAAAAATTTATACGCAAAATTTATGATTTATTTTTATAGAAAATATCGGGTTGTCACATTCACCCTCCCTTATAAAGATTCCGTCCCCAGAATCACCGCTTTAAAACCTATACATACCAGGGTACATAACATTCACAATCATTGCAGATAGATCTTGATCAACTTTGTTCAGACTGATCTTTAATTATTTACTTAAAGCTTATCTTTTTGATTATACGGAAATTTGGTTTATAAAGAATCTCAAATTCCTCCTTCAAAATTTCTTTATAAAATAATTTACTAAAAATAGGAAAATCATGTATAATAAAATAAAAGTTATACGAATAATACCTGGAGTTGCATCGCCAGCTGCTGTCGTATCCTGAACCGTCATGTTGTAGACCCTCGCAGTAGATTTTGTTGGCTTGCTTGACAAAGTCGGTCCGGTGATTGCTAAAGTTCCACTGCCAGTGCCCATGTTCACACTTCCTGTTTCCACCCACCTCTTCGGATAATCTTTCACCCTGTGCTCTGTCGATCCGCATATAAAACATCCACTATTCATCCTAGGATTAGGACAGTTGGGAGAGATATGGCCCTCTTGCCCGCATTTTTAATAAACAAACTTCCATTTCAAACATTCCCCCGAGTGATTCTTCCCACATGTCTTACATGGCACTATCTGTTTCTTAACACCTTCCTGTTTCACTTCTACACTTGCAAAACTGCTTACCTTCCTCTTGCTATCTCCACTCCTGCTCCCACTATTAACTCCTACTTTTTCAGCTCCTTCAGTCTTACCCTTATTCTTCCTCTCCTTATTGTAAAGGCTCATGGCCTCACTTCCCTCCTAAGCTATGATCGCTTTCTCCATGAGTGCTGCAAATATAGGAATTTGCAACACCGCCACTTTGTTGTAGAGCTAGGGTTTCAGTCTCAGCTCAAACCTTCTCGCTTTCCTAGCCTCCGTATCGACTTGATGCGGGGCAAACCTGTAAGACCCCGAATTTTATGAAATAAAAGTATTCAATTTTTATTATAATTACTATTTAGTAAATGGTTAAATTTATAAATATTAAAGTTAAGGGTGATATATGAATTTTTTCGAAATACACAAGTGGTTATAAAATATTCATTGTTGTTGGGGCTTGGTCGTGGAATATTCTTACTGTCGGAGAATATTCGTACGACGGCGCAGTCTTTTGTGGGCCCCATAACGGAAAGCGATTGGATGAAGAAAACGACAAGAGTAAGTTGTTTATAAATAACGGCGAATACCCGGTAGTTAAAACACAGTAATACGCGTTGTTGCACAGTAGCACACGGTATTGCACCAATTATTGATTTTTACGTAAGAAGGCATTATTCAATAATTGTTACAGTAATTACTGTTCAATATTGTATTTTATTGATTCAATAATTGCTGCGTTGATATTTTATATTACTGTTGTTTTAATAATTGTCACTACGCAGTATTTTCTATTATCGGAACAATAATTCATATTATCTGAATAATATTATTAGATAACATTATTGGTAATGTCTAGAAAGTTCTGTCTAAGGAGAGGTTTGGTCATCTAATTGCGCGCCAGTAAGGAGAGATCCTTATTAGAAAGCCCCCTCTTTCCTGGGAACGGCCTGGTTGCCAGTACTGTGATTCTGTAATATTATTTGTGTATAATTAATTATTGATTTATATGATGAGAAAAATAATGATTTTATGTGGATATAGATAGAGAAAAATTTTAATGTGACAATTGTTGAAAATTAATATTTTATCTTTTTCTGATAAAATAATTCATTTAAATATATTATTTTAATAATATATTGATGGTGGTATTTTTACAATGAATGTGGGATATATGAGTATATGAGGAGGAAGAGTATTTTTGTGGCATTAAATGATTAACACATGTTTTGTGTGTTGGTGGACATAATTCTTGACCGAAAATTTATTATTGACTGTAAAATCGCCCGTTTGTGAATTTCGGTCAATTTCTGTTTAGAATTTGGAAAAACTTTCTTCTGCAAAGTTGTAGAGAATTGAATTTCCTATAAAAACTCTCGAGATTTGAATTTTCTGATTAAAGGGCTATTTATTATGAATTATTGAAGTTCCGTAATTCCGAAATAATTGATTTTTGGAAGTTTTAATTATTATTTTTAAGAAAAACGTTTTTTTCAATTGAGGGGCATGTGTTAAATGGTTGAAATCAGCTGGTGGTGTACTTAGGAATTTTGTTTATAAATAATATTATTATATTCAATTTTCTACTTTGGTGTTCTAAGCAATTTCCTATAAATAGGGTGCTTAGGTTAGAATTGAAAATCACACCAGAAACTGAAGTTTTCTCTCTATTTCTCTCTCTATATTATCGAGTGTATTCTTGTGAGTTTTTTTGATATCTTGAGTGTTGATATACGGTGCAAGTTCGTTCAGCGTTATTCCAGTCAGAAGTACTGCTCTTTTGAGGTAAGAGATAGTAAGGGATGTTATTTCTTCTTAAATGATATTATTTTCTTCAATATCATTATGCCGAAGTATTGATCTGAACTTTTTATCAAATTTGGAACTTTTCATGTCGGGATTACTATTCATGAGTTACTATTCATGAGTTACTATTCACGAGTTATTATTCATGAGTTACTATTCACGAGTTACTATTCATGAGTTACTATTCACGAGTTACTATTCATGAGTTACTATTCATGGGTTACTATTCACGAGTTACTATTCATGACAAAATTGGTTTCTTTTTCTAACCAAATTATAGTTGATTTATGAATATTACTCTTGAGATTAAAACTATATGTTGATCATATTATTTTTTATCATATATAACATTTTTATAACCCTAATGATGATATTTCTCTTTGACTTGAGTGTAAAGATGGGTAGATTATTGGTATGATCATGACTAGGGTTCTCTTTGTCCAGTAGTGAAAAGTTGAATTGTGACTGGTATGATCATGACCATTGAATTTATAATTGAATATCTTTAGCTTAAGTGCAAATGTGAAATGATCAACATGGTTATAATTATTGGTTATATAAATTCTGAAATGATTATATATTTCTTTGAGATAATAATATATTTGGCCTGTAGTGCAAATATGAACTATTGAGGAATATCTTTGGCCTGTAGTGCAAAGATGAGTTGTTGATGAATATCTTTGGCCCGTAGTGCAAAGATGACTTGTTGTTGAATATCTTTGGCATGTAGTGTAAAGATGAACTGTTGATGAATATCTTTGGCCCGTGATGCAAAGATGAATTTATTAGTATGATTATGAACAGAAACTGTGATTTGGTATAACCATGATCTTTGATGTTTCAGGTAAAGACAGGTGATGAAAATTATCTTCGTCTTGGATGCGAAATTTAGAATCACAATTATGATTATATATTATTCATATGATTGTGGAAAGGAACTGTTGATTGATGTTACAGGGATAAAACATTGTTGGTGGACTTTTAACGTGGAGAAGATAATAGACTTTATAGTCTATTTGACTCTTCTAATGGATTGCTCGTTCCGCTGCAACTATGGTTGAAAAGTTTTATCATCTACCATATGTTCTAAATCTCTGATTTATTACTGTTGAAGACTATTGATAATTTATCTTTAGTCATGATATTCTTTACTGAGCTAGTTGTGCTCACCCTTTTGCTTCACAAATCCTTTCAGGTAATAAAAGTGTAGCTGGGTCGAGCGAGGGATAACAAGAGAATAGAACGGTGGTTTATAGATATTGAGGGTGAGGTGAATTTAACTTGGAAGGGTGTTTTGTCACTATCTTACAGGATGTATAATGACATACAACCTCGTGTCATCATAAGACAAGGTTGTGCTCTTCCACTTGCTGAGTATATTTACGAGCACTACCTATATAATCTTGGTGTTAATTTGAAGTATAATTCTCAGTTAGAGACAGTTGAGATAATGATATGTCAAGAGAAGACTCACCATTGGGAAGAATATGATAGTAACCTTCTTGTTTTTCTTTGGGGTCTATTGGGTCAACCAAGGATAATTCTGTGGCCATATGATATCTATCATAACCTAGAAGCATGGCCTCCCATGTACGAGGGTTTCCTTGAGCACTTTTCAAAGATTTTAATTACTAAAACAGTTTTTGACTATACTTTTATGTAAGGTGTCATTGTGAGGTGCTGTCCACGGTTGGGACATGAGTCACAGTTGGTATATATTTGTACCCAAACTCACAGCATATGTGTTGTTGTATTTTGCACGACAATTGTTGTAATAAAGTTATAGTTGTTATCTGTACCATGTATTTGGCGACTCAAAATGGGTTGGATGGAATGAACCTGTTTTGGGGGCGTTACAAAACCTAGCTAACTCATTGAATTTGGCGGCGTATTCAGACACCGTCATATTCTCCTGCTTCAACTCTAAAAATTTCACCTCCATCCTCGCCTGCATACTTGGTGAAAAATAGTTTTCGAAAAACAAAGTTTTAAATCTATCCCATGTGACTAAACCTTCTCCTGCCCTAGCCTGATTCACTTCCCACCAAAAAATTGCTTCCCCCTTCATCATGTAGGTGGCAAAAGCGGTCTTTTGCCCCTCGGATACCCTAGCTATTACGAACGCCTTCTCAATCTCCTTAACCCAAGTTTGGGCTTCAACAGGGTCAGTTGTACCTTTGAATTCCGGTGGTCCTACAGCCTTAAAGTCTTTGAAGTTCGCTAAGCGGTTGTCCGGCTGGTTTCCAGCGACTGGTGTTGTGCATTTAAGAGTCGAAATACATATAATTAAATAAAATAAGACTTGACAGTAATTCCATGTCTTATATTTAATTGAGACATTGTATGGTGGAAGGATTGAATTATCTGGAAAGTCGTTGATTGCTAGGGATGCTTATCCCTATTGTAGAATAAATATTATTTATTTAAATAAATAAATTATTTAATTTATTTATTTAAATAATATTAGAATTGTTCTAATTGATTTATTCACAACCGGTTTAATATGGAGAACCTAAAGGGTCACATCATAAAAGGAAAAATAATTATTTAAGAAGTTAATGGCATAATCGTAATAATATGTTAAGTGTAACGATCCCAAAATAGGTCCATTCCACCCAACCCATTCTGAGTCGTCAAATACATGGTACAGAAAATAACTACAACTTTATTACAACAATTGTCGTGCAAAATACAACAACACATATGCTGTGAGTTTGGATACAAATATATACCAAATGTGACTCATGTTCCAACCGTGGACATCACCTCACAATAACACCTTACATAAAGGTATAGTCAAAAACTGTTTTAGAAATTAGAATCTTTGAGAAGTGCTCAAGGAAACCTTCGTACATGGGAGGCCACGCGTCTAGGTTATGATAGATATCATATGGCCACAGAATTATCCTTGGTTGACCCAATAGACCCCAAAGAAAAACGAGAAGATTACTATCATATTCTTCCCAATGGTGAGTCTTCTCTTGACTTATCATTATCTCCACTATCTCTAATTGAGAATTATACTTCAAACAAACACCAAGATTATATAGGTAGTGCTCATAGATATACTCAGCAAGTGGATGAGCACAACCCTGTCTTATGATGACACGAGGTTGTATGTCATTAGACATCTTGTATGATAGTGACAAAACACCCTTCCAACGTTGGGTTTGCCTCACCCTATTTTCTTCACCACATATAACTACTAAATGATGACCACCGTTCTATTCCCTTGTTACCCCCGCTCGACCCAGGTACACTCTTATTACCTGAAAGGAATTGTGAAGCAAAAGGGTGAGCACAACTAGCTCAGTAAAGAATATCATGACTAAAGATAATTAAATTATCAATATCCTTCATCAATAATAAATCAGAGATTTAGAACATATGGTAAATGATAAAAATTTTAACCATAGTTGCAGCGGAACGAGCAATCCATTAGAAGAGTCAAATAGACTATAAAGTCTATTATCTTCTCCATGTTAAAAATCCACCAACAATGTTTTATCCCTGTAACATCAATCAACAATTCTGGTCCACAATCATATAAATAACTCATAATCATAACTGTAGTTCTAAATTCCTCTTCTCATCCAGGACGATGATAATTTTCATCACCTATCTTTACCTGAAACATCAAAGATCATGGTTACACCAAATCACATTTCTTGTTCATAATCATATTAATAACTTCATCTTTGCACTACGTCCAAAGATATTCATTTGTATCACCAGTTGGTCATGTTTATCTCAACATCTGTTCATCTTTGCACTACTGGCCAAAGATATTCAACAACATGTCATCTTTGCACTACGGGCCAAAGATATTCATCAACAATTCATCTTTGCACTACAGGCCAAAGATATTCATCAATATTTCATCTTTGCACTACAGGCCAAAGATATTACTATCTCAAAGAAATATATAATCATTTCAGAATTTATATAAACAATAATTATAACCATGTTGATCAATTCACCTTTGCACTTAAGCTAAAGATATTCACTTATAAATTCAATGGTCATGATCATACCAGTCACAATTCAACTTTGCACTACAGGCCAAAGAGAACCCTAGTCATGATCATACCAATAATCTACCCATCTTTACTCTAGAGAAAGAGAATTTCAACATCAGGGTTATAAAAATGTTATATATGATAATAAAATCAATATAATCAACATATAGATTTTAATCTTAAGAGTAATATTCATAACTCAACTATAATTTGGTTAGAAAAAGAAACCAATTTTTATCGTGAATAGTAACTCGTGAATAGTAACTCGTGAATAGTAACTCGTGAATAGTAACTCATAAATAGTAAACTCGACACAAAAACATAGAAATTTCACAATAAAATCCATACCAGTATTTCGGTATAATGATATTGAAAGAATAATATTTCTTAAGCTTATAAACAATTTATTTAAATTGTTTACACTTTACTAAATAATGCATTTAATCATCATAAAATGTCAACTCTTACAATTTCATCATCAATAATCAAAACCCTCATCAAAAATCTGCATATACCTCATATAGGATTCTCAAGCCATAAAATCCTATTTTCCAATTTTCTTTCTTCACAAAACATATTTAATTCATTTTCTCATAACTAGACTATTTTCATGAAAAATACCAAATCCGTTCCAAAAATATTTCTTTTCTAGAATTTAGCATAATATAGTCCCATAGTGAACATATATTTTTCTCAGAATTTTTAAAAGTCATTTACTATTTTTCATATGGCCAAAATAGCCGAATATTTAGACATTTATCAAAAATTGTACTTTTGTCTAAAAATTCTGAAATTTACAGAGTATACTTCTATCATATACATGTACTCCCAATAAAAATTTCATCAATTTTAGAGTTAACCACAAGGAATTATAAGCTGTTACTTCTAAAATAGTCTTTTCTCATAAAATTCATAACTCTCAATCTATACATCCAAAAATCACCATTTTTGGACACAATCAAGAAAACTCATCAAAATATCATTTCAAATTTTTCCAGAATTTTTGAAGATCAGAAAAATTACGAAACTGAATATCATAACAACCCTTACTATCCCTTACTATCCCTTACAATCCCTTACCTCAGAAGAGCAGTACTTCTGGCTGGATATCGGATATGATGCTGAAGGAAACTTGCACTGAATAGCAACTCTCAAAGTATCTAAATACTCACAAAATATGCTTCATAATATAGAGAGAGAAAGAGAGAAAACTTATGTTTCTGGTGTGATTTTCAATTCTAACATAGCCCTCTATTTATAGGAAAATTTTGGTAGGTTTGACCTGCAACCTGATGGCTTTACCTGCTACTATTCCCACCCACCACATTTGAAATATAATTCAGCACATTTCTTCACCAACTACAAGTGGGGCCCACCAATTCTAGAATTTTCCACCAAAATGATAAACTCTGAAAATTCAACAATTTCTGAACCAGTCATCTCGTAAAATTCATAATAAATCATACGTTCATTTTTAACGGTTCAAAATTTGTGGGCATATACTCAGCTTATATATGTATAACATATCCAAAAATTACCACGATCCAACGGTCGGATTAAAAATTATAACCCCCGCAAAATATCTCAAAAACCCTGATTTTTAATACCTCCATTCTGACAAAAATACTGATAAAAACCTCAACATTAACTCCTTCATTTTTTAACCACAAAAATATATCCCTCATTTATATCCACATAAAATAAATATTTCCTTATCATATGAATCAATAATTAATTATTCACAAATAATACTACAGAATCACATTTATGACAACCAGGCCGTTCCCAGGAAAGAGGGGGCTTTCCAATAAGGATTTTTCCTTACTGGCGCGCAATTAGATGACCAAACCTCTCCTTAGACAGAACTTTCTAGTCATTGCCAATAATGTTATCTAATAATATTATTCAAATAATATGAATTATTGATATGATAATGGGAAATACTGTGCAGCAACAATTATTGAACAACAACAATATAAAATTTCAACGTAGCAATTATTGAATCAATAAAATAAAATATTGAACAGTAATTACTGTAACAATTATTGAGTAGTGCCTTCTTACGTAAGAATCAATAATTTTAAAAATACTGTGTAATACCGTGTGCTACTGTGCAATAACGCGTATTACTGTATTTTAACCACCGGGTATTCCAACAGTGTTAACAGTAACAACTACGTCGTTATTTGTAAAAACTCAAATTTGTCGTTTTCTTCACCCGACAGTTATTCGTTATGGGGCCCACAAATAGCTGCGCCGTCGTACGAATATTCCCCGACAGAAAAAATATTTCACGACCAAACGAATATTCCCCGACAACAATGATTATTTTATAACCACTTGTGTATTTTGAAAAAAATCATATATCACCCTTAACTTTAACATTTATCAATTTAATCATTTACTGAATAGTAATTATAAGAAAATTTGAATACTTTTATTTCATAAAATTCGGGGTCTTACATTAAGTATATTTAATTTAATCTATGGTGATAGAATAAATTAAATAGCTTAATATTTATTATTTAATATTTTAAAAATATTAAATATAAATTAATAAGAGGATTCTTATTAATATTATTGCAATTATTATTATTTTAATTTCTAAAAGAGTTTAGGAATTAATTTAATATAAGTACTCTCATTTATTCCTAATAGAATTAGGAGGGAAAATTAATTAAATGAGTTTAATTAATTATCTCTAATAAGATTAGGGAGCCCATTTAATTAAAAGAGTTTAATTAAATAAATAATACCTTATTTTTAATTAAATAGGGTTACGTGATATTTTTATAAGAGGAGTCTTATATCAGATATCAATATACGCAATTTCAATAGTTGGGAGAGTACGCTCCTTTTCTATGAGAGATAGAAAAAATTAGAGTTTTGCCAAATACCATTCTTCTTGAATATTTCTTCTTCCTTGGTAGATCACCTCTAGAGGCCAAACACTTGGGTGGCTAACGTTGATCAAAGGAAGGAACCAAACCCGGTGGATTCAAGTTGAACGCGAAAGAATTGGAGGTGAACTTGTACCTGAGGAAGCTCGAATCTTCAAGTGTATGATTCTTGTTTTTCATATTTTCGTTTAATTAATAATTATGCATAAAGGGTGATTCGGGTATATGGTTTGTAAAATTTTAAAACTCTGATTTTTCACGTTTTCGCTTATTTTATGCAATTTGATTGCGTTCATGAATATTACAAACCTAACAGTGGTATCAGAGCAAAACCTTTATGCGAAATATTAATTGTTCCGATTTAATATGTATGTTGATATGTGTTTAGAACAATTTAACTGGGCATAATTTTGTTATATAAAATTTATTGTTTTATAAAAAAAAAAAAATCATCCGCGAAATGAATTTCGTGAATTCCGTGTGGATGATTATTTGATTATTCCAAATGTTAAGTTTGGGATATCTGCTTTTGAAATTCCTAGATTCATGGAAATCCATTAAAGTTAATATGTTTATTTTCTTGCAGGTATTGGATATTATATATTAGTTATATAAAAAAAATCGTGAATCACTTATTATGATTAAAAATAAAGGACATGTAATTCCTGATTCCATTGATTCATTGTTTCCTGTAAAGTAATCTTATGATTACTTATAATTTATATATATATATATATATGGGATTCCATCAATAGCAACCGGTTGTTGGGAGCAACCCACTTTTGGCCCAGCCGCTACAGCTTGTAGCAGCTTATTAAAAAAAAAATTTGATAAGGGCCGGTACAGGTTGTAGCGGCTGGAAAAAATGGGTTGCTCCCCAACAACCGGTTGTTGTGGATGGAATCCCTATATATATATATATATATATATATATATATATATATATATATATATATATATATATATATATATATATATATATATTCCACGCTGAATCACGAAATGTTTGGCGAATTATAATATATATTATTCTTAATTATTTTATAATTAAAATAAAATATTTATTTTAATTTTAAAATAAAAAAATTATTTTAATTTTAAAATAAAAAGAGTTTATTTTAATTTTAAAATTAGATTTCATGCTAACTAATTAGATTTGAAATTGGATTCCATGTTTCCTTAAATAAAAGAGTTTATTTAGATATGAAATAAGAGTTCATATTATTCAAAATAAAAGAGTTTATTTGTGAATAAAAAAGAGAATCCATATTTGTAAGACTCCAACTTTTATAAATAAAGATGAATTTTTTATAAATATTATTTTTGAATATTATGGAATTAATTTGATATAATGTTATAGTTGTGGGTAATATTTATAAATTTTGCAAAGTACACAAGTTGTTATATAATATTCGATTGGTCGGAGAATATTCGTTTTAACAGAAAATATTCGTACAACGGCACAATCATTGGTGGACCCCACAACGGAATTATTGTAGGATTGAGAAAACGACAAAAATATTTTATTAAAAATAACGACCGAAGTTTTACCATTGATACTGTTGAACTACTCGGTAGTAAAAGTACAGTAACATGTGTAGTTGCATAGTAGCGCACGGTATTGATTATTAATGCTTATGTGAGAAGTCACTAAGTTTGATTCAATTATTGTCAGTTAATAATATGAATTATTTAGCGATAATGAAATTTTATTTTATTCGTATTATTAACGTAATAAAACAGAAACATCTTTTTATATAAAACAGAATACTTTATTAAAGTTATTCTATAAATAGAATATATTATATTTTATTTAAAAGATTTTTCTTTAAATATGGACCATCAGATTAAAGTAATCAATCTGGACCGTTCATGGATTAGTTACTATGCATTCCATTTTTTTATAAATTGCAGCTCATTCCTTCATTATTTCTTACGAATTTACTGAACTCTAGAGAGAGAAACTATAGAGAGAGAGAAGAAAAGCATTCTGCTACTTAACTATTTCCTTATTTCAGTTCTTCTTTAAAACGGTAAGGGGTGTTATTCTTTCTTATTCATGAAGAGAACTTAAGTTATTCCATTTCTTATTATTCTGTTGGAATAACCTGTATACGCGGTCTACCCTATACTTGGTGACATTATTCTATTATTCTGTTGGAACATCCTGTCTGTGTGTTTTACACCGGACCTGGTTCCGTCTTGTTATTATTCTGTTGGAACATCCTGTCTGTGTGTTTTACACCGGACCCGGTTCTATTATTTATTATTCTGTCGGAATATCCTGTCTGTGCATTTATGCCGGACCTGGTTCTATTATTTATTATTCAGTTAGAATAACCTGTCTGTGCAGTCTATCGCATGCCGGGTTTTTTCTTTTGTTATTCCATTCTTTATTATACTCAGTTGGTTAAGTTTTAACTTCTATACTCCATGAAATTAGTAGAATATCCTTGATAATTGCGTTTCATCCAGTATCTTTTCATGAAAATATTATTCTAAGCATTCTTGAATTTTACTCCACAAAGCAGTATCATGTTGACAATTTGGACGTTGTTAATTCTTGGATAAATTAATTCTTAAACTTGTTTTATTGAATTCTTAAATCATTGTCATCATCCTCATGTTTATAAAATGTTGAAAGTCATCTGTGGCCTGTAGTGCATAGATGGACTTGGTATGATTATGACCAGGGATTATTCAGTATAATCATGACCGTAATGTTACAAATGATGTGGTAAAAGTCCTCATTGGCCCGTAGTGCATTGATGGACAGTTGTTGGCATGATCATGACCATTAATGAATACACGAATATCCTTGGCCGTAGTGTAGGGGTGATTCGATGATGTGGATTATTTTATTAAGCTGAGTCCCAGCGATAACAATGTTGAAAAATCTTTTAAATCATAGAAGATAGTATATTTTATTCTCTACTTGACTCTTTTAATATATTGCTTATTCCGCTGCAGTTAAACTTGATGTTCATTATATTTTATCAGTTTAACACTGTTGAAGGCTAATGATAATTTATTCTGCATTATCTTAGTCATAATATTCCTTACTGGGCTAGTTGAGCTCACCCTTTCTTTCACTGTTCTCTTCAGGAAATGAGAATATAGCAGGGACGAGTCGGGAAACGGAGTGATGGACCAGATGATAGTATTAGTAGTCCTCACTATTCTGTTAAATAGTGTGACAATAATTGTATTGAGGACTCCTTTTGAGTTTGTATAGTCTCTAGTAGACAATAATTGTATTCAAACTCACAGTTAGGTTTTGTCGTATTGTACACGACAGTTGTATTAATAAGTTGTATTTGTATTCTTTACCATGTATCTGACGACCCAAGATGGGTGATGTATACCTAATTTTGGGGGCGTCACAATTGGTATCAGAGCTTAGGGATATGATCCCTGGCTAAGATGTGAGAATAGAACTAGGAGGGGAGAGACGAGAAATTCCTTCGCTAGTATGACCTACCTAAGTTTATTTGCATGGTATTTAATTGGTCGGTCATAATATAAGGATAATATATGACGTATCAATTAACTTTTGTTTTGTGGCAGTATCTGAAAATGACATTTGAGAATGTTGAGAATGGCAATGGAGCACAGGCGACTGTTAATTCACCACATATCAATAATCAGGATAATGTGCATCAGGAAGGTGATAATTCTCATGCAAACAACAACACTGACCAGATGATGAATGATGGAATGTTCAGAAGCTTTATGCAGTTCATGCAATAGCAGGCGAGAGCGGCTCCTGTCTAAAATATAGGTGGAAACACTGAAAACTCTCGGACGGTCACCTCTAAACAGTTCAAGGAGCTGGGACCACCGGAGTTTAAGGGAGAGCCAAAACCACTTATAGCGGAAACATGGATAAAGCATATCACCAAGATATTTGATGTCTTGGGATGCTCTGAGGAGAAAAAGGTTCCCTTTGCCGCCTTTATGTTGTGAGGAGAGGTAGATTACTGGTGGGAATCGATTAAGCGTACTCAACCTGCCGCACTGAAGATGTCTTGGGAGAAGTTCCAAGAGCTGTTCAATAACAAATACTTTCCCAAAAGTGTTCGTCACATGAAGGAGGTGGAGTTCATCAAATTAGAGCAGAATAATATGATCGTGTCGCAGTATGAGGCTAAATTTGCTGAGTTGTCCCGGTTTGTGTCCCACTTGGTGGATAATGAAGAGCAAATGACGCGAATATTTTTGCGAGGTTTGAAACCTGAGATACGTCAACATCTTATTTCTCATAAACTTTGTTTGTATTCAGATGTTGTGAATAGGGCTCAGTTAGTAGAGCGCGATAACGAGTCAACGCAACCAAAAGAGAGCAGTCGGCAAAATGATAATACCAGTGAGAGCAGTCATCGAAGCGGTGACAACAAGCGTGGAGGGAATCAACAGGCCAGAAATGGTAATCACTTCGGTGGTAATTAGGGCCAAAATAATAAGAATGGCCATTTCAAGAAGAGGAGATTCAACAATGATGGAAAGACGTCAGCACCAGCACCTGTTGTTAAGGAAGGAGAATGATCACCTATCATATGTTTTAAATGCGGAGGGGAGGGGCACATCAGTCTAAACTGCGTGATGCCGTCTAAAGCATGTTATAATTGTGGAAGAGAAGGTCATTTAGCTCGATTTTGTCGTTTACTAAAAATAAGTTCAGCCAGGATGGAGACACCAAAGGCAGTCCCAGAAAAGTCAAAATCGGTAGTGCAAGGGAGAACGTTTGTTGTGACCTCCCAGAAAGCAAGGAACCCGAATGAGGTCATCACGAGTAAGCTTATCATAAACTCTAACGAAGTCTATACTTTATTTGATATCGGTTCTACCCATTCTTTTATTTCTTCTACTTGCGCTCATCGATTAAATTTGACTCCGAAGAAATTAGACTTTGACTTATCTGTTAAAACTCCATTGGGAGAAACCTTCATTACATCCACGATTTATAAGTCTTGTTTGGTTCAAGTTGGTACCCACACATTACTTGTCGATCTTATTTCATTAAAAATACTTGCATTTGACGTGATTCTAGGGATTGATTGGTTAACTACTCATCATGCAAAAATTGATTGTTTTCGTAAGGTTGTTAGCTTTCATATTCTTAATCGAACTATTATGCTAATTCAAGCAACCAAACCATTGATTGATTGTTTTCGTAAGGTTGTTAGCTTTCATATTGTTTTTGATCTTCATTCTTGAATTTCACTCCACTATAGTTTATTATGGAGTATTATTGAACTTGGATAGACTGAAATATGAATCCCTAATATTTGTCCTTCTGTCTCACTGGATTCATTCTTTAAAATATTTTTCATCTTCCTCAGTCCTAAATGATGATATTGCTGAATATCTTTGGCCCGTAGTGCAAAGATGAATGATTAACTGATGAATATCTTTGGTCCGTAGTGCAAAGATGAACAGGTGTTGAGATGAACATGACCAACTGGTGATACAAATGAATATCTTTGGTCTGTAGTGCAAAGATGAATATTTGATTCAAGATATATATTGAATGATGTTGCAGGGATAAAATATTGATGATGGACTTTTAAATCTTAGAAGATAGTAGAATTCTTTCTGTACTTGACTCTTCTAATAGATTGTTGTTTCTGCTGCAGTTGTTGATCTAAAACTTGTTGTCAAATATATTTTATCAGATTTTTTCCTGTTGAAGACTAATGATAAATTATTGTATATAATCTTAGTCATAATGTTCTTTACTGGACTAGTTGAGCTCACCCTTTTCCTTTTTGTTCCATTTTTCTTCCCAGGAGGTGAGAACATAGCAGGAACTAGCCGGGGTATGGAGTGATGGTTCAGGATAGATGTATTAATAGTCCTCATTATTTTGTAAAATAGTATATCAATAATTATAATGAGGACTCCTTTTGAGTTTGTATACTCTCTATTAGACTATATTTATATTCAAACTCACAGTATATGTGTTGTCGTATTTTGCACGACAATTGTATTACAGAAGTTGTATTTATTTCTGTACTATGTATTTGGCGACTCAGAATGGGTGATGTATACCTATTTTGGGGGTGCCACAGTTGGTATCAGAGCTTAGGGATATGGTCTCTGGCGGAGATCGGGGAATAGAACTAGGAGGGGAGAGATGAGTAAATACTTCGCTAGTGTGTCCTATCTAAGCTTATTTGTTGGTCGGTCATAATATATGGATATTATGTGATATGTTAATTTGTTTAATTAACCCTTGTTTTATGGCATTATTTAAGAATGGCTGCTGAGAACGTTAACAATGGAGTGTATGAGACTGTGGAACAACCTTTAGTCACAAACTAGGAGAACGTACAACAGGAAGGCAATATTCCTCCTGTAAATAACCCTACCGAGCAAACGATGAATGATGGAATGTTTAGGAGCTTTTTGTAGCTCATGCAAAATCAGATGAGGGAGACGCGTGCACAAAATACAGGTGGAAATGCTAGCAATGCGTAGCTTGTCACAGCCAAGCAATTCAAAGAGTTGGGACCACCAGAATTTAAGGGAAAGCCGGATCCGATCATGGCGGAAACGTGGGTCAAAAAAATTACCAAGATATTCGATGTCTTGGGATGTACGGAGGAACAGAAGGTTCCATTCGCCACCTTTATGTTCCGCGTTGAGGCAGACTACTGGTGGGAGTCTGTGAAGCGTACCCAGCCATCCGCACTCAGCATGTCTTGGGAAACGTTTCAAAAACTATTCAATGACAAGTACTTTCCTGAAAGTATTCGTCATATGAAGGAGGTGGAGTTTATCAGACTGGAACAAAACAACATGACGGTGTCCTAGTACGAGGTGAAGTTTGCAGAGTTATCCAGGTTTGTACCTCATTTGGTCGAGAATGAGGAACGAATGACGAGGATGTTTCTGAGAGGTCTAAAGCCCGAGTTTCGACAATATCTTATCTCTCATAAATTTTCTTTATATTCAGATGTTGTAAATAGGGCTCAATTATTAGAGCGAGATAATGAGTATGTGTAACCGAGGGACCACAACCAGGGTCATACCGGTGGCGGCAGTCATCGGAGTAATGAAAACCAGCAGGGAGGAAAATATTCGGACAAAAGCGGTAACCACTCTGGTGGTAATCGTGGTCGTGATAATAGGAGTAGCGAGTCGGGAGGAGATTTCAAGAAGAGAAGGTACAACAATGATAGCATGAAGACGTCAGTACAAACATCAACTACTTTTAAGGGAGGAGAACGAGCACCGGTCGTTTGTTACAAATGCGGGAAAGAGGGACACATCAGCCCAAACTGCCCACAACAATCCAAGGTGTGTTATAACTGTGGAAAGGAAGGTCATATAGCTAGAGATTGTTTAGTTACAAAACCAAGTTCAACGGGGATGATGACTCCAAAGGCTGTCCCGGATAAGTCAAAGTCGATGGTTCCTGGAAGGACATTTGTCGTGACCGCACAAAACACGAGAAACCCAAAAGAGGTGATCACGGGTAAGCTTATCATAAATTCTTGTGAAGTTTATACCTTACTAGATACCGGTTCTATACATTCTTTTATCTCTCCTGCTTGTGCTCAACGTTTAAACTTGACTCCGAAGAAATTGAACTTTGACTTATCTGTTGAAACTCCGTTGGGTGAAACCTTCGTTACATCTACAGTTTATAAATCTTGCATGATCCAAGTTGGCACTATCACATTACCTGTTGATCTTATCTCTTTAAAGATACTTACTTTTGATGTGATTTTAGGAATTGATTGGTTAACCACTCATCATGCTAAAATTGATTATTTTCGTAAGGTTGTTAGTTTTCATATTCCTAACCAACCTGTCATACGAATTAAAACAACTAAACCACTAAAATCAGTCACTGTCATATCAAGCCACAAAACTATTCGTTTATTGAAAAATGGATGTCAAGCTTTCTTAGCCCATGTTATGGATTTGAACAGAGACAAGTCAGATTTGAATAATATTTCTGTGGTTAGAGAATTTTCTGATGTATTTCCTGAAGAGCTTCCCGGTCTACCCCCAGAATGTGATGTTAAATTCTTTATTGACCTTGAACCGGGTAGAAAACCCATTTTTAAAACCCCATATCGAATGGCTCCTATTGAGCTTTAGGAGTTAAAAGTCCAACTACAAGAATTGTTAGACATCGGTTTCATTCGTCCTAGTACATCTCCTTGGGGTGCTCCTGTTTTATTTGTAAAGAAGAAAGACGGGAGTATGCGACTTTGTACTGACTACCGAGAATTGAACCATGTCACCATCAAGAATAGGTATCCGCTAGCTCTCATTGATGACCTGTTTAACCAGTTGCAAGGAGCACAATTCTTTTCAAAGATCGACCTTCGTTCTGGATATCATCAGCTGAAGATTAAAATTGAGGATATTCCAAAGACTGCCTTCAGAACTCGGTACGGGCATTATGAATTCTTAGTCATGTCTTTTGGATTGACTAATGCTCCTGCTGCTTTCATGAATATGATGAACCGTGTATTCAATGAATATTTGGATCAGTTTGTTGTTATCTTTATTGATGACATCCTCATCTATTCCAAAAGCCGTGAAGATCATGAGCACCATTTGAAGCTGATACTTGAAAGGCTTCGTGAAAACAAGCTATATGCCAAGCTGAATAAATGCGAGTTCTGGCTTGAGAAAGTAGCATTTCTTGGACACGTGGTGTCAAAATATGGAGTATCTGTTGACCCAGCGAAGATTGAAGCAATACAAAGTTGGGAGCAACCGAAGTCGGTGACCGAAGTGCGTAGCTTTTTGGGCTTAGCTGGTTATTATCGGAGATTCGTGGAAGGATTTTCTCGAATCGCTACTCCGTTAACTCAGTTGACTTGGAAGGATACAAAATTCGTATGGAGCGAGGAATGCGAGAAGAGTTTTCAAGAGATCAAGAGGAGACTCATTTCGGCACCTGTTCTGGCAATACCATCTGGTACGGATGTATTTGTTATCTACAGCGATGCTTCAGGCAAAGGGTTAGGATGTGTTCTCATGCAACATGGGAAAGTCATAGCCTATGCCTCACGACAACTCAAAGAATATGAGAAAAATTATCCTACTCATGATCTGGAGTTGGCAGCAGTCGTATTCGCGTTGAAAATTTGGAGACACTACTTGTATGGGGAGAAAGTGGAGATTTATACGGACCATAAAAGCCTCAAATATTTCTTCACCCAAAAAGAACTCAACATGCGGCAACGACATTGGCTTGAACTATTGAAAGATTACGATCACACTATTCAATATCATTCGGAAAAAGCGAACGAGCTGACGCATTGAGTAGAAGATCATATGCGAGTACGAGTGCGATATTGTCAATGCAAATGCCCATTCAGTATGACTTGCAAAGAATGGAGGTAGAATTAAAGACTCCAGGGACCCACATGATGATGGCGAATATACGAGTAGAATCGACTTTAATCGATAAAGTTAAAGCTGCTCAAGCTACGGACCTAGGGTTAATACGTATGAAGAAGAAAGTGCAAGAAGGAGCTATTCCAGAAGCAAGAATCGATGAAGAAGGAATACTTAGATTCAACTCCAGACTTTGGTTTCCTAACGACTCTGATTTGAAGCATAGAATCATGATGGAGGCATACAACACACCGTTTGCAATTCATCCTGGGAGTACCAAAATATATCATGATATTTGACACACATTTTGGTGGAACAATATGAAAAGAGAGATCGTGGAGTTTATCTCGAGGTGTTTAAGTTGTCAACGTGTAAAGGTGGAGTATCAAGTGCCAAAAGGTCCATTGCAACCACTTGAGATTCCAGAATGGAAGTGGCAACACATTACTATGGATTTCGTTATAGGTCTTCCCAAAGTTTCTCAAAGCATAGATGCGATTTGGGTTATTATTGATAGATTAACCAAGTCTGCTCATTTCTTGCCGATACGTGAGACTTATTCCCTTGAATGTCTTGCTCGTATGTACGTGAATGAGATTGTGAGATTGCATGGCATGCCAGTATCCATAGTTTCAGATCGTGACCCAAGATTCACTTCACGATTTTGAGTTAGCTTGCAAAAAGCTATGGGCACGGATTTATGATTCAGTTCGGCATACCATCCTCAAACAGATGGACAATCAGAGAGGACTATTCAAACTCTTGAAGATCTATTAAGACTCTGTGTCCTAGATTTCAAAGGGAGTTGGGATAAGTACCTACCATTGGTGGAATTCTCCTACAATAACAGTTATCAAGCAAGAATAGGCATGGCTCCATTCGAGGCATTGTATGGACGAAAGTGTCGCTCTCCAGTATGCTGGGATGAGGTGGGAGAAGTAACGTTGTTGGGACCAGAGTTGGTACGAATGACTATAGAGAAGATCCAAACGATTCGACAACGTATACAAACGGCACATGATCGACAAAAGAGTTATGCTGATCTTCATCGAAAGGACGTGGAATTTAATATTGGAGATCATGTATTATTACGTGTTGCACCATGGAAGGGAGTTACAAGATTTGAGAAGAGAGAAAAGCTCAATCCACGATTTATTTGTCCATTTGAGATTCTTGACCGAATAGGAAATGTGGCCTATAGACTCGTATTACCTCCAAACATGTCTCGTGTTCATAATATTTTTCACATATCTATGCTTCGTAAATATGTTACAAACCCGAACCACATTATTGAGTTAGAACCAGACGAGATAGCTGAAGATTTAACGTACGAGGAGGTACCTGTTAAGATCTTGGATAGGAAAGAGCATGTCCTATGCACGAAGGTTATACCACAAGTTAAGGTTTTATGGAGAAACCATGCTATTGAAGAAATGACCTGGGAGTTAGAATCAGAAATGAAAGTGAGGTATCCTCACCTTTTCGAAAAACTAGGTACGTACGTCAATTTCGAGGTCAAAATTTCATAAAGAGGGGAGGTTGTAAGACCCCAACTTATTGTAAATAAAATCAAATTTTCTCTAATTATTATTGTGAATAATAAGGTGTTTATTTGATATAATACTTTGGTTATGGGTGAAATGTGCAAAATTTTTAAAATAAGCAAGTGGTTATAAAATAATCATTGTTGTCGGGGAATATTCATTTGGTCGTGGAATATTCTTTTTGTCGGGAATATCCGTACGACGACGCAGTTATTTGTGGGCCCCATAACGGAATATCTGTCGGATGAAGAAAATGACAAAGTTTGAGTTTTATAAATAACGGCGTAATTGTTACCGTTAACACTGTTGGATTACTTAGTGGTTAAAATACAGTAATACGCGTGATTGTACAGTAGCACGCGGTATTGTACAGTATTGTTGAATTATTGATTCTTACGTAAGAAGGCGCTACTCAATAATTGCCACAATAATTACTGTTCAATATTTTATTTTATTGATTCAATAATTGATGCGTTGATATTTTATATTATTATTGTTTCAATAATTATCACTGCACATTATTTTCCATTATCAGATCAATAATTCATATTATTTGAATAATATTATTAGATAAAATTATTGGAAATATCTAGAAAGTTCTGTCAAGGAGAGGTTTGGTCACCTAATTGCGCGCAAGTAAGAGAAATCCTTATTGGAAAGCCCCCTCTTTCCTGGGAACGGCCTGGTTGTCATATAAGTGATTCTATAATATTATTTGTAAATAATTAATTATTGATTTATATGATAAGGAAATATTTTTTTGATGTGGATATAAATGAGGGATTTATTTATGTGGTTATAAATGAAGGAATTTTGCATGAAATATTTATTGAAAGTTTGACAATTATTTTCTTCGATAATATATATATATATATATATATATATATATATATATATATATATATATATATATATATATATATATATATGCATGTGATAAAAAAGGGTGGATATGAATTAAATTCTTGCATGCTTCTCTAAATTGGCGGGCAGAAGAATTTTCCTACATGCTTATGCTTTGTCTTTGGGTGGATGGCTACTTCATATTTTCTATATATCATGCAAAGCATTTCCAAAGAGTGGGCCCTCAAAATGAGCAATTCATTTCAAACTTTCCTGCAAAGCACTTTCTAAGTTAGTGGGCAAATTATCCTGCAATCAAGTTGCCAAATTGTGGGCCCAACTATTGAAAAAATTGAAAAGTTAGGCAAGCGTAGTTAGGCAAGGAAGAAAAAAATGCAAATGCTTTGATTTTTCCTCCGAGCACTGCACTATAAGAATATTTTGAGCGTAATTTTTCTGCAAGATTCTCTCAGAATAATATCTGATATTCCAGTCAAATCCAGTTTCTACCAAGGTAAAGGATATTATTTTATTTCAATACTCGTAAGAAATATTATTTTCTTTCATACTCCATAGTATGAAAGGGATATTATTTCATTTCATATTCTCTAAATTTGAACTTACTATGGTAAGTATTGCTTCTATAATTCCTGAAATGATTAGAAATTTCGTTTCATCTAATATCATTTCATAAGATTATTGGTCTGAACTTTTTATCAAATTTAAAACTTTTCATGGCTGGGTATTGATCACGAGTACTATTCATGGTTATTGTTCACGGGTACTGTTCACGAGTACTGCTCACTGTTACTGTTCACAGTTACTGTTCTAGGGTACTGTTCACAGGTGCTGTTCACAAAAGAAAAAAAATTTATTTTTTTTCTTCTTCTAAGTTATCTGTTGTGACCCTTATTCTCGAAATTTAATCCATGTTTTGATCTTCGTTCTTGAATTTTACTCCACTATAGTTTATTATGGAGTATTATTGAACTTGGATAGACTGAAATATGAATCCCTAATATTTGTCCTTCTGTCTCACTGAATTCGTTCTTTAAAATATTTTTCATCTTCATCAGTCCTAAATGATGATATTACTGAATATCTTTGGCCCGTAGTGCAAAGATGAATGATTAACTGATGAATATCTTTGGCCCGTAGTGCAAAGATGAACAGGTGTTGAGATGAACATGACTAACTGGTGATACAAATGAATATCTTTGGCCTATAGTGCAAAGATGAATATTTGATTCAAGATATATATTGATTGATGTTACATGGATAAAATATTGATGATGGACTTTTAAATCTTAGAAGATAGTAGAATTCTTTCTCTACTTGACTCTTCTAATGGATTGTTGTTTCCGCTGCAGTTGTTGATCTAAAACTTGTTGTCTAATATATTTTATCAGATTTTTCCCTGTTGAAGACTAATGATAAATTATTGTATATTATCTTAGTCATAATATTATTTACTGGGTTAGTTGAGCTCACCCTTTTCCTTTTTGTTCTATTTTTCTTCTCAGGAGGTGAGAACATAGCATGAACTAGCCGGGGTATAGAGTGATGGTTCAGGCTAGATGTATTAATAGTCCTCACTATTTTGTAAAATAGTATATCAATAATTGTAATGAGGATTCCTTTTGAGTTTGTATGCTCTCTATTAGACTATATTTGTATTCAAACTCACAGTATATGTGTTGTCGTATTTTGCACGATAATTGTATTACTGAAGTTGTATTTATTTCTATACCATGTATTTGGCGACTCAGAATGGGTGATGTATACCTTTTTTTCACATGATTATACTATTTATTCACATGATTTTACTATTGATTCACATTATTTACTATTAGGGGAGGTGGTGCAAGTTTGATAATACTTGCAGGACTAAATTAAAAATGAAAAAAAAGTGGAAGGTATTATACTGTAATTTTTGAGCCCCAAAATGTGCAATTATTAAAACTATATTTTTCTATAAATAGAAGCTCATCCTTCCTTCATTTCTCACCATTTCACAAAAGCTTTAGAGCAATTATTATAGAGAGAAATTTTAGAGAGAAAGAAGAATAGAAGTCTACTATCTTTCTACTCCAGTATCTAGTTTTAATTTTTCTAAGGTAGGGGATATTATTTCTTTCTTTCCTCTTCATGAAGAGAACTTCTTTTATTCTATTTTTTGTTATTATATTGGAATAACATGTTTATGCGAAGTACCGCATATTTGGTGAAATTCTTCTATTATTCCATTCTTTAATATTATGTTGGAATATCCTGTCTGTGCGTTTTACGCCGGACCTGATTTCGTCTTTATTATTCTGTTGGAATATCCTGTCTGTGCGTTCTACGCCGGACCTGGTTCCGTCTTTATTAATATGTTGGAATATCCTGTCTGTGCGTTCTACGCCGGACCTGATTCCGTCTTTATTATTCTGTTGGAATATCCTGTCTGTGTGTTTTACGCCGGACCTGATTCCGTTATTTATTATTCTGTTGGAATAACCTGCCTGTGCAGTCTATCGTATGCCTGGTGATTTCTTTTGTTATTCTATTCTTTATTATACTCAGTTGGTTAAAGTTTTGACTTCTATAATCCATGAAATTAGTGGAATATCCTTGATACTTGCGCTTCATCTAGTATCTTTTTATGGAAATATTCTTCTGAGCATTCTTGAATTTTACTCCACAAAGAAATATCATGTTGACAATTTGGACGTTATTGGTTCCTAGACAAATTAATTCTTGAACCTGTTTTATTGATTCTTATATCATTATCATCATCCTCATGTTTATAAAATATTGAAAGTCATCTGTGGCCTGTAGTGCATAGATGGACTTGGTATGATTATGACCAGGGATTATTCGGTATAATCATGACCGTAATATTACAAATGATGTGGTAAAAGTCCTCATTGGCCCGTAGTGAATTGATGCATAGTTGTTGGTATGTACATGACCATTAATGAATACACAAATATCCTTGGCCCGTAGAGCATGGATAATTTGTGGTCGTGATACTAAAGAATATCCTTGGCCGTAGTGCATGGGTGATTCGATGATGTGAATTATTTACTAAGCTGACTCTCAGCGATGAAAGTGATGCAAAACCTTTTAAATCATAAAAGATAGTAGATTTTATTATCTACTTGACTCTTTTAATGGATTGCTTGTAATTAAACTTGATATTTGTTATATTTTATCAGTTTAACACTGTTGAAGACTAATGATAAATTATTCTGCATTATCTTAGTCATAATATTTCTTACTGGGCTAGTTGAGCTCACCCTTTCTTTCACTGTTCTCTTCAGGAAATGAGAACGTAGCTGGGACTAGTCGGGGAACGGAGTGACGGTCCAGATGATAGCATTAGTAGTCCTCACTATTCTGTTAAAAAGTGTGACAATAAATGTAATGAGGACTCCATTGAGTGTGGATATTGTCTAGATGACAATATTCTTATTAAAATTCATAGATTATGTTTTGTCTTTTTTACACGACTGTTGTATAATTAAATTGTATTTAAATTTCGTACCATGTATTTGACGACTCAAGATGGGTGATGTATACCTATTTTGGGGGCGTCACAGTTGGTATCAAAGCTTAGGGATATGATCCCTGGCTAAGATGTGAGACTAGAACTAGGAGGGGAGAGACGGGGAATTCCTTCGCTAGTATGACCTACCTAAGTTTATTTGGTATTTAATTGGTCAGTCAGAGTATAGGGATAATATGTTGCATGTCAATTAACCCTTGTTTTGTGGCAGTGTTTAAAAATGGCATCCGAGAATGTTGAGAACATCAATGGAGCACAGGAGACCGTTGAGTCTCCACAGATCAATAATCAGGATAATGTGCATCAGGAAGGCGACAATCCTCATGCAAACAACAACACTGACCAAATGATGAACGATGGAATGTTCTGAGGCTTCATGCAATTCATGCAACATCAGGCGAGAGTGGCTCCTGTCCAAAATGCAGGTGAAAACACTTGCAACTCTCGAACGGTCACCGCTAAACAGTTCAAGGAGCTGGGACCACCAAAGTTTTTTTGAAGAGCCAAAACCACTTAAGGCGGAAGAGTGGATAAAGCAGATAACCAAGATATTTGATGTCTTGGGATGCTCCGAGGAACAAAAGGTTCCCTTCACCACCTTTATATTGCGTGAAGAGGCAGATTACTGGTGGGAATCTGTAAAACGTGCCCAGCCTGACGCACTCAAGATGTCTTGGGAGAAGTTCCAAGAGCTATTCAACGACAAGTACTTTCCCAAAAGTATTCATCACATGAAGGAGGTGGAGTTTATCAAGTTGGAACAAAATAATATGACCGTGTCGCAATACGAGGCCAAATTTGCGGAGTTATCCTGGTTTACATCCCATTTGGTCGATAATGAGGAGCGTATGACCCGAATATTTTTAAGAGGTTTGAAACCGGAGATACGACAATATCTTATTTCTCATAAACTGTGTTTGTATTCAGATGTTGTAAATAGGGCTCAGTTATTGGAGCGCGGTAACGAGTCAACGCAAGCAAGAGAAAGCAGTCGACAACATGAAAATACAAGTGGTAACAGTCATTAAAGCGGTGACAACAAACGTGTAGGGAATCAACATGCCAGAAATGGTAATCACTTCGGCGGTAGTTGTAAGACCCCAACTTATTATAAATAAAATTGAGTTTTCTCTATTTATTATTTTGAAATAATAAGGATTAATTTGATATAATGCTCTGGTTATGGGTGAAATGTGCAAATTTTACAAAATAAGCAAGTGGTTATAAAATAATCATTGTTGTCGGGGAATATTCGTTTGGTCGTGAAATATTCTTTTTGTCGGGAATATTCGTACGACGGCGTAGTCAATTGTGGGCCCCATAACAGAATAACGGTCGGATGAAGAAAACGACAAGTTTTAGTTTTTATAAATTACGGCGTAATTGTTACCGTTAACACTGTTGGATTACCTGGTGGTTAAAATAAAGTAATAAGCGTGATTGCACAGTAGCACACGGTATTGCACAATATTTTTTTGAATTATTGATTCTTACGTAAGAAGCCACTACTCAATAATTGTTACAGTAATTACTGTTCAATATTTTATTTTATTGGTTCAATTATTGCTGCGTTGATATTTTATATTATTGTTGTTTCAATAATTATCATTGCACAATATTTCCCATTATCGGATCAATAATTCATATTATTTGAATAATATTATTAGATAACATTATTGGTAATGTCTAGAAAGTTCTATCATGGAGAGGTTTGGTCACCTAATTGCGCGCCAGTAAGGAGAAATCCTTATTGAAAAACCCCCTCTTTCCTGGGAACGGCCTGGTTGTCATTATTGTGATTCTGTAATATTATTTGTAAATAATTAATTATTGATTTATATGATAAGGAAATATTTATTTAATGTGGATATAAATGAGGGATTTATTTATGTGGTTATAAATGAAGGAATTTTAGTATGAATTATTTGTTGAAAGTTTGTCAATTATTTTCTCCGATAGAATATTCATTCAAAATATTATTATAATATTTTATAATTATTTAAATAATAATATTGTTGTTATATATATATATATATATATATATATATATATATATATATATATATATATATATATATTTATGCATGTGATTAAAAAGAAGGAGTGAGCAAATTGTATAGCTTGTCCGTTATTATTTTTCTAAGTTGGTTGGTGGTGGAGTATTGACTGCAAAGCAAACTTATTTTCAAAAGAAACACAATAAGTTGTCCTTTTCTTTTGCTTCAGAGATGGCTTATTTTTCTTCCTGCAAAACATTTTTCAAAGGGTGGCCCCTATTGTTGTTTTTTTTCTTTCCTGATGGGTGGAAGGTTTTATGCTAAATCATTTCAAAATGTGGCCCCAACATATGTAAAATGTGAATTAGGCATGATATTCCTGCAAGCTAGTTTCAAAGGGTGGCCCTCACCTATTTGAAATATGAGAATGCATGTTAGGCAGGATATTAGGTAGAGGAGGAAAAAAAAATAATGTTAGGCGCTTTATCTGTTTCTTTTTCCTTCCTCTGTTGCTATAAATAGGAGGGCAACCCTCCTTCCACAAACACACCATTTTCATAATCAGAAATTTTTTTCTATTGTATTGTGAGTATTTTTCTTGAGTATAGGAATATTTTGAGTGAAGTTTTTCTGCAAGATTTTCTCAGAATAATATCCGATATTCCAGTTAAATTCAGTTTCTACCAAGGTAAAGGATATTATTTTATTGAAATACTCGTAAGAAATATTATTTTCTTTCATACTCTATAGTATGGAATGAATATTATTTCATTTCGTATTCCTAAATTTAAACTTACTATGGTAAGTATTGCTTCTATAATTCCTGAAATGATTAAAAATTTCGTTTTATCTAATATCATTTCATAAGAATATTGGTCTGAACTTTTTATCAAATTTGGAACTTTTCATGACTGGGTACTATTCACAGGTACTGTTCACAGTTACTATTCACGGGTACTGTTTATAGTTACTATTCACGGTTACTGTTCACGGGTACTGTTCACGAGTAATGTTCACAGTTACTGTTTATGAGTACTGTTCACGGATACTGTTCACAAAAGAAAAAAAACACTTTTTTTTCTTCCAAATTATCTATTGTGACCCATATCCTTAAAGTTTAATCCATGTTTTGATTTTTCATCATCCTCAGTCCTAAATGGTGATATAAATAAATATATTTGGCCTGTAGTGCAAAGATGAATGATTAACTGATGAATATCTTTGGCCCGTAGTGCAAAGATGAACAGGAGTTGAGATGAACATGACCGACTGGTGATATAAATGAATATCTTTGGCCTGTAGTGCAAAGATGAATATTGTTTGTTGTTACAGGGATAAAATATTGATGATAGACTTTTAAATCTTAGAAGATAGTAGAACTCATTCTCTACGTGACTCTTCTAATGGATTGCTGTTTTCGCTGCATTTGATGATCTAAAACTTGGTGTCTATTATATTCTATCAGATTTTTTCCCTGTTGAGAACTAATGATAATTTGTTGTATATTATCTTAGTTATAATATTCTTTACTGGGCTAGTTGAGCTCACCCTTTTCCTTTTTGTTCCATTTTTCTTCCCAGGAGGTGAGAACATAGCAAGAACTAGCTGGGGTATGGAGTGATGGTTCAGGATAGATGTATTAATAATCCTCACTATTTTGTAAAATAGTGTATCAATAATTATAATGAGGACTCCTTTTGAGTTTGTATACTCTCTATTAGACTATATTTGTATTCAAACTCACAGTATATGTGTTGTCGTATTTTGCACGACAATTGTATTACTGAAGTTGTATTTATTTCTGTACCATGTATTTGGTGACTCAGAATGGGTGATGTATACCTATTTTAGGGGCGTCACAGTTGGTATCAGAGCTTAGGGATATGTCTCTGGCGGAGATCAGGGAATAAAACTAGGAGGGGAGAGATGAGTAAATCTTTCGCTAGTATGTCCTACCTAAGCTTAGTTGTTGGTCGGTCATAATATTGAGATATTATATGATATGCTAATTTATTTAATTAACCCTTGTTTTATGGCAGTATTTAAGAATGGCTGCTGAGAACATTAACAATGGAGTATATGAGACTGTGGAACAACCTTTAGTCACAAACCAGGAGAACGTACAACAGGAATACAATATTCCTTCTGTAAACAACACTACCGAGCAAACGATGAACGATGGAATGTTTAGGAGCTGTTTGCAGTTCATGCAAAACCAGACGAGGGATAATCGTGCACAAAATACGGGTGGAAATGCTAGCAATGCACGGCTTGTCACAGCCAAGCAGTTCAAAGAATTGGGACCACCAGAATTTAAGGGAAAGACGGATCCGATCATGGCGGAAATGTGGGTCAAGCAAATTACCAAGATATTCGATGTCTTGGGATACACGGAGGAACAGAAGTTTTCATTCGCCACCTTTATGTTCCGTGGTGAGGCAGACTACTGGTGGGAGTCCGTGAAGCGTACCCAGCCAGCCGCACTCAGTATGTCTTGGGAAACGTTTCAGAAACTATTCAATGACAAGTACTTTCCTGAAAGTATTCGTCATATGAAGGAGGTGGAGTTTATCAGACTGGAACAAAATAACATGACGGTGTCCCAATTCGAGGCGAAGTTTACAGAGTTATCTAGGTCTAAAGCCCGAGATTCAGCAATATCTTATCTCTCATAAATTTTCTTTATATTCAGATGTTGTAAACATAGCTCAATTATTAGAGCGAGATAATGAGTATGTGCAACCGAGGGACCATAACCAGGGTCATACCGGTGGCGGCAGTCATCAGAGCAATGAAAACCAGCAGGGAGGAAAACATTCGAACAAAAGCGGTAACCACTCTGGTGGTAATCGTGGCCGTGATAATAGAAGGAGCGAGTCGGGAGGAGATTTCAAGAAGAGAAGGTACAACAATGATAACGTGAAGACGTCTGCACAAACATCAACTGCTTTTAGGGGAGGAGAACGAGCACTGGTCATTTGTTACAAATGCAGGAAAAAGGGACACATAAGCCCAAACTGCCGACAACAATCTAAGGTGTGTTATAACTATGGAAAGGAAGGTTATATAACTAGAGATTGTCTAGTTACGAAACCAAGTTCAACGGGGATGGTGACTCCAAAGGCTATCCCGGACAAGTCAAAGTCGGTGGTTCCTGGAAGGGCGTTTGTCGTGTCTGCACAAAACGCAAGAAACCCAAATGAGGTGATCACGGGTAAGATAATCTTGAACTTTTGCGAAGTTTATACCTTACTAGATACCGGTTCTACCCATTTTTTTATCTCTCCTGCTTGTACTCAACGTTTAAACTTGACTCCGGAGAAATTAGACTTTGACTTATCTGTTGAAACTCCGTTGGGTGAAACCTTCGTTACATCTACAGTTTATAAATCTTGCATGATCCAAGTTGGCACTATCACATTACCTGTTGATCTTATCTCTTTAAAGATACTTGCTTTTGATGAATTTTAAGAATTGATTGGTTAACCACTCATCATGCTAAAATTGATTGTTTTCGTAAGGTTGCTAGTTTTCATATTCCTAACCAACCTGTCATACGAATTCAAACTACTAAACCACTAAAATAAGTCACTGTCATATCAAGCCACAAAGCTATTCGTTTATTAAAAAACGGATGTCAAGCTTTCTTAGCCCATGTTATGGATTTGAATAGAGACAAGTCAGATTTGAATAATATTTCTGTGGTTAGAAAATTTCCTAATTTATTTCCTGAAGAGCTTCCCGGTCTACCCCAAGAACGTGATGTTGAATTCTTTATCGACCTTGAACCGGGTACAAAGCCCATTTCTAAAACTCCATATGCGAGACCCCAGATTTTATGAATAAATATTTAATTTTCTCGAAATAATTTTTTAATATTATGGTGTGGATTTGAGATAATGTTATAGTTGTGGGTAATATTTATAAATTTTGCATAATACGTAAGTTGTTATATAATATTCGATTAGTCGCGGAATATTCGTTTTGTCGGGAAATATCCGTACGACGGTACAATTATTGGTGGACCCCGCAACGGAATTATTGTCGGATTGAGAAAACGACAAAAATATTTTTATGAGAATAACGGCGGGAGTTTTACCATTAAAACTGTTGAACTACTTGGTAGTAAAAGTACAGTAATACGTGTGGTTTCATAGTAACACACGGTATTGATTATTGATGCTTAAATGATAAGTCACTCAGTTTTATTTTATTGGTATTATTAATGTAATAAAACAGAATACTTTTATAAAGTTATTCTATAAATAGAATATATTATATTCTATTATGCATAGTATTTTGCATAGTAAATTTTTTTTATATAAAACAGAATACTTTTATAAATTTTTTTTATATAAAACAGAATACTTTTATAAAGTTATGCCTGCATAGTGTTTGCATAGTAAAATCTTTTATAAAGTTATTCGTTTTATTAGATTATAAATAGAATATATTATATTTTATTTAAAAAATTTTGTTTTAAATATGGACCGTTAGATTAAAGTAAATCAATCTGGACCGTTCATGAGTTAGTTACTATGCAGTCCATTTTTCTATAAATAGAAGCTCATTCCTTCATTATTTCTTACGAATTCACTGAAACTCTAGAGAGAGAAACTATAGAGAGAGTTCTTCTTCTATAATCTTGAGCGTATTTCTTTAGAGTTTAAGAAAGCTTTGAGTGTAGTGAAAGTTTTCTTCGAGTATATCCTCGACCTACTAGTTGGAGTACTCTTCTTTCAAATGTAGGGAATATTATTTGTTGTACCTGTAAGGGCTATTATTTTTTTGTATTCATGAATAGAACTTTTGTTATTTCATTCCTAATTATTCTGCTAGAATAACAAGTATACGCGGACTACCCTATACTTGGTGACATTCTTCTATTATTCCATCTTTATTATTATTCTGTTAGAATATCCTGTCTATGCGTTTTACGCTAGACCTGGTTACGCCTTTATTATTATTTTGTTGGAATATCCTGTCTGTACGTTTTACGCCGAACCTGGTTCCGTTATTTATTATTCTGCTGGAATAACCTGTCTATGCGAAGTACTGCATGCATGGTGATTTCTGTTGTTATTCTATTCTTTATTATTTTGTTGGAACATCTTGTCGGTGCGAATTTCGCCTGACCTGGTTCCGTTATTATTATTCTGTTGGAATAACCTGTTTATGCGAAGTACCGCATGTATGGTGATTTCTTTTGTTATTCCATTCTTTATTATACTCAATTTGTTAAAACTTTGACTTCTATACTCCATGAAATTAGTGGAATATCCTTAATATTTGCGCTTCATCCAGTATCTTTTCATGGAAATATTCTTCTGAGCATTCTTAAATTTTACTCTACAAAGCAGTATCATGTTGGCAATTTGGACGTTATCAGTTCCTAGATAAATTAATTCTTGAACTTGTTTTATTGAATTCTTATATCATTGTCATCATCCTCATGTTTATATTTTGTTGAAAGTCATCTGTGGCCTGTAGTGCATAGATGGACTTGGTATGATTATGACCAGGAATTATTCGGTGTAATCATGACCGTAATGTTACAAATGATGTGGAAAAAAGTCTTCATTGGCCCGTAGTGCATTGATGGACAGTTTTTGGTATGATTATGGCTATGGATTATCTTTGGCCATAGTGCAAAGATGAATTATTTTATGGCATGATCCGGACCGTTGATGAAAACATGATTATCTTTAGCCGTAGTGCATGGATAATTCGTGGTCGTGATACTAAAGAATATCCTTAGCCGGAGTGCAAGGGTGATTCGATGATGTGGATTATTTTTTGAGCTGAGTCCCAACAATGAAATATTAATTCATGGATGTAATAATAAAGAATATCCTTGGCCGTAGTGCAGGGGTGATTCAATGATGTGGATTATTTATTAAGCTGAGTCCCAGCGATAACAGTGATGAAAAACCTTTTAAATCATAAAAGATAGTAGATTTTATTTTCTACTTAACTCTTTTAATGGATTGTTTGTTCCGCTGCAGTTAAACTTGATGCTTGTTATATTGTATCAGTTTAACACTGTTGAAGGCTAACGATAAATTATTCTGCATTATCTTAGTCATAATATTTCTTACTGGGCTAGTTGAGCTCACCCTTTCTTTCACTGTTCTCTTCAAGAAATGAGAACGTAGCTGAGACTAGTCGGGGAACAGAGTGATGGTCCTAGATGGTGCATTAGTAGTCCTCACTATTCTGTGAAATAGTGTGATAATAATTGTAACGAGGACTCCTTTTGAGTTTGTATAATCTCTAGTAGACAATATTTGTATTCAAACTCACAGTTTATGTTTTGTCGTATTGTATACGACAGTTGTATTAGTAAGTTGTATTTGAATTCTGTACCGTATCTCTGGCGACCCAAGATGGGTGATGTATACCTAATTTTGGGGGCGTCACAGTTGGTATCAAAGCTTAGGGATATGATCCCTGGCTAAGATGTGAGACTAGAACTAGGAGGGGAGAGACGGGGAATTCCTTCGCTAGTATGACCTACCTAAGTTTATTTGGTATTTAATTGGTCGGTCAAAGTATATGGATAATATGTTATATGTTAATGAACCTTTGTTTTGTGGCAATATCTGAAAATGACATCCGAGAATGTTGAAAATAGCAATGGAGCACAAGAGACCGTTGAGTCTCCACATATCAATAATCAGGAGAATGAGCATCAGGAAGGCGACAATCCTCATGCAAATAACAACACTGACCAAATGATGAATGATGAACTGTTTATAGGCTTTATGCAATTCATGCAACATCAGGCGAGAGTGTCTCCTATCCAAAATATAGGTGGAAACACTGAAAACTCTCGGACGGTCACTGCTAAACAGTTCAAGGAGCTGGGACCACCGGAGTTTATAGGAGAGCCAAAACCACTTAAGGCGGAAGCTTAGATTAAGCAGATCACTAAGATATTTGATGTCTTGGGATGCTTCGAGAAACAAAAGGTTCCCTTCGCCACCTTTATGTTGCGTGAAGAGACAGATCACTGGTGGAAATCTGTAAAACGTACCCAGCCTGACGCACTCAAGATGTCTTGGGAGAAGTTCCAAGAGCTGTTCAATGACAAGTACTTTCTCGAAAGCATTCGTCACATGAAGGAGGTGGAATTTATCAAGTTGGAGTAAAACAACATGACCGTGTCGCAGTACGAAGCCAAGTTTGCCGAGTTGTCCCGATTTGTGTCACACTTGGTTGATAATGAAGAGAGAATGACGCGGATGTTTTTAAGAGGTTTGAAGCCGGAGATATGTCAATATCTTATTTCTCATAAAATGTGTTTGTATTCAGATATTGTAAATAGGGCTCAGTTAGTGGAGCGCGATAACGAGTCAACGCAACCAAAAGAGAGCAGCCGGCAAAATGATAATACCGGTGATAACAGTCATCAAAGAGGTAACAATAAGCATGGAGGGAATCAACATGCCAGAAATGGTAACCACTTCGGTGGTAATCATGGTCAAAATAATAAGAATAGACATTTCAAGAAGAGAAGATTCAACAATGATGGAAAGACGTCAGCACCAGCACCCGTTGTTAAGGAAGGAGAACGACCACCTATCATATGTTTCAAATGCGGACAGGAGGGACACATCCATCCAAACTGTACACAACAATCCAAAGCGTGTTTTAATTGCGGAAGAGAAGGTCACCTAAATTGATTTTGTCATATGGTGAAGTCAATTCCAGCTGGGATAGTGATGCCAAAGGATGTCCCAGACGAGCCAAAGCCGGTTGTTTAAGAGAGAGCGTTTTTTTCGTAACGAGAAACCTGAATAAAATTATCACGAGTATGTTAGTTATAAACTCTTGCGAAGTCTATAACGTGTTAGATACCGGTTCTACTCACTCTTTTATTGCACCTAGTTGTGTTCAATGTTTGAAGTTAACTCTGGAGAAGTTAGACTTTGATATATCTTTTTAAACTCAGTTGGGAGAAACCTTCGTTACCTCCACTATTTATAAATCTTGTTCAAATCAACACTTTCACGTTACCTGTCGATCGTATCTCTTTGAAAATACTTGCCTTTGTTGTGATTTTAGAAATCGATTGGTTAACTACTCATCATGCTTTTTGTAAGGTTGTTAGCTTTCATAGTCCTAATCAACCTGTTATGCGAATTCAAAGTAACCAAACCACTAAATTCAATCATTGTCATATCAAGCCATAAATAAAGAACCCCGATCCTTTCGTTGTTGACTTTCTTGTGTGGAATGTACCAAAGCCAGACTTTCTGTAGGCGATGTCGTAAATGACGATGACAAGTTAATAGGTATCAATGTGACGTACTACCCAAGTCTTAGATGAGAGTCACAGTTTTGAATGATATTTCTATTGTTAATAAATTTCCTGACGTATTCTTGAAGACTTCTTAGCCTACCCCTAGAGCGTGAAATCGAATTTTGTATTGACCCCAGTACAAAACCCATTTCTAAAACCCTCAAATATTTATTTACTTAAAACGAACGTAACATGTGCCAAAGACGTTGGCTCGAGCTGTTGAAGATTACGATCGTACCATTCAATACCATCGTGGAAAAGCGAACGTGGTAGCTGACGCGTTGAGTAGGAGATTGTATGTGGTTACAAGTGCGAATATACCAACCCATGTGAAGATAACGAATATATGATTAGAATCGATCTTAATCGATAAAGTTAAAGCCGTTCAAGCTACATACTCAGAGCTGATGAATGTGAAGAATTAAGAAGGTTTAAGAGGGCGTTATTCTAGAAGCAAGAATCGACGAAGAGAGAAAATCTCAACCCTCGATTTAATTGGCCCATTTCAAATCCTCGATGAAGTTGGAACTGTGTCTTCTAGACTCGTTTTACCGCCACGTATGTTGCGTGTTCAGAACGTTTTTTTTACGTATCGATGTTACGTAAATATGTGGACGACCCGAACCACATTATTAATTTAGAACCGGACGAGATAGCAAAAGATTTAACGTATGAGGAGATACGTGTTAACATCTTGGATAAGAAGGATCATATTCGACGCTCAAAGGTTATACCTCAAGAGTTCGAAGTCAAGGTATCCTCACCTGTTCGGCATACCAGGCACGTACGTAAATTTCGAGGGCGAAATTCCATAAGGAGGGGAGGTTGTGAGACCCCAGATTTTATGAATAAATATTAAATCACTACTTGAAAAAGAAGAATACGTGATGGAATTTTGTGACGATTTTGAAAAAAAATCACAAAAGATAGTAATTTATGATGGACTTTTTAAGCAATCACAAAATAATAGTATATATGATGGCTCTTAGTGATGACTAATTTTGCCATCAATGTACTATAATTGTGATGGCCATGTCAATCACACCAATTTTTTCACGCAAAATAAATTTTCTTTTTGTGACGCACTAAGTCATCACTTATAGATATAATCTTTTCATGATTGCATTTATGCTATCACTAATATTTTAATATAAGAAATAAACAAAATAATATTTTATGACGGTCATGACAATCATTAAAAATATAGATTTTTGTGACGACTTTTATTTGCAATTACAAAAAGAAGGTATTTTGTGATGGAATTTTTAAGCCATCACAAAACAATAAAATATATGATGGCTCTTAGTGATGACTAATTTTACCATCATTATAGAGTATTTGTGACTGCCATTGCAATCACAAAATCTTATTTGGAAGTAATTTTGTTTAGTAAGTCAATTCAATATGTTTCCTTTTATATTTTATTTTAAAATTATAATCATGATCTGGACTTTGGTGTAGTGGTAATACTCGTTATTTAGTTTGCAAATGGGAGAGGGTTAGAATCCTGCAAGTATCATTTGATACAATTAATATAGATGTAATTAATATAGTGAAATAAATTATACGTAAATAGAGATTCCCATTCTTACATTTGATCCCTAAAGTATTATTTTTTTTGTGATGACTTTGACAATCACAATAGATTATATTTTAATGTGACTGTATTAATAATCACAAAAGAACTAAGCGATTGCGTGATTGCGAAAACCATCATGTAAAACCTTTCATGATGAGCGTATACAAGACGGCCATTGTGATGCTTAAAGGCATCACGTAAACCTTTCGTGATGGTGTTCCTACTTTTTGTGATGGATTTTGGCCATCACAAATGACCATTTTTTTAGTAGTGAATTTTCTCGAAATAATTTTTTAATATTATGGTGTGGATTTGAGATAATGTTATAGTTGTGGGTAATATTTATAAATTTAGCAAAATACGCAAGTTGTTATATACTATTCGATTGGTCGGGAAATATTCATTTTGTCGGGGAATATCCGTACGATGGTACAATCATTGGTGGACCACGCAACGGAATTATTGTCGGATTGAAAAAACGACAAAAATATTTTTATAAGAATAACGGCGGAAGTTTTACCGTTAAAACTGTTGAACTACTCGGTAGAAAAAGAACTGTAATACGTGTGGTTGCATAGTAGCACACGGTATTGATTATTGATGTTTAAGTGATAAGTCACTCAGTTTTGTTTTATTGGTATTATTAATGTAATAAAACAGAATACTTTTATAAAGTTATTCTATAAATAGAATATATTATATTCTATTATGCATAGTATTTTGCATAGTAAAATCTTTTTATATAAAACAGAATACTTTTATAAAGTTATTCTATAAATAGAATATATTATATTTTATTATGCATAGTATTTGTATAGTGCCTGCATAGTGTTTGCATAGTAAATTCTTTTATAGAGTTATTCGTTTTATTAGATTATAAATAGAATATATTATATTTTATTTAAAAAATTTTGTTTTAAATATGGACCGTTAGATTAAAGTAAATCAATCTGGACCGTTCATGAGTTAGTTACTATGCAGTCCATTTTTCTATAAATAGAAGCTCATTCCTTCATTATTTCTTACGAATTCACTGAAACTCTAGAGAGAGAAACTATAGAGAGAGTTCTTCTTCTATAATCTTGAGCGTATTTCTTTAGAGTTTAAGAAAGCTTTGAGTGTAGTGAAAGTTTTCTTCGAGTATATCCTCGACCTACTAGTTGGAGTACTCTTCTTTCAAAAGTAGGAAATATTGTTTGTTGTACCCGTAAGGGTTATTATTTCTTTTGTATTCATGAAGAGAACTTCTGTTATTCCATTCTTTATTATTCTGCTGGAATAACCAGTATACGCGCACTACCCTATATTTGGTGACATTCTTATATTATTCCATCTTTATTATTATTCTGTTGGAATATCCTGTTTGTGCGTTTTACGCCGGACCTGGTTCCGTCTTTATTATTATTCTGTTGGAATATCATGTCTGTGTGTTTTACGCCGGACCTGGTTCCGTTATTTATTTTTCTGTTAGAATAACCTGTCAATGCGAAGTACCGCATACATGGTGATTTCTGTTGTTATTCTATTCTTTATTATTCTGTTGGAACATCCTGTTGGTGCAAATTTCGCCTGACCTGGTTCCGTTATTATTATTCAGTTGGAATAACCTGTTTATGCGAAGTGTCGCATGCGTGGTGATTTCTTTTATTATTCCATTCTTTATTATACTCAGTTGGTTAAAACTTTGACTTCTATACTCCATGAAATTAGTGGAATATCCTTGACATTTGCGCTTCATCCAGTATCTTTTCATAGAAATCTTCTTCTGAGCATTCTTGAATTTTACTCTACAAAGCAGTATCATGTTGACAATTTGGACGTTATCAGTTCCTAGATAAATTAATTCTTGAACTTGTTTTATTGAATTCTTATATCATTGTCATCATCCTCATGTTTATATTTTGTTGAAAGTCATCTGTGGCCTGTAGTGCATAGATGGACTTGGTATGATTATGAGCAGGAATTATTCGGTGTAATTATGACCATAATGTTATAAATGATGTGGAAAAAAGTCCTCATTGGCCCGTACTGCATTGATGGACAGTTTTTGGTATGATTATGGTTATGGATTCTCTTTGGCCGTAGTGCAAAGATGAATTATTTTATGGCATGACCAGGACCGTTGATGAAAACATGATTATCTTTAGCCGTAGTGCATGGATAATTCGTGGTCGTGATACTAAAGAATATCCTTAGCCGGAGTGCAAGGGTGATTCGATGATGTGGATTATTTTTTGAGCTGAGTCCCAACAATGAAATATTAATTCATGGATGTAATAATAAAGAATATCCTAGGCCGTAGTGCAGGGGTGATTCTTCTCGCCTCCTAAGAAGAAAAATGGAACAACAAGGGAAAGGGTGAGCTCAACTAGCCCAGTAAAGAATATTATGACTAAGATAATATACAACAAATTATCGTTAGTCTTCAACAGGGAAAAAATTTAATAGAATACAATAGACAACAAGTTTTAAATCAATATTCGCATCGGAAAATAATAATTCATAGAAGAGTTACGTAGAGAATGAAATCTACGATTATCTATGAATTTAGAAGCCCATCATCAACATTTTATCCCTGTAACATCAATCAATAAATATCTTGAATCAAATTGTCATCTTTGCACTACAGGCCAAAGATATTCATCAGTTGGTCATGTTTATCTCAACAGCTGTTCATCTTTGCACTACGGGCCAAAGATATTCATCAGAAATCATTCATCTTTGCACTACAGGCCAAAGATATTCAATTATATCATCATTTAGGACTGAGGATGATGAAAAATATTTTAAAGGAAACGAATCCAGTGAAACAAAATAATAAATATTAAGGATTCGTATTTCAGCTATTCCATGTCCAAAAATACCTCATAAATAATCATAGTGGAGTAAAATTCAAGAATGATCAAAACATGGATACAATCAAAGCTAGTATCCAGAATAGATATTTTGGACGAAAAGAAGAAAATTTTATTTTTCGGTGAATAGTAACTCGTGAATAGTAACTCGTGAATAGTAACTTATGAATAGTAACCCCGACGTGAAAAGTTCTAAATTTAATAAAAATTCTCAACCAATATTTCGGCATAATGATATTGAAAAAAATAATATCATTTAAGAAGAAATAACATCCCTTACCTCGGAAAGACGGTACTTCTGACTGGAATACTAGATATAGTGCTGAAGGAAACTTGCACCGTATAGCAATACTCAAAGTATCAAATATTCACAAGAATACGCTCGATATAGAGAGAGAAATAGAGAGAAACTTGTGTTTCTGGTGTGTTTTCAATTCTAACCTAAGCACCCTATTTATAGGAAAATGCTTAGAACACCAAAGCAGAAAATTGAATATAATAATATTATATTTACAAAATTGTCAAGCCCACCTTGGAAGATCTAAATTCAGCCCATTATTATCACATGTTAGCCCACTTAAATGCCAAAAAATATTTTTCTTCAAAATAATAAATAAAACTTTTAAAAATCAATTATTTCGGAACTTCATAACTTCAATAATTCATAATAAATAGCCCTTTTATCAGAAAATTCGAATCTATCGAGTTTTTATAGAAAATTCAATTCTCTACAACTTTGCAGAAGAAAGTTTTTCTAAATTCCAAACAAAAATTGACCGAAATCTACAAACGGCCGATTTTACAGTCAATACTAAATTTTCGGTCAAGAATTGTGTCCACCAACACACAAAACATGTGTTAATCATTTAATGTCACAAAAAAACTCTTTCTCCTCATATACTCATATATCCCACATTCATTGTAAAAATATCACCATCAATATATTATTAAAATAATATATTTAAATGAATTATTTTATCAGAAAAGGATAAAATATTAATTTTTAAAAATTGTCACATTAAAAATTTTCTCCATCTATATCCACATAAAATTAATATTTTTCTCATCATATAAATAAATAATTAATTATACACAAATAATATTATAGAATCACAGTACTGGCAACCAGGCCGTTCCTAAAAAGAGGGGGCTTTTCAATAAGGATTTCTCCTTACTAGCGCGCAATTAGATGACCAAACCTCTCCTTAGACAGAACTTTCTAGACATTACCAATAATGTTATCTAATAATATTATTTAGATAATATGAATTATTGCTCCGATAATAAAAAATACTGTGTAGTGACAATTATTGAAACAACAGTAATATAAAATATCAACGCAGCAATTATTGAATCAATAAAATAAAATACTGAACAGTAATTACTATAACCATTATTGAGTAGTGTCTTCTTACGTAAGAATCAATAATTTGTGCAATACAGTGCGCTACTGTGCAACAACGCTTATTACTGTGTTTTAACTATCGGGTATTTCAACAGTATTAACGGTAACAACTACGTCGTTATTTATAAACAACTTATATTTGTCGTTTTATTCATCCAATCGCTTTCCGTTATAGGGCCCACAAAAGACTGCGCCGTCGTACGAATATTCCCCGACAAGAAGAATATTCCACGACCAAACGAATATTCCCCAACAACAATGAATATTTTATAACCACCTGCTTATTTTTAAAATATTCGCGCATTTTACCCATAACTAACCACATTAATCAAATCAACCCTTACTATTTCAAAATAATAAATAGAGGAAATTAAATTTCATTTATTAATAATTTGGGGTCTTACAACCTCCCCTCCTTATGAAATTTCGTCCTCGAAATTGACGTACGTACATGGTGTTTCGAAAAGATGAGGATACCTCGCTTTCATTTCCGTTTCCAACTCCCGGGTCATTTCCTCAATAGCATGGTTTCTCCACAAAACTTTAACTTGTGGTAAGACCTTCGTGCGTAGGACATGCTCCTTCCTATCCAAGAACTTGACAGGTACCTCTTCGTACGTTAAGTCTTCGACTATCTCATTCGGTTCTAACTCAATAACGTGGTCTGGGTCTTTCACATATTTACGTAACACAGATATATGAAAAACATTATGAACACGAGACATATTTGGAGGTAACGCGAGTCTATAGGCCACATTTCCTACTCGGTCAAGAATCTGAAATGGACCAATAAATCATGGATTGAGCTTTTCTCTCTTCCCAAATCTTGTAACTCCTTTCCATGGAGCCACACGCAACAATACATGATTCCCAATGTCAAATTCCACATCCTTTCGATGAAGATCCGCATAACTCTTTTGTCGATCCTGTGCCGTTTGTATACGTTGTCGAATCGTTTGGATCTTTTTCGTAGTCATACGTACCAACTCAGGTCCCAACAATGTTGCTTCTCCCACCTCATCCCAGCATACTGGAGAGCGACACTTTCGTCCATACAATGCTTCAAATGGAGCCACACCTATACTTGCCTGATAACTATTATTGTAGGAGAATTCCACCAATGGTAGGTACTTATCCCAACTCCCTTTGAGATCTAGGACACAAAGTCTTAATAGATCTTCAAGAGTTTGAATAGTCCTCTCTGATTGTCCGTCCGTTTGAGGATGGTATGCCGAACTGAATCGTAAATCTGTGCCCATAGCTTTCTGCAAGCTAACCCAAAATTGTGAAGTGAATCTTGGGTCACGATCTGAAACTATAGATACTGGCATGCCATGCAATCTCACAATCTCATTCACGTATATACTAGCAAGACGTTCATGGGAATAAGTCTCACGTATCGGCAAGAAATGAGCGGACTTGGTTAATCTATCAACAATAACCCAAATCGCATCTATGCCTTGAGAAACCTTGGGAAGACCTGTAACAAAATCCACAGTAATGTGTTCCCACTTCCATTTCGGAATATCAAGTGATTGTAATGGACCCTTTGGTACTTGATGCTCCGCTTTTACACGTTGACAAGTTAAACATCTCGAGATAAACTCCGCGATCTCTCTTTTCATATTGCTCCACCAAAATGTATGTCGAAGATCATGATACATTTTGGTACTCCCAGGATGGATTGCAAACGGTGTGTTGTGTGCCTCCATTATTATTCTATGCTTCAAGTCAAAATCGTTAGGAACACAAAGTCTGGAGTTGACTCGAAGTATTCCTTCTTCATCGATTCTTGCTTCTGAAATAGCACCTTCTTGCACTTTTTTCTTCATACGCATCAGCTCCGGGTCTGTAGCTTGAGCAACTTTAACTTTATCGATTAAAGTTGGTTCTACACGTATACTTGACATCATCGCACTCGTTCCTGCATATGATCTTCTACTCAACGCGTCAGCTACCACATTTGCTTTTTCAGGATGGTATTGAATAGTGTGGTCATAATCTTTCAACAGCTCGAGCCAACGTCGTTGCCGCATGTTGAGTTCTTTTTGAGTGAAGAAATATTTGAGGCTTTTATGGTCTGAATATATCTCCACTTTCTCCCCATATAGATAGTGCCTTCAGATCTTTAGCACGAAAAAGACTGCTGCCAACTCTAGATCATGAGTAGGATAATTCCTCTCATATTCTTTAAGTTGTCACGAGGCATAGGCTATGACTTTTCCACGTTGCATGAGAACACATCCTAACCCTTTTCCTGAAGCATCGCTGTAGATAACAAATCCATCCGAACCAGATGGTATTGTCAGAACAGGTGCCGAAATGAGTCTCCTCTTAAGCTCTTGGAAACTCTTCTCGCATTCTTCGCTCCATACGAATTTGATATCCTTCCGAGTCAGCTGAGTTAATGGAGTAGCGATTCAAGAAAATCCTTTTACGAATCTCCGATAATAACCAGAAAGCTACGTATTTCGATTACTGACTTAGGTTGCTCTCAACTGTGACTCATATCCCAATCTTGGATAGCACATCACAATGACACCTATCAGTTTACTACCGCACGAATATGGCGTCCCCTACGGAGAGTCTGGCTTCAGTACATTCCACAAAGGAAGTCACCAGATAAAGGCTCGGGTACAAACTTCTACCGTTAGGTTTTTAACTCCTGAAGTTCAATAGGAGCCATTCGATATGAGATTTTAGAAGTGAGTTTTGTACCAGATTCAAGATCAATAAAGAATTCAACTTCACGTTCTGGGGGTAGACCGGGAAGTTCTTCAGGAAATACGTCAGGAAAGTTACTAACAACAGGAATATTATTCAAATTTGAAGTGTCTTTATTCAAATCCATAACATGGGCTAAGAAAGTTTGACATCCGTTTTTCAATAAACGAATGACTTTATGACTTGATATGACAGTGATTGATTTTAATGGCTTTGTTGCTTGAATTCGAACAACAGGTTGATTAGGAATATAAAAACTAACCACCTTACGAAAATAATCAATTTTGGCATGATGAGTAGTTAACCAATCAATTCCTAAGATCACGTCAAATGCAAGTATCTTTAAAGAGATAAGGTCAACAGGTAAGGTGATGGTGCCAACTTGGATCAAACAAGATTTATAAACAGTGGATGTGATAAAAGTTTCCCCTAACGGAGTCTCCACAGATAAATCAAAGTCTAATTTCTCCGGAGTCAAGTTTAAACGTTGAGCACAAGCAGGAGAAATAAATGAATGGGTAGAACCAGTATCTAATAAGGTATAGACTTCGTAAAAGTTTATAATTAACTAACCCGTGCTAACTTCGTTCGGGTTCCTCACATTCTGACCAGTCACGAAAAACGCTCTTCCAGGAACCGTTGACTTTGACTTTTTTGGGATAACTTTTTGAGTCACCACCCCCGTTGGACTTGGTTTCGCTACAGTGCAATCTCGAGCGATATGTCCTTCCTTTCCACAGTTATAACATAACTTAAACTGTTGTGAACAGTTTGGGCTGATATGTCCTTCTTTTCCGCACTTATAGCATATGACCGGTGGTCGTTCTCCTCCCTTGGAACCAGTTGCTGCTAGTGCTGACGTCTTCGTATTATCATTGTTGAATCTCCTCTTTTTAAAATCTCCTCTCGACTCGCTTCTTCTATTTTCATGGCCACGATTACCACTAGAGTGGTTGCCGTTCTTGTCTGTATTTTTCTTTCTCCGCTGGTTATCATTGTTCTGATGACTGCTGTCACCGGTATGATCCTGGTTGTGGTCCCTCGGTTGACCATACTCGTTATCTCGCTCTAATAATTGAGCCCTGTTGACAACATCTGAATAGAGAGAAAATTTATAAGAAATGAGATATTGACGTATGCCGGTTTTCAAACCTCTCAGAAACATCCGCGTCATACGTTTTTCATTCTACACCAAATGAGGTGCAAACCTGGACAACTCTGCAAACTTCGCCTCGTACTGGGGCACCGTCATGTTATTCTGCTCCAGTCTAATAAACTCTACCTCCTTCATATGGTGAATACTTTCAGGAAAGTATTTTTCGTTGAAAAGTTTCTGAAATGTCTACCAAGACATGCTGAGTGCGGCTGGATGGGTACGCTTCACAGATTCCTACCAGTAGTCTGCCTCGCCACGGAACATAAAGGTGGCGAATGGAACCTTCTGTTCCTTTGTGCATCCCAAGACATCAAATATCTTGGTAATTTGCTTGACCCATGTCTCCGCCTTAATCGGATTCGGCTTTCCCCAGAATTCTGGTGGTCCCAACTCTTTGAACTGCTTGGCTGTGACCAGCTGTGCGTTGCTATTGTTTCTTCCTATATTTTGAACAGGAATCTCCTTCGTCTGGTTTTGCATGAATTGCAAAAAGCTTCTAAACATCTCATCGTTCATCATCTGCTCAGTGGTGTTGTTCACAGGAGGAACATTGCCAGCCTGTTGCACGTTCTCCTCGTTGGTGAATATAGGCATCTCCACCGTCTCATTTACTCCACTGCTAACATTCTCAGTCGACATTCTCAAATACTGCCATAAAACAAGGGTTAATTTAACAAATTAACATATCACATAATATCCCTATATTATGATCGACCAACAAATAAGCTTAGGTAGGACACACTAGCGAAGGATTTACTTGTCTCACACCTCCTAGTTCTATTCCCCGATCTCCGTCAGAGATCATATTCCTAAGCTCTGATACCAACTGTGACGCCCCCAAAATAGGTCCAATCCATCCAACCCATTTTGAGTCGCCAAATACATGGTACAGAAAATAACTACAACTTTATTATTACAATTGTCGTGCAAAATACGACAACACATATACTGTGAGTTTAAATACAAATATTGTCATCTAGACAGTATTCATACTCAATTAAGTCCTCATTATACTTATTGATACACTATTTTGCAAAATAGTGAGGACTACAAAAACAACTTTCTTGAACAATCATTCCACACCCCGACTAGTACTCGCTACCTTCTCGCCTCCTAAGAAGAAAAATGGAACAACAAGGGAAAGGGTGAACTCAACTAGCTCAGTAAAGAATATTATGACTAAGATAATATACAACAAATTATCGTTAGTCTTCAACAGGGAAAAATTTAATAGAATACAATAGACAACAAGTTTTAAATCAATATTCGCAGCGGAAAATAATAATTCATAGAAGAGTTACGTAGAGAATGAAATCTACGATTATCTATGAATTTAAAAGCCCATCATCAACATTTTATCCCTGTAACATCAATCAATAAATATCTTGAATCAAATTATCATCTTTGCACTACAGGCCAAAGATATTCATCAGTTGGTCATGTTTATCTCAACAGCTGTTCATCTTTGCACTACGGGCCAAAGATATTCATCAGAAATTATTCATCTTTGCACTACAGGCCAAAGATATTCAATTATATCATCATTTAGGACTGAGGATGATGAAAAATATTTTAAAGGAAACGAATCCAGTGAAACAAAATAATAAATATTAAGGATTCGTATTTCAGCTATTCCATGTCCAAAAATACCTCATAAATAATCATAGTGGAGTAAAATTCAAGAATGATCAAAACATGGATACAATCAAAGCTAGTATCCAGAATAGATATTTTGGACGAAAAGAAGAAAATTTTATTTTTCGGTGAATAGTAACTCGTGAATAGTAACTCGTGAATAGTAACTTATGAATAGTAACCCCGACGTGAAAAGTTCTAAATTTGATAAAAATTTTCAACCAATATTTCGGCATAATGATATTGAAAAAAATAATATCATTTAAGAAGAAATAACATCCCTTACCTCGGAAAGACGGTACTTCTGACTGGAATACTAGATATAGTGCTGAAGGAAACTTGCACCGTATAGCAACACTCAAAGTATCAAATACTCACAAGAATACGCTCGATATAGAGAGAGAAATAGAGAAAAACCTGTGTTTCTGGTGTGTTTTTCAATTCTAACCTAAGCACCCTATTTATAGGAAAATGCTTAGAACACCAAAGTAGAAAATTGAATATAATAATATTATATTTACAAAATTGTCAAGCCCACCTTGGAAGATCTGAATTCAGCCCATTCTTATCACATGTTAGCCCACTTAAATGCCAAAAAACGTTTTTCTTCAAAATAATAAATAAAACTTCCAAAAATCAATTATTTCGGAACTTCATAACTTCAATAATTCATAATAAATAGCCCTTTTATCAGAAAATTCGAATCTCGCGTGTTTTTATAGGAAATTCAATTCTCTACAACTTTGCAGAAGAAAGTTTTTCTAAATTCCAAACAAAAATTGACCGAAATCTACAAACGGCTGATTTTACAGTCAATACTAAATTTTCGGTCAAGAATTGTGTCCACCAACACACAAAACATGTGTTAATCATTTAATGTCACAAAAATACTCTTCCTCCTCATATACTCATATATCTCACATTCATTGTAAAAATATCACCATCAATATATTACTAAAATAATATATTTAAATGAATTATTTTATCAGAAAAGGATAAAATATTAATTTTTAAAAATTGTCACATTAAAAATTTTCTCCATCTATATCCACATAAAATTAATATTTTCCTCATCATATAAATCAATAATTAATTATACACAAATAATATTATAGAATCACAGTACTGGCAACCAGGCCGTTCCCAAAAAAGAGGGAGCTTTTCAATAAGGATTTCTCCTTACTGGCGCGCAATTAGATGACCAAACCTCTCCTTAGACAGAACTTTCTAGACATTACCAATAATGTTATCTAATAATATTATTTAGATAATATGAATTATTGCTCCGATAATAGAAAATACTGTGTAGTGACAATTATTGAAACAACAGTAATATAAAATATCAACGCAGCAATTATTGAATCAATTAAACAAAATACTGAACAGTAATTACTGTAACCATTATTGAGTAATAAATAATCCACATCATCGAATTACCCCTGCACTATGGCCAAGGATATTCTTTAGTATCACGACCATGAATTATCCATGCACTACGGCTAAAGATAATCATGTTTTCATCAACGGTCCTGATCATGCCATAAAACAACTCATCTTTGCACTACGGCCAAAGAGAATCCATAGCCATAATCATACCAAAAACTGTCCATCAATGCACTACGGGCCAATGCGAATTTTTTTTTCCACATCATTTGTAACATTACGGTTATGATTATACCGAATAATCCCCGGTCATAATCATACCAAGTCTATCTATGCACTACATGCCACAGATGACTTTTAACATAATATAAATATGAGGATGATGACAATGATATAAGAATTCAATAAAACAAGTTCAAAAATTAATTTATCCATGAACCAATAACGTCCAAATTGTCAACGTGATACTACTTTGTAGAGTAAAATTCAAGAATGCTCATAAAAATATTTCCATGAAAAGATACTGGATGAAGCGCAAATATCAAAGATATTTCACTAATTTCATGGAGTATAGAAGTCAAAACTTTAACCAACTGAGAATAATAAAAAATAGAATAACAACATAAATCACCATGCATACAGAACTTCGCATAGACATGTTATTCTAACAGAATAATAATAACGGAACCAGGTCCGGCGTAAACGCACAAACAGGATATTCCAACAGAATAATAAAGACAGAATAATAAAGATGAAACCAGGTCCGGTGTAAAATACACAGACATGATGTTCCAAAAGAATAATAAAGACGAAATCAGGTCCGGTGTAAAACACACAGACAGGATGTTCCAACAGAATAATAAAGACAGAATAATAAAGACGGAACCAGGTACGACGTAAAGCACAGACATGATGTTCCAACGGAATAATAAAGACAGAATAATAGAAGAATGTCACCAAGTATAGGGTATTCCGCGTATACAGGTTATTCCAGCAGAATAATAAGGAATGAAATAACAGAAGTTCTCTTCATGAATACAAAAGAATAATATCCCTTACCGTAAAATAATACTTGATATAAGAGTAGTGAAGTAGCAGAAAACTTTTCTTCTATCTCTCTATAGTTTCTCTCTCTAAAGTTCAGTAAATTTGTAAGAAAATAATGAAGGAATGAACTTCTATTTATAAGAAAATGGAATGCATAGTAACTAATCCATGAACGGTCCAGATTAATTTATTTTAATCCGACGGTCCATATTTAAAGCAAAATATTTTAAATAAAATATAATATATTCTATTTATAATATAATAAAATAAAAAACTTTATAAAAAAATTTACTATGCAAAATACTATGCAACACTATGTAACACTATGCATAATAAAATATAATATAATTTAATTATTATCAAATAAAACGAATAACTTTATAAATATATTCTGTTTTATATAAAAAGATTTTACTATTAGCCTAATAAAACGAATAACTTTATAAAAGTATTCTGTTTTATATAGAAAGTTATTTCTGTTTTATTACGTTAATAATACGAATAAAACAAAACTTATAAATCAACAATAATTGAATCAAATAACGTGAGATACTATGCAGCAACTACTGTAGCAATAATTGAACAAAACTGAGTGACTTCTCACGTAAACATCAATAATCAATACCGTGTGCTACTATACAACCACGCGTATTACTGTACTTTTACTACCGAGTAGTTCAACAGTTTTAACGGTAAAACTTCCGCCGTTATTTTCATAAAAATATTTTTGTTGTTTTCTCAATCCGACAATAATTTCGTTGTGGGGTCTACCAATGATTGTACCGTCGTACGGATATTCTCCGACAAAAAAAATATTCCCCGACCAATAAAATATAATATGACAACTTACATACTTTGCAAAATTTATAAATATTGCCCACAACTATAACATTATATTAAATCCACACCATAATATTCAAAAAAAATATTTCGAGAAATTTAAATCTTTATCCATAAAATCTGGGATTTTACAATCTCCCCTCCTTATGAAATTTTGCCCTCGAAATTTACGTACGTACCTGGTATGCCGAACAAGTGAGGATACCTCGACTTAATTTCAAATTCTAACTCTTGAGGTATAACCTTTGAGTGTTGAATACGATTCTTCTTATCCAAGATTTTAACACATATCTCCTCAAACGTTAAATCATTCGCTATCTCGTCCGGTTCTAAATTAATAATGTGGTTCGGGTCGTCCACATATTTTCGTAACATCGATACGTTAAGAACACGCGATATTCTTGGCGGTAAAACGAGTCTATAAGCCACAGTTCCTACTCAACCGAGGATTTCAAATGGGCCAATTAAATCGAGGGTTGAGATTTTCTCTCTTCAGCAACTCTTGCTTCTAGAATAACGTCCTCTTGAACCTTCTTCTTCACATTCATCAGCTCTGAGTATGTAGTTTGAACGGCTTTAACTTTATCAATTAAAGTCGATTCTAATCGTATATTCATTATCTTCACGTGAGTTCCTAGAGTCTTTAACTCTGTCTGCATTATTTGTAAGTCGTAAGAAATGGGTCTTTGTGTTAACAACATCGCACTCGTAAATGCATACGATCTTCTACTCAACGCGTCAGCTACCACGTTCATTTTTCCACGATGGTATTGAATGGTACGATCGTAATCTTTAATAGCTCAAGCCAACGTCTTTGGCGCATGATACGTTCATTTTAGTTGAAGAAATATTTGAGGGTTTAAGAAATGTGTTTTGTACTGGGGTCAATACAAAATTCGATTTCACGCTCTGGGGTAGGCTAAGAAGTCTTCAAGAATACGTCAGAAAATTTATTAATGATAGAAATATCATTCAAAACTGTGACTCTCATCCAAGACTTGGATAACACGTCACATTGATACCTATCAAATTGCCATCTTCATTCACGATGTTGCCTACAGAAAGTCTAGCTTCGGTGCATTCTACACAAGAAAGTCAACAACGAAAGGATCGGGATCTTTACTTATGGCTTGATATGACAATGATTGACTTTAGTGGTTTGATTGCTTGAATTCGCATAACAGGTTGGTTAGGAATATGAAAGCTAACAACCTTATGAAAAGAATGATGAGTAGTTAACCAATCGATTCCTAAAATCACATCAAAGACAAGTATTTTCAAAGAGATAAGATCGACAGGTTAAGTGAAAGTGTTGATTTGAACAAGATTTATAAATAGTGGAGGTAACGAAGGTTTCTCCCAATGGAGTTTCAATAGATAAATCAAAGTCTAACTTCTCCGGAGTTAAGTACAAACATTGAACACAACTAGGTGAAATAAAAGAGTGAGTAGAACCGGTATCTAACACGGTATAGACTTCGTAAGAGTTTATGACTAACATACTCGTGATAATTTTATTCAGGTTCCTCGTCACGAAAAAAACGCTCTCTCTTAAACTATCGGCTTTGACTTTTTTGGGACGGCCTTTGGTGCCTCCATCCTAGCTGAACTTGTCTTCGGTGAACGACAAAATCGGGCTAAGTGACATTCTCTTCCACAATTATAACATGCTTTGGACAACATCGCGCAGTTTAGATTGATGTGTCCCTTCCCTCCGTATTTGAAGCATATAATAGGTGGTCGTTCTCCTTCCTCAACAACGGGTGCTGGTGCTGACGTCTTTCCATCATTGTTGAATCTCCTCTTCTTGAAATGTCCATTCTTATTATTTTGACCATGATTACCACCGAAGTGGTTACCATTTCTGGCATGTTGATTCCCTCCATGCTTATTGCCACCGCTTTGATGACTGTTATCACCGGTATTATCATTTTGCCGGCTGCTCTCTTTTGGTTGCGTTGACTCGTTATCGCGCTCCACTAACTGAGCCCTATTTACAATATCTGAATACAAACACATTTTATGAGAAATAAGATATTGACATATCTCCGGCTTCAAACCTCTTAAAAACATCCGCGTCATTCTCTCTTCATTATCAACCAAGTGTGACACAAATCGGGACAACTCGGCAAACTTGGCTTCGTACTGCGACACGGTCATGTTGTTTTACTCCAACTTGATAAATTCCACCTCCTTCATGTGACGAATGCTTTCGGAAAAGTACTTGTCATTGAACAGCTCTTGGAACTTCTCCCAAGACATCTTGAGTGCGTCAGGCTGGGTACGTTTTACAGATTTCCACCAGTGATCTGCCTCTTCATGCAACATAAAGCTGACAAAGGGAACCTTTTGCTCCTCTGAGCATCCCAAGACATCAAATATCTTGGTGATCTGCTTTAACCACGTCTCCGCCTTAAGTGGTTTTGGCTTTCCTAAAAACTCCGGTGGTCCCAGCTCCTTGAATTGTTTAGCGGTGACCAGCCGTGGGTTGCCATTATTTTCACCTGTATTATGAACAGGAGCCGCCTTCGCCTGATGTTGCATGAATTCTAAAAAGCTCCTAAGCGTACCGTCGTTCGTCAATTGATCAGTGTTGTTGTTTACAGGAGGATTATCGCCATCCTGTTGCACATTGTCCTGATTATTGATCTGTGGAGACTCAACGGTCTCCTGTGCTCCATTGCTGTTCTCAACATTCTCGGATGCCATTTTCAAAAACTGCCACGAAACAAGGGTTAATTAACAAATCACATATTATCCCAATACTCTAACCGACCAATTAAATATCAAATAAACTTAGGTAGGTCATACTAGCGAAGGAATTCTCCGTCTCTCTCCTCCTAGTTCTTGTCTCACATCTTAGCCAGGGATCATATCCCTAAGCTTTGATACCAACTGTGACGCCCCCAAAATTGAGTATACGTCACCCATCTTGGGTCGCCACTTACATGGTACAGAATTCAAATACAACTTACTAATACAACTGTCGTGTACAATACGACAAAATATAAAATATGAGTTTGAATAAAAATATTGTCTACTAGAGATTATACAAACTCAAAATGAGTCCTCATTACAATTATTATCACACTATTTCACAGAATCGTGAGGACTACTAATGCTATCCTCTGGACCATCACTCCGTTCCCTGACTCGTCCTAGCTATATTCTCATTTCATGAAGAGAACAGTGAAAGAAAGGGTGAGTTCAACTAGCCTAGTAAGAAATATTATGACTAAGATAATGCAGAATAATTTATCATTAGTCTTCAACAGTGTTAAACTGATAAAATATAATAGACATCAAGTTTAACTGCAGCGGAACAAGCAATTCATTAAAAGAGTCAAGTAGAAAACAAAATCTACTATCTTTTATGATTTAAAATGTTTTTCATGACTTTTATCGCTGGGACTCAGCTTAATAAATAATCCACATCATCGAATTACCCCTGCACTATGGCCAAGGATATTCTTTAGTATCACGACCACGAATTATCCATGCACTACGGCTAAAGATAATCATGTTTTCATCAACGATCCTGATCATTCCAAAAAATAACTCATCTTTGCACTGCGGCCAAAGAGAATCCATAGCCATAATCATACCAAAAACTGTCCATCAATGCACTACGGGCCAATGAGGATTTTTTTTCACATCATTTGTAACATTACGGTTATGATTATACCGAATAATCTCTGGTCATAATCATACCAAGTCCATCTATGCGCTACAAGCCACAGATGACTTTCAACATAATATAAACATGAGGATGATGACAATGATATAAGAATTCAATAAAACAAGTTCAAGAATTAATTTATCCATGAACCAATAACGTCCAAATTGTCAACATGATACTACTTTGTAGAGTAAAATTCAAGAATGTTCAGAAGAATATTTCCATGAAAAGATACTGGATGAAGCGCAAATATCAAGGATATTCCACTAATTTCATGGAGTATAGAAGTTAAAACTTTAACCAACTGAGTATAATAAAGAATGGAATAACAACAGAAATCACCATGCATGCGGAACTTCGCATAGACATGTTATTCCAACAGAATAATAATAACGGAACCAGGTCCGGCGTAAACGCACAGACATGATATTCCAACAAAATAATAAAGACAGAATAATAAAGACGGAACCAGGTCCGGTGTAAAACACACAGACATGATGTTCTAACAGAATAATAAAGACGGAACCAGGTCCGGTGTAAAACACACAGACAGGATGTTCCAACAGAATAATAAAGACAGAATAATAAAGACGAAACCAGGTCCGGCGTAAATCACAGACAGGATGTTCCAACGGAATAATAAAGACAGAATAATAGAAGATTGTCACCAAGTATAGGGTATTCCGCGTATACAGGTTATTCCAACAGAATAATAAGGAATGAAATAACAGAAGTTCTCTTCATGAATACAAAAGAATAATATCCCTTACCGTAAAATAATACTTGATATAAGAGTAGTAAAGTAGCAAAAAACTTTTCTTTTATCTCTCTATAGTTTCTCTCTCTAAAGTTCAGTGAATTCGTAAGAAAATAATGAAGGAATAAGCTTCTATTTATAGAAAAATGGAATGCATAGTAACTAATCCATGAACGGTCCAGATTAATTTACTTTAATCTGACGATCCATATTTAAAGCAAAATCTTTTAAATAAATATAATATATTCTATTTATAATATAATAAAAATAAAAACTTTATAAAAAAATTTTACTATGCAAAATACTATGCAACACTATGCATAATAAAATATAATATAATTTAATTATTATCAAATAAAACGAATAACTTTATAAAAATATTCTTTTTTATATAAAAAGATTTTACTATTAGCCTAATAAAATGAATAACTTTATAAAAGTATTATGTTTTATATAAAAAGATGTTTCTGTTTTATTACGTTAATAATACGAATAAAACAAAACTTATAAATCAACAATAATTGAATCAAATAACGTGAGATACTATGCAACAACTACTGTAGCAATAATTGAATAAAACTGAGTGACTTCTCACGTAAACATCAATAATCAATACCGTGTGCTACTATACAACCACGCGTATTACTGTACTTTTACTACCGAGTAGTTCAACAGTTTTAACGGTAAAACTTCCGCCGTTATTTTCATAAAAATATATTTGTCGTTTTCTCAGTCCGACAATAATTCTGTTGTGGAGTCCACCAATGATTGTACCGTCGTACGGATATTTCCGACAAAAAGAATATTTCCCGACCAATCGAATATAATATGACAACTTGCATACTTTGCAAAATTTATAAATATTACCCACAACTATAACATTATATTAAATCTACACCATAATATTCAAAAAAAATATTTCGAGAAATTTAAATCTTTATCCATAAAATCTGGGATTTTACAAACGATAAATTATTCTGCATTATCTTAGTCATAATATTTCTTACTGGGCTAGTTGAGCTCACCCTTTCTTTCACTGTTCTCTTCAGGAAATGAGAACGTAGCTGGGACTAGTCGGGGAACAGAGTGATGGTCCTAGATGGTGCATTAGTAGTCCTCACTATTCTGTGAAATAGTGTGATAATAATTATAACGAGGACTCCTTTTGAGTTTGTATAATCTCTAGTAGACAATATTTGTATTCAAACTCACAGTTTATGTTTTGTCGTATTATACACGACAGTTGTATTAGTAAGTTGTATTTGAATTCTGTACCATGTATCTGGCGACCCAAGATGGGTGATGTATACCTAATTTTGGGGGCGTCACACCATATCGAATGGCTCCTATTGAACTTCAGGAGTTAAAAGTCCAACTACAGGAATTGTTAGACATCGGTTTCATTCGTCCTAGTACATCTCCTTGGGGTGCTCCTGTTTTATTCGTAAAGAAGAAAGATGGTAGTATGCGACTTTAAAATGACTACCGAGAATTGAACCATGTCACCATCAAGAATAGGTATCCGCTACCTCGCATTGATGACCTATTTAACCAGTTACAAGGAGCAAAATTCTTTTCAAAGATCGATCTTCGTTCTGGATATCATCAGCTGAAGATTAAAACTGAGGATATTCCAAAGACTGCCTTCAGAACTCGGTACGGACATTATGAATTCTTAGTCATGTCTTTTGAATTGACTAATGCTCCTGCTGCTTTCATGGATATGATAAACCGTGTATTCAAGGAATATTTGGATCAGTTCGTTGTTGTCTTTATTGATGACATCCTCATCTATTCCAAAAGCCGTGAAGATCATGAGCACCATTTAAAGCTGATACTTGAAAGGCTTCATGAAAACAAGCTATATGCCAAACTAAAGAAATGCGAGTTTTGGCTTGAGAAAGTTGCATTCCTTAGGCACGTGGTGTCAAATCATGGAGTATCTGTTGACCCGGCGAAGATTGAAGCAATAAAAAGTTGGGAGCAACCGAAGTCGGTGACCGAAGTGCGTAGCTTTCTGGACTTAGCTGGTTATTATCGGAGATTCGTGGAAGAATTTTCTCGAATTGCTACTCCGTTAACTCAGCTAACTCAGAAAGATACAAAATTCGTATGGAGCAAGGAATGCGAGAAGAGTTTCCAAGAGCTCAAGAGGAGACTCATTTCGGCACCTGTTTTGGCAATACCATCTGGTACGGATGGATTTGTTATCTACAGCGATGCTTCAGGCAAAGGGTTAGGATGTGTTCTCATGCAATATGGGAAAGTCATAGCCTATGCCTCACGACAACTCAAAGAATAAGAGAAGAATTATCCTACTCATGATCTGGAGTTGGCAGCAGTCGTATTCGCGTTGAAAATTTGGAGACACTACTTGTATGGGGAGAAAGTGGAGATTTATACGGACCATAAAAGCCTCAAATATTTCTTCACCCAAAAAGAACTCAACATGCGGCAACGACATTGGCTTGAACTATTGAAAGATTATGATCACACTATTCAATATCATCCGGGAAAAGCGAACGTAGTAGCTAACGCATTGAGTAGAAGATCATATGCGAGTACGAGTGCGATATTGTCAATGCAAAGGCCCATTCAGTATGACTTGCAAAGAATGGAGGTAGAATTAAAGACTCCAGGGACCCACATTATGATGGCAAATATACGAGTAGAACCGACTTTAATCGATAAAGTTAAAGCTGCTCAAGCTACAGACCTGGGGTTAATACGTATGAAGAAGAAAGTGCAAGAAGGAGCTATTCCAGAAGCAAGAATCGATGAAGAAGGAATACTTAGATTCAACTCCAGACTTTGTGTTCCTAACGACTCTGATTTGAAGCATAGAATCATGATGGAGTGTGACGCCCCCAAAATTAGGTATACATCACCCATCTTGGGTCGTCAGATACGTAGTACAAAATATAAATACAACTTACTAATACAACTGTCGTGTACAATACGACAAAACATAAACTGTGAGTTTGAATACAAATATTATCTTCTAGAGAGTATTCATACTCAAAAGGAGTCCTCATTACATTTATTAACACACCATTAAATAGAATAGTGAGGACTACTAACTGATACTATCATTCGGACCATCACTCCGTTCCCCGACTTGCCCCAGCTACGTTCTCATTTCCTGAAGAGAACAGTGAAAGAAAGGGTGAGCTCAACTAGCCCAGTAAGAAATATTATGACTAAGATAATGCAGAATAAATTATCATTAGCCTTCAACAATGTTAAACTGATAAAATATAATAGACATCAAGTTTAACTGCAGCGGAACAAGCAATCCATTAAAAGAGTCAAGTAGAAAATAAACTCTACTATCTTTTATGATTTAAAAAGTTTTTCAACACTGTGATCGCTGAGACTCAGCTTAATAAAATAATCCACATCATCGAATCACCCCTGCACTACGGCCAAGGATATTCGTGTATTCATTAATGGTCATGATCATGCCAACAACTGTCCATCAATGCACTACGGGCCAATGATGACTTTTACCACATCATTTATAACATTACGGTCATGATTATACCGAATAATCCCTGGTCATAATCATACCAAGTCCATCTATGCACTACATGCCACAGATGACTTTCAACATTTTATAAACATGAGGATGATGACAATGATATAAGAATTCAATAAAACAAGTTCAAGAATTAATTTATCCAAGAATTAACAACGTCCAAATTGTCAACATGATACTGCTTTGTGGAGTAAAATTCAAGAATGCTTAGAAGAATATTTTCATGAAAAGATACTGGATGAAACGCAATTATCAAGGATATTCTACAAATTTCATGGAGTATAGAAGTCAAAACTTAACCAACTGAGTATAATAAAGAATGGAATAACAAAAGAAATCACCATGCATGCGATAGACCGCACAGACAGGTTATTCCAACAGAATAATAAATAATGGAACCAGGTCCGGCGTAAACGCACAGACATGATATTCCGACAGAATAATAAATAATAGAACCAGGTCCGGCGTAAACGCACAGACAGGATATTCCGACAGAATAATAAATAATGGAACCAGGTCCGGTGTAAAACACACAGACAGGATGTTTCAACAGAATAATAACAAGACGGAACCAGGTCCGGTGTAAAACACACAGACAAGATGTTCCAATAGAATAATAATAAAAACGGAACCAGGTCCGGTGTAAAACACACAAACAGGATGTTCCAACAGAATAATAGAAGAATGTCACCAAGTATAGGGTAGATCCGCGTATACAGGTTATTCCAACAGAATAATAAGAAATGGAATAACAACAGATCTATTCATGAATAAGAAAGAATAACACCCCTTACCGTTTTAAAGAAGAGCTGAAGTAAGGAAGTAGTTAAGTAGCAGAATACTCTTCTTCTCTTTCTCTATAGTTTCTCTCTATAGTTTCTCTCTCTAGAGTTCAGTGAATTCGTAAGAAATAATGAAGGAATGAGCTGCTATTTATAGAAAAATAGAATGTATAGTAACTAATCCATGAACGATCTAGATTGATTACTTTAATCTGACGGTCCATATTTACAGAAAAATCTTTTAAATAAAATATAATATATTCTATTTATAGAATAACTTTAATAAAGTATTTTGTTTTATATAAAAAGATGTTTATGTTTTATTACGTTAATAATACGAATAAAACAAAACGTCATTATCGCTAAATAATTCATATTATTAACTGACAATAATGGAATCAAACTGAGTGACTTCTCACATAAGCATTAATAATCAATACCGTGTGCTACTATGCAACCACACGTATTACTGTACTTTTACTACCGAGTAGTTCAACAGTAACAATGGTAAAACTTCCGCCGTTATTTTTAATAAAATATTTTTGTCGTTTTCTCAATCCGACAATAATTCCGTTGTGGGGTCCACCAATGATTGTGTCGTTGTACGAATATTCCCTTTTAAAACGAATATTCCCGACCAATCGAATATTATATAACAACTTGCGTACTTTGTAAAATTTATAAATATTACCCACAACTATAACATTATATCAACTTAACTCCATAATATTCAAAAATGATATTTATAGAAAATTCATCTTTATTTATAAAAGTTGGGGTCTTACAACCTCCCCTTCTTATGAAATTTCGCCCTCGAAATTAGGGTACGTACCTGGTATGTCGAAGAGGTAAGGATACCTTGATTTCATTTCAGATTCTAACTTCCAAGTCATTTCCTCAACATCGTGGTTTCTCCACAAAACTTTGACTTGAGGTATAACCTTGGAGCGTAGAATATGTTCCTTCTTATCCAAGATTTGAACAGGAACTTCTTCATACGTCAAATCCTCCGCTATTTCGTCCGGTTCTAACTCAATAATGTGGTTCGGGTCTTCCACATATTTGCGTAACATGGATATGTGAAAAACGTTATGAACACGAGACATACTTGGCGGTAAAGCGAGTCTATAAGCCACAGTTCCTACTCGATCGAGGATTAAAAATGGACCGATGAATCGAGGATTGAGCTTTCCTCTCTTTCCAAATCTCGTAACTCCTTTCCATGGAGCAACACGTAAGAACACATGATCTCCTACATCAAATTCCACGTCCTTTCGATGAAGATCAGCATAACTCTTTTGTCGATCTTGTGAGGTTTTTATACGTTGTCGGATCGTTTGAATCTTTTCTGTAGTCATACGTACCAACTCCGGTCCCAACAACGTTGCTTCACCCACCTCATCCCAGCATACTGGAGAACGACATTTTCTTCCATACAATGCTTCGAATGGAGCCATGCCAATACTTGCTTGATAACTGTTGTTGTAGGAAAACTCCACCAATGGTAAGAACTTGTCCCAACTTCCCTTGAAGTCAAAGACACAGAGTCTTAATAAATCTTCTAGAGTTTGAATAGTCCTCTCTGATTGTCCGTCCGTCTGAGGATGATATGCCGAACTAAATCGTAAATCCGTGCCCATAGCTTTTTGTAAACTAACCCAAAATCGTGAAGTGAATCTTGGGTCTCGATCAGAAACTATGGATACTGGCATACCATGCAGTCTTACAATCTCGTTTATGTACATACGAGCAAGACGTTCAAGTGTATAAGTTTCTCGTATCGGTAAGAAATGAGCAGACTTGGTCAATCTATCAACAATGACCCAAATCGCATCAATACCTTGAGAAACCCTAGGAAGACCGGTAACGAAATCCATGGTAATGTGCTCCCACTTCCATTCTGGAATTTCAAGTGGTTGCAATGGACCTTTTGGTACTTGATGCTCCGCTTTGACTCGTTGACAAGTTAGACACCTTGAGATAAACAACGCTATCTCTCTCTTCATATTGCTCCACCAAAATGTATGACGAAGATCATGATACATTTTGGTACTTCCAGGATGGATTGCAAACGGTGTGTTGTGCGCCTCCATCATGATTTCATACTTTAAATCAGGGTTGTTAGGAACACAAAGTCTGGAGTTGACTCGAAGTATTCCTTCTTCATCGATTCTTGCTTCCGGCATAGCACCTTCTTGCACTTTCTTCCTCATACGCATCAGCTCCAGGTCTGTAGCTTGAGCAGCTTTAACTTTATCGATTAAAGTCGGTTCTACTCGTATATTCGCCATCATCACATGGGTCCCTGGAGTCTTTAACTCTATCTCCATCCTTTGCAAGTCACACAAAATGGGCCTTTGCGTTGTTAATATTGCACTTGTACCCGCATATGATCTTCTACTCAATGCGTCAGCTACCACGTTCGCTTTTCCAGGATGGTATTGAATGGTATGATCATAATCTTTCAACAGTTCAAGCCAACGTCGTTGTCGCATGTTGAGTTCCTTTTGAGTGAAGAAATATTTGAGGCTTTTATGATCCGTAAAGATCTCCACCTTCTCCCCATACAAGTAATGCCTCCAAATTTTAAGTGCAAAGACAACAGCTGCCAACTCTAGATCATGAGTAGGATAATTCCTCTCATATTCCTTGAGTTGTCTTGATGCATAGGCTATGACTTTTCCATGTTGCATGAGAACGCATCCCAACCCTTTGCTCGAAGCATCACTGTAGATGACAAATCCCTCCGAGCCAGATGGTATTGTTAGAACAGGTGCTGAAATGAGTCTCCTCTTGAGTTCTTGAAAACTCTGCTCACATTCTTCGCTCCAACCGAACTTTGTATCTTTCCGAGTCAGCTGAGTTAATGGAGTAGCGATTCGAGAAAATCCTTCCACGAATCTCCGATAATAACCAGCTAAACCAAGAAAGCTACGTACTTCGGTCACTGATTTAGGTTGCTCCCAGCTTTGAATAGCTTCAATCTTTGCCGGGTCAACCGATATTCCACGACTTGATACTACGTGCCCAAGGAATGCTACCTCTTCCAGCCAGAACTCGCATTTCTTCAACTTGGCATAAAGTTTGTATTCACGAAGCTTTTGGAGTACCAGCCTCAAGTGTTGCTCATGATCTTCACGGCTTTTGGAATAAACAAGGATGTCATCGATAAAGACGACCACAAAGTGATCCAAATATTCCTTGAATACCCTGTTCATCATATCCATGAAGGCAGCAGGAGCATTAGTCAATCCAAAAGACATAACTAAGAATTCATAATGCCCATACCGAGTTCTGAAGGCAGTCTTTGGAATATCCTCAGTTCTAACCTTCAGCTGATGATATCCAGAACGAAGATCGATCTTTGAAAAGAATTGTGCTCCTTGCAACTGGTCAAACAGGTCATCAATACGTGGCAATGGGTACCTATTTTTGATGGTGACATGATTCAACTCCCGATAATCAATACAAAGTCGCATACTCCCATCTTTCTTCTTCACGAACAGAACAGGAGCACCCCAAGGAGAAGTACTAGGACGAATAAAACCAATGTCTAACAATTCCTGCAGTTGAGTCTTTAACTCCTGAAGTTCAATAGGAGCCATTCGATATGGGGCTTTGGAAATGGGTTTTGTACCGGGTTCAAGGTCGATACAAAATTCAATTTCACGCTCTGGGGGTAGGCCAGGAAGTTCTTCGGGAAATACGTCAGGAAATTTATTAACAACAGAAATATCATTCAAAGCTGACGTATTTTTGTTTAGATCTGTGACATGAGCTAAGAAAGCTTGACATCCGTTTTTCAATAAACGAATAGCTTTATGGCTTGAGATGACAGCGATTGATTTTAATGGTTTGGTTGCTTGAATTCGCATAATAGGTCGATTAGGAATATGAAAGCTAACAACCTTACGAAAATAATCAATTTTTGCATGATGAGTAGTTAACCAATCAATCCCTAGAATCACGTCAAATGCAAGTATTTTTAATGAAATAAGATCGACAGGTAATGTGTGGGTACCAACTTGAACCAAACAAGACTTATAAACCGTGGATGTAATGAAGGTTTCTCCCAATGGAGTTTCAACTGCTAAGTCAAAGTCTAATTTCTCCGGAATCAAATTTAATCGATGAGCGCAAGTAGGAGAAATAAAAGAATGGGTAGAACCGGTATCAAATAAAGTATAGACTTCGTTAGAGTTTATGATAAGCTTACCCGTGATGACCTCATTCGGGTTCCTTGCTTTCTGGGAGGTCACAACAAACGCTCTCCCTTGCACAACCGGTTTTGACTTTTCTGGGACGGCCTTTGGTGCCTCCATCCTAGCTGAATTTGTCTTCGGTAAACGACAAAATCGGGCTAAATGACCTTCTCTTCCACAATTATAACATGCTTTGGACGGCATCGCGCAGTTTGGACTGATGTGCCCCTCCCCTCCGCATTTGAAACATATGATAGGTGGTCGTTCTCCTTCCTTAACGACAGGTGCTGGTGCTGACGTCTTTCCATCATTGTTGAATCTCCTCTTCTTGAAATGCCCATTCTTATTGTTTTGGCCCTGATTACCACCGAAGTGGTTACCATTTCTGGCCTGTTGATTCCCTCCACGCTTGTTGTCACCGCTTCGATGACTGCTCTCACTGGTATTATCATTTTGCCGGCTGCTCTCTTTTGGTTGCGTTGTCTCGTTATCGCGCTCCACCAACTGAGCCCTATTTACAACATCTGAATACAAACACAGTTTATGAGAAAAAAGATGTTGACGTATCTCCGGCTTCAAACCTCTTAAAAACATCCGCGTCATTCTTTCTTCATTATCCACCAGGTGGGACGCAAACCGGGATAACTCCGCAAATTTTGCCTCGTACTGCGACACGGTCATATTATTCTGCTCCAATTTGATGAACTCCACCTCCTTCATGTGACGAATACTCTCGGGAAAGTATTTGTCGTTAAACAGCTCTTGGAACTTCTCCCAAGACATCTTCAGTGCGGCAGGTTGAGTACGCTTTATCGATTCCCACCAGTAATCTGCCTCTCCTCGCAACATAAAGGCGGCAAAGGGAACCTTTTGCTCCTCGGAGCAACCCAAGACATCAAATATCTTGGTGATCTGCTTTATCCATGTTTCAGCTACAAGTGGTTTGGGTTCTCCCTTAAACTCCGGTGGTCCCAGCTCCTTAAACTGTTTAGCGGTGACCGCCTGAGAGTTTCCAGTATTTCCACCTACGTTGTGGACAGGAGCCGCTTTCACCTGTTGTTGCATGAATTGCATAAAACCTCTGAACATTCCATCATTCATCATCTGGTCAGTGTTGTTGTTTGCATGAGGATTGTCACCTTCCTGATGAACATTATCCTGATTATTGATATGTGGTGAATCAATAATCGCCTGTGCTCCATTGCTATTCTCAACATTCTCAGATGCCATTTTCAGATACTGCCACAAAATAAAAGTTAATTGATATGTCATATATTATCCTTATATTATGACCGACCAATTAAATACCATGCAAATAAACTTAGGTAGGTCATACTAGCGAAGGAATTCCCCGTCTCTCCCCTCCTAGTTCTATTCTCACATCTTAGCCAGGGATCATATCCCTAAGCTCTGATACCAACTGTGACGCCCCCAAAATTAGGTATACATCACCCATCTTGGGTCGTCAGATACATAGTACAAAATACAAATACAACTTACTAATACAACTGTCGTGTACAATACGACAAAACATAAACTGTGAGTTTGAATACAAATATTATCTTCTAGAGAGTATTCATACTCAAAAGGAGTCCTCATTACATTTATTAACACACCATTACATAGAATAGTGAGGACTACTAACTAATACTATCATTCGGACCATCACTCCGTTCCCCGACTTGCCCCAGCTACGTTCTCATTTCCTGAAGAGAACAGTGAAAGAAAGGGTGAGCTCAACTAGCCCAGTAAGAAATATTATGACTAAGATAATGCAGAATAAATTATCATTAGCCTTCAACAATGTTAAACTGATAAAATATAATAGACATCAAGTTTAACTGCAGCGGAACAAGCAATCCATTAAAAGAGTCAAGTAGAAAATAAACTCTACTATCTTTTATGATTTAAAAAGTTTTTCAACACTGTGATCGCTGAGACTCAGCTTAATAAAATAATCCACATCATCGAATCACCCCTGCACTACGGCCAAGGATATTCGTGTATTCATTAATGGTCATGATCATGCCAACAACTGTCCATCAATGCACTACGGGCCAATGAGGACTTTTACCACATCATTTGTAACATTACGGTCATGATTATACCGAATAATCCCTGGTCATAATCATACCAAGTCCATCTATGCACTACATGCCACAGATGACTTTCAACATTTTATAAACATGAGGATGATGACAATGATATAAGAATTCAATAAAACAAGTTCAAGAATTAATTTATCCAAGAATTAACAACGTCCAAATTGTCAACATGATACTGCTTTGTGGAGTAAAATTCAAGAATGCTTAGAAGAATATTTTCATGAAAAGATACTGGATGAAACGCAATTATCAAGGATATTCCACAAATTTCATGGAGTATAGAAGTCAAAACTTAACCAACTGAGTATAATAAAGAATGGAATAACAAAAGAAATCACCATGCATGCGATAGACCGCACAGACAGGTTATTCCAACAGAATAATAAATAATGGAACCAGGTCCGGCGTAAACGCACAGACAGGATATTCCGACAGAATAATAAATAATGGAACCAGGTCCGGCGTAAATGCACAGACAGGATATTCCGACAGAATAATAAATAATGGAACCAGGTCCGGTGTAAAACACACAGACAGGATGTTCCAACAGAATAATAACAAGACGGAACCAGGTCCGGTGTAAAACACACAGACAGGATGTTCCAACAGAATAATAATAAAAACGGAACCAGGTCCGGTGTAAAACACACAGACAGGATGTTCCAACAGAATAATAGAAGAATGTCACCAAGTATAGGGTAGATCCGCGTATACAGGTTATTCCAACAGAATAATAAGAAATGGAATAACAACAGTTCTCTTCATGAATAAGAAAGAATAACACCCCTTACCGTTTTAAAGAAGAGCTGAAGTAAGGAAGTAGTTAAGTAGCAGAATACTCTTCTTCTCTCTCTATAGTTTCTCTCTATAGTTTCTCTCTCTAGAGTTCAGTGAATTCGTAAGAAATAATGTAAAAATGAGCTGCTATTTATAGAAAAATAGAATGCATAGTAACTAATCCATGAACGGTCTAGATTGATTACTTTAATCTGACGGTCCATATTTAAAGAAAAATCTTTTAAATAAAATATAATATATTCTATTTATAGAATAACTTTAATAAAGTATTTTGTTTTATATAAAAAGATGTTTCTGTTTTATTACGTTAATAATACGAATAAAACAAAACGTCATTATCGCTAAATAATTCATATTATTAACTGACAATAATGGAATCAAACTGAGTGACTTCTCACATAAGCATTAATAATCAATACCGTGTGCTACTATGCAACCACACGTATTACTGTACTTTTACTACCGAGTAGTTCAACAGTAACAATGGTAAAACTTCCGCCGTTATTTTTAATAAAATATTTTTGTCGTTTTCTCAATCCGACAATAATTCCGTTGTGGGGTCCACCAATGATTGTGTCGTTGTACGAATATTCCCTGTTAAAACGAATATTCCCCGACCAATCGAATATTATATAACAACTTGCGTACTTTGTAAAATTTATAAATATTACCCACAACTATAACATTATATCAAATTAACTCCATAATATTCAAAATTGATATTTATAGAAAATTCATCTTTATTTATAAAAGTTGGGGTCTTACATGGAGGCACACAACACACCGTTTGCAATCCATCCTGGGAGTACCAAAATGTATCATGATATTCGACATACATTTTGGTGGAATAATATGAAGAGAGAAATCGTGGAGTTTATCTCGAGGTGTTTAACCTGTCAACATGTAAAGGCGAAGCATCAAGTGCCAAAGGGTCCATTGCAACCACTTGAGATTCTGGAATGGAAGTGGAAACACATTACCATGGATTTCGTTACAGGTCTTCCCAAAGTTTCTCAAGGTATAGATGCTATTTTGGTTATTGTTGATAGATTAACCAAGTCTGCCCATTTCTTACCGATACGAGAAACTTATTCCCTTGAACGTCTTGCTCGTATGTACGTGAATGAGATTGTGCGATTGCATGACATGCCAGTATCCATAGTTTCGGATCGTGACCCAAGATTCACTTCAAGATTTTGGATTAGCTTGCAGAAAGCTATGGACACGGATTTACGATTCAGTTCGGCATACCATCCTTAAACGGACGGACAATCAGAGATGACTATTCAAACCCTTGAAGATCTATTAAGACTCTGTGTTTTAGATTTTAAGGGGAGTTGGGATAAGTACCTACCACTGGTGGAATTCTCCTACAACAATATTTATCAAGCAAGTATAGGCATGACTCCATTCGAGGCGTTGTATGGATGAAAGTGTCGTTCTCCAGTATGCTGGGACGAGGTGGGAGAAACAACATTGATGGGACCAGGGTTGGTACGAATGACTACATAGAAGATCCAAACGATTCGACAACGCATACAAACGACACAGGATCGACAAAAGAATTATGCTGATCTTCATCGAAAGGGCGTGGAATTTAATATTGGAGATCATGTACTGTTACGTATTGCTCCATGGAAGGGAGTTACAAGATTTGGGAAGAGAGGAAAACTCAATCCACGGTTTATTGGTCCATTTGAGATTCTTGACTGAATAGGAAATGTGGCCTATAGACTCGCGTTACCTCAAAGCATGTCTCGTGTTCATAATATTTTTCACATATCTATGCTTCGTAAATATGTGAAAGACCTGAACTATATTATTGCGTTATAACCAGACGAGATAGCCGAAGATTTAACGTACGAAGAGGTACCTGTTAAGATATTAGATATGAAAGAGCATGTCCTACGCACCAAGGTTATACCACAAGTTAAGGTTTTGTGGAGAAACCATGCAGTTGAGGAAATGACATGGGAGTTGGAATCAGAAATGAAAGTGAGGTACCCTCACCTTTTCGAAACACCAGGTACGTACATCAATTTCGAGGACGAAATTTCATAAGGAGGGGAGGTTGTAAGACCCCAACTTATTATAAATAAAATTGAGTTTTCTCTATTTATTATTTTGAAATAATAAGGATTAATTTGATATAATGCTCTAGTTATGGGTGAAATGTGCAAATTTTACAAAATAAGAAAGTGGTTATAAAATAATCATTGTTGTCGGGGAATATTCGTTTGGTCGTGGAATATTCTTTTTGTCGGGAATATTCGTACGACGGCGCAGTCAATTGTGGGCCCCATAACAGAATAACGGTCGGATGAAGAAAACGATAAGTTTTAGTTTTTATAAATAACGGCGTAATTGTTACCGTTAACACTGTTGGATTACCTGGTGGTTAAAATAAAGTAATACGCGTGGTTGCACAGCAGCACACGATATTGCACAGTATTTTTTTAAATTATTGATTCTTACGTAAGAAGCCACTACTCAATAATTGTTACAGTAATTACTGTTCAATATTTTATTTTATTGGTTCAATAATTGTTGCGTTGATATTTTATATTATTGTTGTTTCAATAATTATTATTGCACAATATTTCCCATTATTAGATCAATAATTCATATTATTTGAATAATATTATTAGATAACATTATTAACAATGTCTAGAAAGTTTTTTCAAGGAGAGGTTTGGTCACCTAATTGCGCGCCAGTAAAGAGAAATCCTTATTAGAAAGCCCCCTCTTTCCTGAGAACGGCCTGGTTGTCATAATTGTGATTCTGTAATATTATTTGTAAATAATTAATTATTAATTTATATGATAAGAAAATATTTATTTAATGTGGATATAAGTGAGGAATTTATTTATGTGGTTATAAATGAAAGAATTTTAGTATGAATTATTTGTTGAAAGTTTGGCAATTATTTTCTCCGATAAAATATTCATTCAAAATATTATTATAATATTTTATAATTATTTAAATAATAATATTGTTGTTATAATATATATATATATATATATATATATATATATATATATATATATATATATATATATATATATATGCATGTGATTAAAAAGAAGGAGTGAGCAAATTGTATAGCTTGTCCGTTATTATTTTCCTAAGTTGGTTGGTGGTGGAGTATTGACTGCAAAGCAAACTTATTTTCAAAAGAAACATAGTAAGCTATCCTTTTCTTTTGCTTCAGAGATGGCTTATTTTTCTTCCTGCAAAACATTTTTCAAAGGGTGGCCCCTATTGTTGTTTTTTTTCTTTCCTGGTGGGTGGAAGGTTTTATGCTAAATCATTTCAAAATGTGGCCCCAACATATGGAAAATGTGAATTAGGCATGATATTCCTGCAAGCTAGTTTCAAAGGGTGGCCCTCACCTATTTGAAATATGAGAATGCATGTTAGGCAGGATATTAGATAGAGGAGGAAACAAAATTAATAATGTTAGGCGCTTTATCTGTTTCTTTTTCCTTCCTCCATTGCTATAAATAGAAGGGCAACCCTCCTTCCTCAAACACACCATTTTCATAATCAGAATTTTTTTTTCTATAGTTGTGAGTATTTTTCTTGAGTATAGGAATATTTTGAGTGTAGTTTTTCTGCAAGATTTTCTCAGAATAATATCCGATATTCTAGTCAAATTCAGTTTCTACCAAGGTAAATGATATTATTTTATTGAAATACTTGTAAGTAATATTATTTTCTTTCATACTCCATAGTATGGAATGAATATTATTTCATTTCGTATTCCTAAATTTAAACTTTCTATGGTAAGTATTGCTTCTATAATTCCTAAAATGATTAGAAATTTCGTTTCATCTAATATCATTTCATAGGAATATTGGTCTGAACTTTTTATCAAATTTGGAACTTTTCATAACTAGGTACTATTCACGGGTATTGTTCACAGTTACTATTCACGGGTACTGTTCATAGTTATTATTCACGGTTACTGTTCACGGGTACTGTTCATAGTTACTGTTCACGGGTACTGTTCACGGGTACTGTTCATAAAAGAAAAAAAAAGTAATTTTTTTTTCTTCCAAATTATCTGTTGTGACCCTTATCCTTAAAGTTTAATCCATGTTTTGATTTTTCATCATCCTCAGTCCTAAATAGTGATATAAATAAATATCTTTGGCATGTAGTGCAAAAATGAATGATTAACTGATGAATATCTTTGGCCCATAGTGCAAAGATGGACAGGTGTTGAGATGAACATGACCGACTGGTGATATAAATGAATATCTTTGGCCTATAGTGCAAAGATGAATATTGATTATTGTTACAGGGATAAAATATTGATGATGGACTTTTAAATCTTAGAAGATAGTAGAATTCATTCTCTACGTGACACTTCTAATGGATTGCTGTTTTCGCTGCATTTGTTGATCTAAAACTTGTTGTCTATTATATTCTATCAGATTTTTTCCCTGTTGAGAACTAATGATAATTTGTTGTATATTATCTTAGTTATAATATTCTTTATTGGGCTAGTTGAGCTCACCCTTTTCCTTTTTATTCCATTTTTCTTCCCAGGAGGTGAGAACATAGCAGAAACTAGCTGGAATATGGAGTGATGGTTTAGGATAGATGTATTAATAATCTTCACTATTTTATAAAATAGTGTATCAATAATTGTAATGAGGACTCCTTTTGTGTTTGTGTACTGTCTATTAGACTATACTTGTATTCAAACTCACAGTATATGTGTTGTCGTATTTTGCACGACAATTGTATTACTGAAGTTGTATTTATTTCTGTACCATATATTTGGCGACTCAGAATGAGTGATGTATACCTATTTTGGGGGCGTCACAGTAATCATGGTCATGACAATAAGAGTGGGCATTTCAAGAAGAGGAGATTCAACAATGATGGAAAGACGTCAGCACAAACACCTGTTGTTAAGGAAGGAGAACGACCACCTATCATATGCTTCAAATGCCGAGGAGAGGGACACATCAGTCCAAACTGCACTATGTTGTAAGACCCCAAATTTTATGAAATAAAAGTATTCAATTTTTCTATTCAGTAAATAGTTAAATTGGTAAAAAGTTAAAGTTAAGGGTGATATATGATTTTTTTTCAAAATATTCAAGTAGTTATAAAATATTCATTATTGTTGGGGAATATTCGTTTGGTCGTGGAATATTCTTTCTGTCGAGAAATATTCGTACGACGGCACAGCTATTTGTGGGCCCCATAAAAGAATAACTGTCAGATGAAGAAAATGACAAAATTGAATAACGACGTAGTTGTTACCGTTAACACTGTTGGAATACCCGGTGGTTAAAATACAGTAATACGCATGGATGTACAGTAGCACACGGTATTGCACAGTATTGTTGAATTATTGATCCTTACGTAAGAAGGCACTACTCAATAATTATTAATTCATATTATTTGGAATAATATTATTAGATAGTATTATTGACAATGTCTAGAAAGTTCTGTCAAGGAGAGGTTTAGTCACCTAATTGCGCGCCAGTAAGGAAAAATCCTTATCGAAAAGCTCTCTCTTTTCTGGGAACTGCCTGGTTGTCATTATTGTGTTTCTGTAATATTATTTGTGAATAATTAATTATTGATTTATATGATAAGGAAATATTTATTTGATGTGGATATAAATGATGAATTTATTTATGTGGTTATAAATGAAGGAATTGATGTTGAGATGTATTATCAGTATTTTGTTGGATTGAAGGTATTAAAAATCAAACCAGTATTTCTTTTGAGATATATTGCGGGAGTTATAAGGTTTAGGGTTTAGGGTTCAGGGTTCAGGGTTCGAGGTTCGGGGTTCGGGGTTCGGGGTTCAGGGGTTCAGGGGTTCAGGGGTTCAGGGGTTCAGGGGTTCAGGGGTTCAGGGGTTCAGGGTTCAGGGTTCAGGGGTTCAGGGGTTTGGGGTTCGGGGTTCGGGGTTCGGGGTTCGGGGTTCAGGGTTTGGGGTTCGAGGTTTAGGGTTTTGGGTTTAGGGTTTAGGGTTTAGGGTTTAGGGTTCAGGGTTCAGGGTTTAGGGTTTAGGGTTTAAGATTCAGGGTTTAAGGTTCAGGGTTTAAGGTCTAGGGTCTAGGGTCTAGGGTCTAGGGTCTAGGGTCTAGGGTTTAGGGTTTAGGGTTTAGGGCTTAGGGTTTAGGGCTTAGGGCTTAGGGCTTAGGGCTTAGGGCTTAGGGCTTAGGGCTTAGGGCTTAGGGCTTAGGGCTTAGGGCTTAGGGCTTAGGGCTTAGGGCTTAGGGTTCGGGGTTCGGGGTTCGGGGCTCGGGGCTCGGGGCTCGGGGCTCGGGGCTCGGGGCTCGGGGTTCGGGGTTCGGGGTTCGGGGTTCGGGGCTCGGGGCTCGGGGTTCGGGGTTTGGGGGTTTGGGGGTTGGGGGTTGGGGTTGGGGGTTGGGGTTGGGGTTGGGGTTTGGGGTTTGGGGTTTGGGGTTTGGGGTGGGGGTGGGGGGTGGGGGTTGGGGATTGGGGGTTTGGGTTTGGGGTTTGGGGTTGGGGTTTGGGTTTCGGGTTTCGGGTTTCGGGTTTCGGGTTTCGGGTTTCGGGTTTGGGGTTTGGGGTTTGGGGTTGGGGTTTTGGGGTCTGGGGTCTGGGCTCGGGGCTCGGGGCTCGGGGCTCGGGGCTCGGGGCTCGGGGCTCGGGTGTGACGCCCCCAAAATTAGGTATACATCACCCATCTTGGGTCGTCAGATACATAGTACAGAATACAAATACAACTTAATAATACAACTGTCGTGTACAATACGACAAAACATAAACTGTGAGTTTGAATACAAATATTATCTTGTAGAGAGTATTCATACTCAAAAGGAGTCCTCATTACATTTATTAACACACCATTACATAGAATAGTGAGGACTACTAACTAATACTATTCTTCGGACCATCACTCCGTTCCCCGACTTGCCCCAGCTACGTTCTCATTTCCTGAAGAGAACAGTGAAAGAAAGTGTGAGCTCAACTAGCCCAGTAAGAAATATTATGACTAAGATAATGCAGAATAAATTATCATTAGCCTTCAACAATGTTAAACTGATAAAATATAATAGACATCAAGTTTAACTGTAGCGGAACAAGCAATCCATTAAAAGAGTCAAGTAGAAAATAAACTCTACTATCTTTTATGATTTAAAAAGTTTTTCAACACTGTGATCGCTGGGACTCAGCTTAATAAAATAATCCACATCATCGAATCACCCCTGCACTACGGCCAAGGATATTCGTGTATTCATTAATGGTCATGATCATGCCAACAACTGTCCATCAATGCACTACGGGCCAATGAGGACTTTTACCACATCATTTGTAACATTACGGTCATGATTATACCGAATAATCCCTGGTCATAATCATACCAAGTCCATCTATGCACTACATGCCACAGATGACTTTCAACATTTTATAAACATGAGGATGATGACAATGATATAAGAATTCAATAAAACAAGTTCAAGAATTAATTTATCCAGGAATTAACAACGTCCAAATTGTCAACATGATACTGCATTGTGGAGTAAAATTCAAGAATGCATAGAAGAATATTTTCTTGAAAAGATACTGGATGAAACGCAACTATCAAGGATATTCCACAACTTTCATGGAGTATAGAAGTCAAAACTTAACCAACTGAGTACAATAAAGAATGGAATAACAAAAGAAATCACCATGCATGCGATAGACCGCACAGACATGTTATTCCAATAGAATAATAAATAATGGAACCAGGTCTGGCGTAAACGCACAGACAGGATATTCCGACAGAATAATAAATAATAGAACCAGGTCCGGTGTAAAACACACAGACAGGATATTCCAACAGAATAATAAATAATGGAACCAGGTCCGGTGTAAAACACACAGACAGGATGTTCCAACAGAATAATAAACGGAACCAGGTCCGGTGTAAAACACACAGACAGGATGTTCCAACAGAATAATAGAAGAATGTCACCAATTATAGGGTAGACCGCGTATACTGGTTATTCTAACAGAATAATAACAAATGGAATAACAGAAGTTCTCTTCATGAATATAAAAGAAATAATATTCCCTACCTTAAAAGAACTGGATATTGGAAAAGTGATGTAGCAGAATACTTTTATTCTCTCTCTCTTATTCTCTCTATACTTTCTCTCTCTATAGCTTGAATGAATTCGTGAAAAATAATGAAGCCCTAGGCCTCTATTTATAGAAAAACCGAGGGTGGCTCTTGGTCTTAACGAAGGGTCAAATGACTCTTGGTCTTAACGAAGGGTCAAATGACTCTTGGTAATATTGAAGGGACAACTACTATTGACGAAAGTAATTACTATTGACCAAGGTAAATACTATTGACGAAGGTAATTACTATTGACCAAGGTAAATACTATTGACGAAGGTAATTACTATTGACCAAGGTAAATACTATTGACGAAGGTAATTACTATTGACGAAGAGACTCTTAGATGATGACATATGGCCCCCCATAAAATAACCAAACTTACCACAACGTCTCAATTATTGATTTAATAATATAACATATTATACAGATGATACTATGACAATAATTTAAGAGATATGATTTAAGAGATCATATCCCTAAGCTCTGATACCAACTGTGACGCCCCCAAAATTAGGTATACATCACCCATCTTGGGTCGTCAGATACATAATACAGAATACAAATACAACTGATTAATACATCTGTCGTGTACAATACGACAAAACATAAACTGTGAGTTTGAATACAAATATTATCTTCTAGAGAGTATTCATACTCAAAAGGAGTCCTCATTACATTTATTAACACACCATTACATAGAATAGTGAGGACTACTAACTAATACTATCATTCGGACCATCACTCCGTACCCCGACTTGTCCCAGCTACGTTCTCATTTCCTGAAGAGAACAGTGAAAGAAAGGGTGAGCTCAACTAGCCCAGTAAGAAATATTATGACTAAGATAATGCAGAATAAATTATCATTAGCCTTCAACAATGTTAAACTGATAAAATATAATAGACATCAAGTTTAACTGTAGCGGAACAAGCAATCCATTAAAAGAGTCAAGTAGAAAATAAACTCTACTATCTTTTATGATTTAAAAAGTTTTTCAACACTGTGATCGCTGGGACTCAGCTTAATAAAATAATCCACATCATCGAATCACCCCTGCACTACGGCCAAGGATATTCGTGTATTCATTAATGGTCATGATCATGCCAACAACTGTCCATCAATGCACTACGGGCCAATGAGGACTTTTACCACATCATTTGTAACATTACGGTCATGATTATACCGAATAATCCCTGGTCATAATCATACCAAGTCCATCTATGCAATACAGGCCACAGATGACTTTCAACATTTTATAAACATGAGGATGATGACAATGATATAAGAATTCAATAAAACAAGTTCAAGAATTAATTTATCCAGGAATTAACAACGTCCAAATTGTCAACATGATACTGCATTGTGGAGTAAAATTCAAGAATGCTTAGAAGAATATTTTCTTGAAAAGATACTGGATGAAACGCAACTATCAAGGATATTCCACAAATTTCATGGAGTATAGAAGTCAAAACTTAACCAACTGAGTACAATAAAGAATGGAATAACAAAAGAAATCACCATGCATGCGATAGACCGCACAGACAGGTTATTCCAATAGAATAATAAATAATGGAACCAGGTCCGGCGTAAACGCACAGACAGGATATTCCGACAGAATAATAAATAATGGAACCAGGTCCGGTGTAAAACACACAGACAGGATGTTCCAACAGAATAATAAACGGAACCAGGTCCGGTGTAAAACACACAGACAGGATGTTCCAACAGAATAATAAACAGGAACCAGGTCCGGTGTAAAACACACAGACAGGATGTTCCAACAGAATAATAGAAGAATGTCACCAAGTATAGGGTAGACCGCGTATACTGGTTATTCCAACAGAATAATAACAAATGGAATAACAGAAGTTCTCTTCATGAATATAAAAGAAATAATATTCCCTACCTTAAAAGAACTGGATATTGGAAAAGTGATGTAGCAGAATACTTTTATTCTCTCTCTCTTATTCTCTCTATACTTTCTCTCTCTTTAGCTTGAATGAATTCGTGAAAAATAATGAAGCCCTAGGCCTCTATTTATAGAAAAACTGAGGGTGGCTCTTGGTCTTAACGAAGGGTCAAATGACTCTTGGTCTTAACGAAGGGTCAAATGACTCTTGGTAATATTGAAGGGACAACTACTATTGATGAAAGTAATTACTATTGACCAAGGTAAATACTATTGACGAAGGTAATTACTATTGACCAAGGTAAATACTATTGACCAAGGTAAATACTATTGACGAAGGTAATTACTATTGACTAAGGTAAATACAATTGACGACGGTAATTACTATTGACGACGGTAATTACTATTGACGACGGTAATTACTATTGACGACGGTAATTACTATTGACGACGGTAATTACTATTGACGAAGAGACTCTTAGATGATGACATATGGCCCCCCATAAAATAACCAAACTTACCACAACGTCTCAATTATTGATTTAATAATATAACATATTATACAGATGATACTATGACAATAATTTAAGAGATATGATGCAGCAATTACTGTAGCAATAATTGAGTATAGCTGAGTGACTTCTCACGTAAGCATCAATAATCAATACCGTGTGCTACTATGCAACCACGCGTATTACTGTACTTTTACTACCGAGTAGTTCAACAGTTTTAACGGTTTTAACGGTAACACCTCAGCCGTTATTTTTATAGAAAGATAATTCTGTCGTTTTCTCAATCCGACAATAATTCCGTTGTGGGGTCCACCAATGATTGTGCCGTCGTACGAATATTTCCCGACAAAAAGAATATTCTCCGACCAAACGAATATTTTATAACAACTTGCTTACTTTGCAAAATTTATAAATATTACCCACAACTATAACATTATATCAAATTAACTCCATAATATTCAAAAATGATATTTATAGAAAATTCATCTTTATTTATAAAAATTGGGGTCTTACAACCTCCCCTTCTTATGAAATTTTGCCCTCGAAATTAGGGTACGTACCTGGTATGTCGAAGAGGTAAGGATACCTTGATTTCATTTCTGATTCTAACTCCCAAGTCATTTCCTCAACATCGTGGTTTCTCCACAAAACTTTAACTTGAGGTATAACCTTGGAGCGTAGAATATGTTCCTTCTTATCCAAGATTTGAACAGGAACTTCTTCATACGTCAAATCCTCCGCTATTTCGTCCGGTTCTAACTCAATAATGTGGTTCGGGTCTTCCACATATTTGCGTAACATGGATATGTGGAAAACGTTATGAACACGAGACATACTTGGCGGTAAAGCGAGTCTATAAGCCACAGTTCCTACTCGATCGAGGATTAAAAATGGACCGATGAATCGAGGATTTAGCTTTCCTCTCTTTCCAAATCTCGTAACTCCTTTCCATGGAGCAACACGTAAGAACACATGATCTCCTACATCAAATTCCACGTCCTTTCGATGAAGATCAGCATAACTCTTTTGTCGATCTTGTGAGGTTTTTATACGTTGTCGGATCGTTTGAATCTTTTCTGTAGTCATACGTACCAACTCCGGTCCCAACAACGTTGCTTCGCCCACCTCATCCCAGCATACTGGAGAACGACATTTTCTTCCATACAATGCTTCGAATGGAGCCATGCCAATACTTGCTTGATAACTGTTGTTGTAGGAAAACTCCACCAATGGTAAGAACTTGTCCCAACTTCCTTTGAAGTCAAAGACACAGAGTCTTAATAGATCTTCAAGAGTTTGAATAGTCCTCTCTGATTGTCCGTCCGTCTGAGGATGATATGCTGAACTAAATCGTAACTCCGTGCCCATAGCCTTTTGTAAACTAACCCAAAATCGTGAAGTGAATCTTGGGTCTCGGTCAGAAACTATGGATACTGGCATACCATGCAGTCTTACAATCTCGTTTATGTACATACGAGCAAGACGTTCAAGTGTATAAGTTTCTCGTATCGGTAAGAAATGAGCAGACTTGGTCAATCTATCAACAATGACCCAAATCGCATCAATACCTTGAGAAACCCTAGGAAGACCGGTAACGAAATCCATGGTAATGTGCTCCCACTTCCATTCTGGAATTTCAAGTGGTTGCAATGGACCTTTTGGTACTTGATGCTCCGCTTTGACTCGTTGACAAGTTAGACACCTTGAGATAAACAACGCTATCTCTCTCTTCATATTGCTCCACCAAAATGTATGACGAAGATCATGATACATTTTGGTACTTCCAGGATGGATTGCAAACGGTGTGTTGTGCGCCTCCATCATGATTTCATACTTTAAATCAGGGTTGTTAGGAACACAAAGTCTGGAGTTGACTCGAAGTATTCCTTCCTCATCGATTCTTGCTTCCGGCATAACACCTTCTTGCACTTTCTTCCTCATACGCATCAGCTCCAGGTCTGTAGCTTGAGCAGCTTTAACTTTATCGATTAAAGTCGGTTCTACTCGTATATTCGCCATCATCACATGGGTCCCTGGAGTCTTCAACTCTATCTCCATCCTTTGCAAGTCACACAAAATGGGCCTTTGCGTTGTTAATATTGCACTTGTACCCGCATATGATCTTCTACTCAATGCGTCAGCTACCACGTTCGCTTTTCCAGGATGGTATTGAATGGTATGATCATAATCTTTCAACAGTTCAAGCCAACGTCGTTGTCGCATGTTGAGTTCCTTTTGAGTGAAGAAATATTTGAGGCTTTTATGATCCGTAAAGATCTCCACTTTCTCCCCATACAAGTAATGCCTCCAAATTTTAAGTGCAAAGACAACAGCTGCCAACTCTAGATCATGAGTAGGATAATTCCTCTCATATTCCTTGAGTTGTCTTGATGCATAGGCTATGACTTTTCCATGTTGCATGAGAACGCATCCCAACCCTTTGCTCGAAGCATCACTGTAGATGACAAATCCCTCCGAGCCAGATGGTATTGTTAGAACAGGTGCTGAAATGAGTCTCCTCTTGAGTTCTTGAAAACTCTGCTCACATTCTTCGCTCCAACCAAACTTTGTATCTTTCCGAGTCAGCTGAGTTAATGGAGTAGCGATTCGAGAAAATCCTTCCACGAATCTCCGATAATAACCAGCTAAACCAAGAAAGCTACGTACCTCGGTCACTGATTTAGGTTGCTCCCAGCTTTGAATAGCTTCAATCTTTGCCGGGTCAACCGATATTCCACGACTTGATACTACGTGCCCAAGGAATGCTACCTCCTCCAGCCAGAACTCGCATTTCTTCAACTTGGCATAAAGCTTGTATTCACGAAGCTTTTGGAGTACCAGCCTCAAGTGTTGCTCATGATCTTCACGGCTTTTGGAATAAATAAGGATGTCATCAATAAAGACGACCACAAAGTGATCCAAATATTCCTTGAATACCCGGTTCATCATATCCATGAAGGCAGCAGGAGCATTAGTCAATCCAAAGGACATGACTAGGAATTCATAATGCCCGTACCGAGTTCTAAAAGCCGTCTTTGGAATATCCTCAGTTCTAACCTTCAGCTGATGATATCCAGAACGAAGATCGATCTTTGAAAAGAATTGTGCTCCTTGCAACTGGTCAAACAGGTCATCAATACGTGGCAATGGGTACCTGTTTTTGATGGTGACATGATTCAACTCCCGATAATCAATACAAAGTCGCATACTTCCATCTTTCTTCTTCACGAATAGAACAGGAGCTCCCCTAGGAGAAGTACTAGGACGAATAAAGCCAATGTCTAACAATTCCTGCAGTTGGATCTTTAACTCCTGAAGTTCAATAGGAGCCATTCGATATGGGGCTTTGGAAATGGGTTTTGTACCGGGTTCAAGATCGATACAAAATTCAATTTCACGCTCTGGGGGTAGGCCAGGAAGTTCTTCAGGGAATACGTCAGGGAATTTATTAACAATAGAAATATCATTCAAAACTGACGTATTTTTGTTTAGATCTGTGACATGAGCTAAGAAAGCTTGACATCCGTTTTTCAATAAACGAATAGTTTTATGGCTTGAGATGACAGCGATTGATTTTAATGGTTTGGTTGCTTGAATTCGCATAATAGGTCGATTAGGAATATGAAAACTAACAACCTTACGAAAACAATCAATTTTTGCATAATGAGTAGTTAACCAATCAATCCCTAGAATCACGTCAAATGCAAGTATTTTTAATGAAATCAGATCGATAGGTAATGTGTGGGTACCAACTTGAACCAAACAAGACTTATAAACAGTGGAGGTAATGAAGGTTTCTCCCAACGGAGTTTCCACAGATAAGTCAAAGTCTAATTTCTCCGGAATCAAATTTAATCGATGAGCGCAAGTAGGAGAAATAAAAGAATGGGTTGAACCGGTATCAAATAAAGTATAAACTTCTTTAGAGTTTATAATAAGCTTACCCGTGATGACCTCATTCGGGTTCCTTGCTCTCTGGGAGTTCACAACAAACGCTCTCCCTTGCACAACCGGTTTTGACTTTTCTGGGACGGCTTTTGGTGCCTCCATCCTAGCTGAATTTGTCTTCGGTAAACGACAAAATCGGGCTAAATGACCTTCTCTTCCACAATTATAACATGCTTTGGACGGCATCGCGCAGTTTGGACTGATGTGCCCCTCCCCTCCGCATTTGAAACATATGATAGGTGGTCGTTCTCCTTCCTTAACGACAGGTGCTGGTGCTGACGTCTTTCCGTCATTGTTGAATCTCCTCTTCTTGAAATGTCCATTCTTATTGTTTTGGCCCTGATTACCACCGAAGTGGTTACCATTTCTGGCCTGTTGATTCCCTCCACGCTTGTTGTCACCGCTTCGATGACTGCTCTCACTGGTATTATCATTTTGCCGGCTGCTCTCTTTTGGTTGCGTTGTCTCGTTATCGCGCTCCACCAACTGAGCCCTATTTACAACATCTGAATACAAACACAGTTTATGAGAAACAAGATGTTGACGTATCTCCGGCTTCAAACCTCTTAAAAACATCCGCGTCATTCTTTCTTCATTATCCACCAGGTGGGACGCAAACCGGGATAACTCCGCAAATTTTGCCTCGTACTGCGACACGGTCATATTATTCTGCTCCAATTTGATGAACTCCACCTCCTTCATGTGACGAATACTCTCGGGAAAGTATTTGTCGTTAAACAGCTCTTGGAACTTCTCCCAGGACATCTTCAGTGCGGCAGGTTGAGTACGCTTTATCGATTCCCACCAGTAATCTGCCTCTCCTCGCAACATAAAGGCGGCAAAGGGAACCTTTTGCTCCTCGGAGCAACCCAAGACATCAAATATCTTGGTGATCTGCTTTATCCATGTTTCAGCTACAAGTGGTTTGGGTTCTCCCTTAAACTCCGGTGGTCCCAGCTCCTTAAACTGTTTAGCGGTGACCGCCTGAGAGTTTCCAGTATTTCCACCTACGTTGTGGACAGGAGCCGCTTTCACCTGTTGTTGCATGAATTGCATAAAGCCTCTGAACATTTGATCATTCATCATTTGGTCAGTGTTGTTGTTTGCATGAGGATTGACACCTTCCTGATGCACATTATCCTGATTATTGATATGTGGTGAATCAACAGTCGTCTGTGCTCCATTGCTATTCTCAACATTCTCAGATGCCATTTTCAGATACTGCCACAAAATAAAAATTAATTGATATGTCATATATTATCCTTATATTATGACCGACCAATTAAATACCATGCAAATAAACTTAGGTATGTCATACTAGCGAAGGAATTCCCCGTCTCTCCCCTCCTAGTTCTATTCTCACATCTTAGCCAGGGATCATATCCCTAAGCTCTGATACCAACTGTGACGCCCCCAAAATTAGGTATACATCACCCATCTTGGGTCGTCAGATACATAATACAGAATACAAATACAACTGATTAATACATCTGTCGTGTACAATACGACAAAACATAAACTGTGAGTTTGAATACAAATATTATCTTCTAGAGAGTATTCATACTCAAAAGGAGTCCTCATTACATTTATTAACACACCCTTACATAGAATAGTGAGGACTACTAACTAATACTATCATTCGGATCATCACTCCGTACCCCGACTTGTCCCAGCTACGTTCTCATTTCCTGAAGAGAACAGTGAAAGAAAGGGTGAGCTCAACTAGCCCAGTAAGAAATATTATGACTAAGATAATGCAGAATAAATTATCATTAGCCTTCAACAATGTTAAACTGATAAAATATAATAGACATCAAGTTTAACTGTAGCGGAACAAGCAATCCATTAAAAGAGTCAAGTAGAAAATAAACTCTACTATCTTTTATGATTTAAAAAGTTTTTCAACACTGTGATCGCTGGGACTCAGCTTAATAAAATAATCCACATCATCGAATCACCCCTGCACTACGGCCAAGGATATTCGTGTATTCATTAATGGTCATGATCATGCCAACAACTGTCCATCAATGCACTACGGGCCAATGAGGACTTTTACCACATCATTTGTAACATTACGGTCATGATTATACCGAATAATCCCTGGTCATAATCATACCAAGTCCATCTATGCAATACAGGCCACAGATGACTTTCAACATTTTATAAACATGAGGATGATGACAATGATATAAGAATTCAATAAAACAAGTTCAAGAATTAATTTATCCAGGAATTAACAACGTCCAAATTGTCAACATGATACTGCATTGTGGAGTAAAATTCAAGAATGCTTAGAAGAATATTTTCTTGAAAAGATACTGGATGAAACGCAACTATCAAGGATATTCCACAAATTTCATGGAGTATAGAAGTCAAAACTTAACCAATTGAGTACAATAAAGAATGGAATAACAAAAGAAATCACCATGCATGCGATAGACCGCACAGACAAGTTATTCCAATAGAATAATAAATAATGGAACCAGGTGTAAGACCCCGAATTTTATGAAAGAAAAGTATTCAATTTTTCTTATAATTACAATTCAGTAAATGGTTAAATTGATAAAAGTTAAAGTTATGGGTGAAATGTGAAAATTTTTCAAAATAAGCAAGTGGTTATAAAATAATCATTGTTGTCGGGGAATATTCGTTTGGTCGTGGAATATTCTTTCTGTCGGAGAATATTCGTACGACGGCGCAGCTATTTGTGGGCCCCATAACGAATAACTGTCGGGTGAAAAAAACGACAAATTTAAGTTTTTACAAATAACGGCGTAGTTGTTACCGTTAACACTGTTGGAATACCCGGTGGTTAAAATACAGTAATACGCGTTGTTACACAGTAGCACACGGTATTGCACATTATTTTTGAAATTATTGATTCTTACGTGAGAAGGCACTACTCAATAATTGTTACAGTAATTACTGTTCAATATTTTATTTTATTGATTCAATAATTGCTGCGTTGATATTTTATATTATTGTTGTTTCAATAATTGTTGTTGCACAGTATTTTCATTTATCAGATCAATAATTCATATTATTTAGAATAATATTATTAGATAGCATTATTGACAATGTCTAGAAAGTTCTGTCTAAGGAGAGGTTTGGTCATTTAATTGCGCGCCAGTAAGGAGAAATTCTTATTGGAAAGCCCCCTCTTTCCTGGGAACGGCCTGGTTGTCATAAATGTGATTCTGTAATATTATTTGTGAATAATTAATTATTGATTCATATGATAAGGAAATATTTATTTTATGTGGATATAAATGAGGGATATATTTTTGTGGTTAAAAATGAAGGAGTTAATGTTGAGGTTTTTATCCGTATTTTTGTCAGAATGGAGGTATTAAAAATCAGGGTTTTTGAGATATTTTGTGGGGGTTATAATTTTTAATCCGACCGTTGGATCGTGGTAATTTTTGGATATGTTATACATATATAAGTTGAGTATATGCCCACAAATTTTGAACCGTTAAAAATGAACGTATAATTTGTTATGAATTTTACGAGATGACTGGTTCAGAAATTGTTGAATTTTCGGAGTTAATCATTTTGGTGGAAAATTCTAGAATTGGTGGGTCCCACTTGTGGTTGGTGAAGAAATGTGCTGAATTATATTTCAAATGTGGTGGGTGGGAATAGTAGCAGGTAAAGCCATCAGGTTGCAGGTCAAACCTACCAAAATTTTCCTATAAATAGAGGGCTAAGTTAGAATTGAAAATCACACCAGAAACATAAGCTTTCTCTCTTTCTCTCTCTAGATTATTGAGTGTATTTTGTGAGTATTTAGATACTTGGTGAGTTGCTATTCATCAGTGCAAGTTTTCTTCAGCCTTATACCGATCAGAAGTACTGCTCTTTTGAGGTAAGGGATTGTAAGGGATAGTAAGGGATAGTAAGGGGTAGTAATGGATTTTAAGGGTTGTTATGATTTTCAGTTTCGTAATTTTTCTGATCTTCAAAAATTCTGGAAAAATTTGAAATGATATTTTGATGAGTTTTCTTGATTGTGTCCAAAAATGGTGATTTTTGGATGTATAGATTGAGAGTTATGAATTTTATGAGAAAAGACTATTTTAAAAGTAACATCTTATAATTCCTTGTGGTTAACTCTAAAATTGATGAAATTTTTATTGGGAGTACATGTATATGATAGAAGTATACTCTGTAAATTTCAAAATTTTTAGACAAAAGTACAATTTTTGATAAATGTATAAATATTCGGCTATTTTGGCCATATGAAAAATAGTAAATGACTTTTAAAAATTCTGAGAAAAATATATGTTCACTATGGGACTATATTATGCTAAATCCCAGAAAAGAAATATTTTTGAAACTGATTTGATATTTTTCATGAAAATGGACTAGTTATGAGTAAATGAATTAAATATGTTATGTGAAGTAAGAAAATTGGAAAATAGGATTTTATGGCTTGAGAATCCTATATGAGGTATATGCAGATTTTTGATGAGGGTTTTGATTATTGGTGATAAAATCTTATGAGTTTGGTATTTTAGAATGATTAAATGCATTATTTAGTAAAGTGTAAATAATTTAAATAAATTGTTTATAAGCTTAAGAATATTATTCTTTCAATATCATTATACCGAAATACTGGTATGGATTTTATTGTGGAATTTCTACCTTTTTGTGTCGAGTTACTATTCATGAGTTACTATTCACGAGTTACTATTCACGATAAAAATTGGTTTCTTTTTCTAACCAAATTATAGTTGAGTTATGAATATTACTCTTAAGATTAAATCTATATGTTGATTATATTGATTTTATTATCATATATAACATTTTTATAACCCTGATGTTGAAATTCTCTTTCACTAGAGTGTAAAGATGGGTAGATTATTGGTATGATCATGACTAGGGTTCTCTTTGGCCTGTAGTGCAAAGTTGAATTGTGACTGGTATGATCATGACCATTGAATTTATAAGTGAATATCTTAAGCTTAAGTGCAAAGGTGAATTGATCAACATGGTTATAATTATTGTTTATATAAATTCTGAAATGATTATATATTTCTTTGAGATATGAATATATTTGGTCTGTAGTGCAAATATGAATTGTTGATGAATATCTTTGGCATGTAGTGCAAAGATGGCCTGTTGATGAATATCTTTGGCCTGTAGTGCAAAGATGAACTTTTGTTGAATATCTTTGGCCTGTAGTGCAAAGATGGTTTGTTGATGAATATCTTTGGCCCGTAGTGCAAAGATGGATTTGTTAGTATGATTATAAACAGGAACTGTGATTTGGTATAACCATGATCTTTGATGTTTCAGGTAAAGACAGGTGATGAAAATATTCTTCGTCCTGGGTGCGAAGAAAAATTTATAGTCACAATTGTGATTATGAGTTATTCATATGATTGTGGAAAGGAACTGTTGAGTGATGTTACATGGATAAAATATTGTTGGTGGATTTTTAACATGGAGAAGATAATAGACTTTATAGTCTATTTGACTCTTCTAATGGATTGCTCGTTCCGCTGCAACTATGGTTGAAATTTTTATCAATTACCATATGTTCTAAATCTCTGATTTATTATTGATGAAGACTATTGATAATTTATTTATCTTTAGTCATGATATTCTTTACTGAGCTAGTTGTGCTCACCCTTTTGCTTCACAATTCCTTTCAGGTAATAAGAGTGTAGCTGGGTCGAGCGAGGGTAACAAGGGAATAGAACGGTGGTCATCATTTAGTAGTTATATTTGGTGAAGAAAATAGGGTGAGGCGAACCCAACGTTGGAAGGGTGTTTTGTCACTATTATACAAGATGTCTAATGACATACAACCTCGTGTCATCATAGGACAGGGTTGTGCTCATCCACTTGCTGAGTATATCTATGGGCACTACCTATATAATCTTGGTGTTTGTTTGAAGTATAATTCTCAATTAGAGATAGTGGAGATAATGATAAGTCAAGAGAAGACTCACCATTGGGAAGAATATGATAGTAATCTTCTCGTTTTTCTTTGGGGTCTATTGGGTCAACCAAGGATAATTCTGTGGCCATATGATATCTATCATAACCTAGACGCGTGGCCTCCCATGTACGAAGGTTTCCTTGAGCACTTCCCAAAGATTTTAATTTCTAAAACAGTTTTTGACTATACCTTTATGTAAGGTGTTATTGTGAGGTGATGTCCACGGTTGGAATATGAGTCACATTTGGTATATATTTATATCCAAACTCACAGCATATGTGTTGTTGTATTTTGCACGACAATTGTTGTAATAAAGTTGTAGTTATTTTCTGTACCATGTATTTGACGACTCAGAATGGGTTGGGTGGAATGGACCTATTTTGGGGTCGTTACACCAGGTCCGGCGTAAACGCACAGACAGGATATTCCGACGGAATAATAAATAATGGAACCAGGTCCGGTGTAAAACACACAGACAGGATATTCCAACAGAATAATAAATAATGGAACCAGGTCCGGTGTAAAACACACAGACAGGATGTTCCAACAGAATAATAAACGGAACCAGGTCCGGTGTAAAACACACAGACAGGATGTTCCAACAGAATAATAAACAGAACCAGGTCCGGTGTAAAACACACAGACAGGATGTTCCAACAGAATAATAGAAGAATGTCACCAAGTATAGGGTAGACCGCGTATACTGGTTATTCCAACAGAATAATAACAAATGGAATAACAGAAGTTCTCTTCATGAATATAAAAGAAATAATATTCCCTACCTTAAAAGAACTGGATATTGGAAAAGTGATGTAGCAGAATACTTTTATTCTCTCTCTCTTATTCTCTCTATACTTTCTCTCTCTTTAGCTTGAATGAATTCGTGAAAAATAATGAAGCCCTAGGCCTCTATTTATAGAAAAACTGAGGGTGGCTCTTGGTCTTAACGAAGGGTCAAATGACTCTTGGTCTTAACGAAGGGTCAAATGACTCTTGGTAATATTGAAGGGACAACTACTATTGACGAAAGTAATTACTATTGACCAAGGTAAATACTATTGACGAAGGTAATTACTATTGACCAAGGTAAATACTATTGACCAAGGTAAATACTATTGACGAAGGTAATTACTATTGACTAAGGTAAATACTATTGACGACGGTAATTACTATTGACGACGGTAATTACTATTGACGACGGTAATTACTATTGACGACGGTAATTACTATTGACGACGGTAATTACTATTGACGAAGAGACTCTTAGATGATGACATATGGCCCCCCATAAAATAACCAAACTTACCACAACGTCTCAATTATTGATTTAATAATATAACATATTATACAGATGATACTATGACAATAATTTAAGAGATATGATTCAGCAATTACTGTAGCAATAATTGAGTATAGTTGAGTGACTTCTCACGTAAGCATCAATAATCAATACCGTGAGCTACTATGCAACCACGCGTATTACTGTACTTTTACTACCGAGTAGTTCAACAGTTTTAACGGTTTTAACGGTAACACCTCAGCCGTTATTTTTATAGAAAGATAATTCTGTCGTTTTCTCAATCCGACAATAATTCCGTTGTGGGGTCCACCAATGATTGTGCCGTCGTACGAATATTCCCCGACAAAAAGAATATTCTCCGACCAAACGAATATTTTATAACAACTTGCTTACTTTGCAAAATTTATAAATATTACCCACAACTATAACATTATATCAAATTAACTCCATAATATTCAAAAATGATATTTATAGAAAATTCATCTTTATTTATAAAAATTGGGGTCTTACATCCTCCAGCCAGAACTTGCATTTCTTCAACTTGGCATAAAGCTTGTATTCACGAAGCTTTTGGAGTACCAGCCTCAAGTGTTGCTCATGATCTTCACGGCTTTTGGAATAAATAAGGATGTCATCAATAAAGACGACCACAAAGTGATCCAAATATTCCTTGAATACCCGGTTCATCATATCCATGAAGGTAACAGGAGCATTAGTCAATCCAAAGGACATGACTAGGAATTCATAATGCCCGTACCGAGTTCTAAAAGCCGTCTTTGGAATATCCTCAGTTCTAACCTTCAGCTGATGATATCCAGAACGAAGATCGATCTTTGAAAAGAATTGTGCTCCTTGCAACTGGTCAAACAGGTCATCAATACGTGGCAATAGGTACCTGTTTTTGATGGTGACATGATTCAACTCCCGATAATCAATACAAAGTCGCATACTTCCATCTTTCTTCTTCACGAATAGAACAGGAGCTCCCCAAGGAGAAGTACTAGGACGAATAAAGCCAATGTCTAACAATTCCTGCAGTTGGATCTTTAACTCCTGAAGTTCAATAGGAGCCATTCGATATGGGGCTTTGGAAATGGGTTTTGTACCGAGTTCAAGATCGATATAAAATTCAATTTCACGCTCTGGGGGTAGGCCAGGAAGTTCTTCAGGGAATACGTCAGGGAATTTATTAACAATAGAAATATCATTCAAAACTGACGTATTTTTGTTTAGATCTGTGACATGAGCTAAGAAAGCTTGACATCCGTTTTTCAATAAACGAATAGTTTTATGGCTTGAGATGACAGCGATTGATTTTAATGGTTTGGTTGCTTGAATTCGCATAATAGGTCGATTAGGAATATGAAAACTAACAAACTTACGAAAACAATCAATTTTTGCATAACGAGTAGTTAACCAATCAATCCCTAGAATCACGTCAAATGCAAGTATTTTTAATGAAATCAGATCGATAGGTAATGTGTGGGTACCAACTTGAACCAAACAAGACTTATAAACAGTGGAGGTAATGAAGGTTTCTCCCAACGGAGTTTTCACAGATAAGTCAAAGTCTAATTTCTCCGGAATCAAATTTAATCGATGAGCGCAAGTAGGAGAAATAAAAGAATGGGTTGAACCGGTATCAAATAAAGTATAAACTTCTTTAGAGTTTATAATAAGCTTACCCGTGATGACCTCATTCGGGTTCCTTGCTCTCTGGGAGTTCACAACAAACGCTCTCCCTTGCACAACCGGTTTTGACTTTTCTGGGACGACTTTTGGTGCCTCCATCCTAGCTGAATTTGTCTTCGGTAAATGACAAAATCGAGCTAAATGACCTTCTCTTCCACAATTATAACATGCTTTGGACGGCATCGCGCAGTTTGGACTAATGTGCCCCTCCCCTCCGCATTTGAAACATATGATAGGTGGTCGTTCTCCTTCCTTAACGACAGGTGCTGGTGCTGACGTCTTTCCATCATTGTTGAATCTCCTCTTCTTGAAATGTCCATTCTTATTGTTTTGGCCCTGATTACCACCGAAGTGGTTACCATTTCTGGCCTGTTGATTCCCTCCACGCTTGTTGTCACCGCTTCGATGACTGCTCTCACTGGTATAATCATTTTGCCGGCTGCTCTCTTTTGGTTGCGTTGTCTCGTTATCGCGCTCCACCAACTGAGCCCTATTTACAACATCTGAATACAAACATAGTTTATGAGAAACAAGATGTTGACGTATCTCCGGCTTCAAACCTCTTAAAAATATCCGCGTCATTCTTTCTTCATTATCCACCAGGTGGGACGCAAACCGGGATAACTCCGCAAATTTTGCCTCGTACTGCGACACGGTCATATTATTCTGCTCCAATTTGATGAACTCCACCTCCTTCATGTGACGAATACTCTCGGGAAAGTATTTGTCGTTAAACAGCTCTTGGAACTTCTCCCAGGACATCTTCAGTGCGGCAGGTTGAGTACGCTTTATCGATTCCCACCAGTAATCTGCCTCTCCTCGCAACATAAAGGCGGCAAAGGGAACCTTTTGCTCCTCGGAGCAACCCAAGACATCAAATATCTTGGTAATCTGCTTTATCCATGTTTCAGCTACAAGTGGTTTGGGTTCTCCCTTAAACTCCGGTGGTCCCAGCTCCTTAAACTGTTTAGCGGTGACCGCCAGAGAGTTTCCAGTATTTCCACCTACGTTGTGGACAGGAGCCACTTTCACCTGTTGTTGCATGAATTGCATAAAGCCTATGAACATTTGATCATTCATCATTTGGTCAGTGTTGTTGTTTGCATGAGGATTGACACCTTCCTGATGCACATTATCCTGATTATTGATATGTGGTGAATCAACAGTCGTCTGTGCTCCATTGCTATTCTCAACATTCTCAGATGCCATTTTCAGATACTGCCACAAAATAAAAATTAATTGATATGTCATATATTATCCTTATATTATGACCGACCAATTAAATACCATGCAAATAAACTTAGGTATGTCATACTAGCGAAGGAATTCCCCGTCTCTCCCCTCCTAGTTCTATTCTCACATCTTAGCCAGGGATCATATCCCTAAGCTCTGATACCAACTGTGACGCCCCCAAAATTAGGTATACATCACACATCTTGGGTCGTCAGATACATAATACAGAATACAAATACAACTGATTAATACATCTGTCGTGTACAATACGACAAAACATAAACTGTGAGTTTGAATACAAATATTATCTTCTAGAGAGTATTCATACTCAAAAGGAGTCCTCATTACATTTATTAACACACCATTACATAGAATAGTGAGGACTACTAACTAATACTATCATTCGGACCATCACTCCGTACCCCGACTTGTCCCAGCTACGTTCTCATTTCCTGAAGAGAACAGTGAAAGAAAGGGTGAGCTCAACTAGCCCAGTAAGAAATATTATGACTAAGATAATGCAGAATAAATTATCATTAGCCTTCAACAATGTTAAACTGATAAAATATAATAGACATCAAGTTTAACTGTAGCGGAACAAGCAATCCATTAAAAGAGTCAAGTAGAAAATAAACTCTACTATCTTTTATGATTTAAAAAGTTTTTCAACACTGTGATCGCTGGGACTCAGCTTAATAAAATAATCCACATCATCGAATCACCCCTGCACTACGGCCAAGGATATTCGTGTATTCATTAATGGTCATGATCATGCCAACAACTGTCCATCAATGCACTACGGGCCAATGAGGACTTTTACCACGTCATTTGTAACATTACGGTCATGATTATACCGAATAATCCCTGGTCATAATCATACCAAGTCCATCTATGCAATACAGGCCACAGATGACTTTCAACATTTTATAAACATGAGGATGATGACAATGATATAAGAATTCAATAAAACAAGTTCAAGAATTAATTTATCCAGGAATTAACAACGTCCAAATTGTCAACATGATACTGCATTGTGGAGTAAAATTCAAGAATGCTTAGAAGAATATTTTCTTGAAAAGATACTGGATGAAACGCAACTATCAAGGATATTCCACAACTTTCATGGAGTATAGAAGTCAAAACTTAACCAACTGAGTACAATAAAGAATGGAATAACAAAAGAAATCACCATGCATGCGATAGACCGCACAGACAGGTTATTCCAAGAGAATAATAAATAATGGAACCAGGTCTGGCGTAAACGCACAGACAGGATATTCCGACAGAATAATAAATAATGGAACCAGGTCCGGTGTAAAACACACAGACAGGATATTCCAACAGAATAATAAATAATGGAACCAGGTCCGGTGTAAAACACACAGACAGGATGTTCCAACAGAATAATAAACGGAACCAGGTCCGGTGTAAAACACACAGACAGGATGTTCCAACAGAATAATAGAAGAATGTCACCAATTATAGGGTAGACCGCGTATACTGGTTATTCTAACAGAATAATAACAAATGGAATAACAGAAGTTCTCTTCATGAATATAAAAGAAATAATATTCCCTACCTTAAAAGAACTGGATATTGGAAAAGTGATGTAGCAGAATACTTTTATTCTCTCTCTCTTATTCTCTCTATACTTTCTCTCTCTATAGCTTGAATGAATTCGTGAAAAATAATGAAGCCCTAGGCCTCTATTTATAGAAAAACCGAGGGTGGCTCTTGGTCTTAACGAAGGGTCAAATGACTCTTGGTCTTAACGAAGGGTCAAATGACTCTTGGTAATATTGAAGGGACAACTACTATTGACGAAAGTAATTACTATTGACCAAGGTAAATACTATTGACGAAGGTAATTACTATTGACCAAGGTAAATACTA